>JAJEOX010000218.1:0-353817 GCA_020740385.1 Mylabris phalerata
TCCTTGTTTGATGTTGATTGTTGTTAGAATTTTTTCTAGTTTTTATCATCTTCTTTTCCATTTTTTTGAGTTCTCTTGTCTTGTTGGGATTATGTAAAAGTACTTACTACTGCGTGTGATGAAATTCTTGACATAAGCCACTTTTTGTTTTCGCCATAACTGACAAAAACTTCTGTTTTTGTTGTGTTTCATACATTTTGTCCATAGACCCCTTTCATTGAGAAAACGAAATCTATCACTTACCGAAAGTTTAATCCAGATTCACTTCAAGATCCAATGGGGTGCGATTATTTTGAGTAATCTCAGCTGATATCTGCCTTTACTTTCTTCGTGTCTTTCATTGATTCCACCGACCGTAAATCTTTGTCTTAAAATATTTAAAATGTGGTTTCCAAATTTGGAAATTCTATATAATTGCAGTATTTCTGTATCCCAAGATTTTTCGTCATGATTTTAATAATATAAACAACCATAATTCCTATAGTATAACAACCCTCATTGTTCTCCCATCAGATTCCATTGCTTGTAGACTTTCAAAAAATGTATAATGCATTTTTTTTAATTGTGCTGCAGGATTCTTCCCCAACATCGGAAACATCTAGTATTCTATCAGCCCATTTGAAAAATATTAACCGCTTATCAGTCGAAGTGTTACTTTACAATTTGGCAGTGCTGCTTCAAAGCTTGTTTCAGCAATTGGTAAATGCTGAATTAATTTAGTTGCGTCATCACTTAGTTACGTCTTTAAGTAATTCATTTTTTCCCTTTGGATAATGCTTGATTATTGTGGATTAATTTAACAAACAGATTATAGATCGTCATCCAATTTTCATAATTTTATTTTTTATTTCATTGAAAATCGAAAGTGTCACCTGTGGAATTGGAAGTTTTATTTCTGAATTGTGTTATCTCCTAACTTTTCTTTTATTTTCCCGCAATGTTTTTCTTATTGTTTCTATATGACATATATTCTTCTAAAGATTTCAACTTGTTCTTTCTGACGACTGAAGTAGTTACTCCTTCTGTAGTCTTCCACATTCTGGAAATTTCTTCATTGAGATCTTTATAAAATTCAACTGCTGGCTCTTCTTGCAACAATTGATTTGCTTCTAACACTCTCAAGCTCTTCTTGATTGTAATTGTATTTTTTGACGCTTCCACCTTTTTTGTGACTGAACGATCTTGTTTCGCTGACGTCTGTGAACTTTGTGTAGACAAACAGCCTCCACATCTTGTGCCAGTGAATTTCAGCAGCCCACAGCTTCTGAGTGTATTTTATTAATTTGGGAATAAAAATATTTTGTAAAATAATTATGTTGTAAACCATCTAATGCAACCATTTTCTCATGAGTGCTTACAAACTCAGTCCAATATTGATTGAGAGTTGCCATTTTACTAACCAGATAACTAGCTGTTTTTCTTGATGATACATCTTTTTTACAATTCACATAAAGCAGTTTATATTCTCTGCCTTTGCGATATTTTGATTTCTGCTATTTCGCCCGTAATTTTTTCACGCTTACTACGAAATAGCACTTCACTGCTCATTTATTTTTAATTTCTAATTTTATCTCACTTGTAATTGTGACGATAAATTATTCTTAATTTACTTTATTATACCAATCTTATCTCACTTTTATTTGTGACGATTAAAAATGTATTTACTGATTAACTTAATGTTAATTTATTTTATTTATTTTTCACGTACGCTGTTTCAGTTTTTCTCGAAGGACCAATGTTAAGTTAAGAGGGGAGTACTTTAAGGGTGACGCGCATAACAATATTCAATGATGTTTAATATACTGTATTAATTCAACTCTCAACAAAGTATTTATATACAAATCATAACAAAGAAAACAAATAAATAGAACAATTTTGGTTATTGTAGGTTATGCATAATTAACAATTAACAATAATTTGGCACAATTAAAGAAGTTAACCATATGTCAGCATCACGATAACATAATAATTAGTGTTACGATGTGTATATCGCCCCATAACAATTTGAACGTTCTGAACCTTGCATTGGCGTCGTTGATTTAACATACAAACAAATTACCATTTACTTATAATCTATTACAATTACAAATAAATTCAGTTAATAAAATTTGATAAAACTAGGAGATTAATCTAGAATTATCGATAATTTATGAATTTCTACGTAATAGTCTATTTATTTTTGTTTATATGTCGCCTGTTTATTAACCTAAACGATGTGCAATAAGAAAGAAATGGTGGGAGAACTGATTCTGTTGAAAACTCCACTCTACTCAATTTTTTTAGGAGATTAGATTTTAACCGGCAACGCTCTACGGTGTCAGATCCTATCTCTAATAATAAATATATTGACACATAATCGATATTCTGTTCAAGATTAAACAAGATTGTGAGTCAAACACTCATTATGGTCGAATTAATCTACAGGCAAAATAAATAAACTGGACCCATAGGCAATATATCTTGCTATCTCATCGTCTAATAAGACTCTCATAGTACAGAGAGAAATAGCGTCAAAGCGGATGGTGCTAAGTCTTCTCCACATAGTTTTTAACGTAAACAATTGTAGATAAATGACATTATCACTAGTGTTATGTTCTACAAATTCGCCATAAGTATTGCAACGCGTTGAACTTACCATTGGCGTAGTTGTTCTATAATTCTGATTAAATAAACTTCTTGAATGTTGTAAACTATCGGAGACGAAAAATCATTATTATTTACAAATTATAGTCTGAAATAATAATTAAAATATTAAATTAAATTAAAATATTTTAAATTTCTTTACCTACAAATTATATGTTTATTAACCCAAACGAGTTACTATAAGAGTATTCAGGAGGGAGAACCCATTTGCTACTAATGTTGAACAAAGACAGATCGATGTACAACAGAAGCCAGATAAAAAAAAATTCTTTAAATTTATCTTAGCTATAACGTGGCAAAAGACAACGAGAAACAACAAATATATTTTTAAAACCATGACTCCATCTCAAATATGGGATATTATTTAACAAAACTTAATAAAATAGAAACTCAAAATCAAATCCCATATATTAATTATAAAAATATTCGGATTATACGTATTTTGGGTTTAAATACCCATCATCAGATCCTATATACAGTGCCCGTCACCTTGTAGTCAAACCGCCCAAAACTCCTATTAATTGTCGAGTGATTGGAAACAAATTTTAAGGATTTTTAGGGGGGTCAATGGTGCACATTTCAGTGAAAGTTGGACCATGTAGCTCATTGGGAAATGAGTGATATCAAATTTCACTTTTGAATATGCAACAATTGGCAAGAGGGTTTTTCACACATTAAAAGTGTTGAATTAATGTAATACATTCGTAACATTTTGGTTTTTGCAATTTGCCCTTAAGACTTCGAAAAAAATTAAAAAAGGTACGAGCAGAGCTTGACCGTGAAAAAATTGAAATGCAAAAGTCGCTCGCCTCTCTTTGTCGGTCACAGTAGTTTAGGTATCAAGTTTTAAACCGGTGTTTTTCAACAGTCGATCTGGTAATTTTTTTTTATTTCGCAAATCGATTTAACAGGCTCAGAGTGAAATATTCCTTATCCACAATGTAAAAAATGTGTCCTTGGTGAAAAATGAAGGGTCCTTAATAAATTAATAAATAATTTACATGGTCGGCACTTCCAGAACGTTTTGAAAACCACTGGTGTAGTCTCTTAAAACGATCCAATGTATATTTATTTAAAGAAAAACAAGCCTACAATACGTGACCTTAACAATAAATAATTGTCCACACATGTTTATTTTTTTTTTTCTTCCGGACAAACGAGATAAAGGGAATTTAATGAAATAAAAAAAGACAGAATTTAGAGCTCGTTATTTTTTAACGAAAAATGCATTTCCAATACCCCATCGGTTAAACACAAACGAATATAAGACAATATTCATGGTTACTACCGCCTAGCGGTGGGCTTCGCAGTTTCCCCGGGGCTGTCCCGCCGAAGCAGTGTTTGACCGGTTCCGTGCGATAGTCACTTACCCACTAGAGTGATGGCGGAGGTAGTCAAGTACCCTCACCACCTAAATCCCCACACGAAACCTGCGTGTTCCACGCTTACAGGGAGACAGTGAATTCAATCACCTGGCCCCAGGACAATCGTGTAGGTCTAAAGTAGGTGGCCTTGGATACCTGCACCAATGAATACTTTCCGTCGTTATGCTCCGACGTGGAGCACCCCTGAGAAAGTCTTAGAGTGTTTAATTACTCATTTTCGACTTCACGTGTACGGACTCGTCATCGGATACCAAGACCGTGAGCGACCCGCAAAGGACACCCGACGATCCCAGCTTTCTAGGCACTCAGAGGAACACGGCGAAAAACGTTGTGAACCTCCTTGAACCCGACACCTCGAGCGAACGGCCGTACACCCGGGACAGGCTAACTCGGCTTCTAGTGCCTGGAAGATAACCCAGGTCCGACGGCCTCAAGCGTTTTCCTGCCCTCCCAGAGGCCGGGATACCGCACCACTTGACGGCCCCGTGACCTGGGATTGTGCATCCACAGGAATGGAAATAACTGCCCCAGTGAACCTACTTCTTAGCGACACCCTTGTGCCACTAAGAGTCCATCACCCTTGGGGGGGCACCTGCTAGCCATCACAGGCGGGCTCCCCCCCCCCCCCCTAAGCACCTATGTTAGTAGAGCTTTACCTCTACAACCTTTGATAGGTCACGGTCGTGCCCAGTTTCCCAGAACACTACCACATCATAGTAGTCTGTTTATGTACCTTCCCCACCGGAAGTGCCGGTGCAAACAGGAAGTGACGTCATTATCAATTTCATTTCCCGGAAGTTTGCGGTTTCCTGTTTCCTGTTTTGATAAGAGCGGAAGTTTGCGGTTTCCTGTTTTGATAAGAGCGGAAGTTTGCGGTTTCCTGTTTCCTTTGATAAGGGCTTTTGGCGGGAAATTTGAAAATAGTGCCAACCTGAAAGTTGGTGTTACCAACCTAAAATTTGACAGGCGGGAGATTTGAATTCTCTTCGGTGTTGACAGGTGAGAAAAGGCGGGAGATTTGAATTCTCTTGGGCGTTGACAGGTGAAATGGCGGTAAATTTTGAATTATCTTCGCTGTTGACAGATGAGGTGGCGGGACATTTGAAAAAGTTGTCAACAACAAACAAAGATGTTGTTAACAACAAACAAAGATGTTGTTAACAACAAACAAGATTAACCTTGTTTGTAGTTAACAAGTTGACCATAAATTTATTGCGCATGCGTTACGAAAATTAGAGGGAGATTTGAAATTCCATTTGAGATTAAAAGTAAATATCACTCTTTTGATTGAATTTTTTATTTATATCAAATTGTTTATAAAGTTATTCATTATAATCGTTTAATAATTAAAAATTTACATAATTAGACGTTGTTGAAATTATTAAAACCTAATTTGATGATGACAATGCAGATTCTGTTGACGAGGTACTTATTATTTTACCACACATCCATCGTTCTCTCATATAATAAAATTCAGAGAATTGATGACAGTTTCGGCAGATTCCATTGGCTAAGATTCGCAATCCATAACTATCTGAATCCCGTTGATCGTAGAAGCACCCCTTCTTTCATCATGATCCCATTTGTACACGCAATTTTTTATGTTGACACAAACTGCACACTTTATATTCATAAATATCCATATTTAATTATAAAAATCTTTATCAAAATAGTACAATGTTCAAATATAAATTCAGAACAGCGACTGTAAGAGCAACTACATTTTTCTGCTTATTTATACTCGAAAAAATAGCCTCTCAAGAGAAGTGGAGGTGGAATTTCACCTTGACAGCGATAAAAGTGGTTTTCGTACGCATCTTTTATCTTATCACTCAAATAAAAACGAAAAAAATTAAAAACAAATTAATTAGGTTTTTGATATCTGTTTGATGTAAGATGTCTTCCATCGGAAAATGGTTTTCCGCCGTAACAGTGGTTTTTGGTTTCCGCACGTATCATCCTTTATCTTATCATTACAAAGTTCTTTAAATTATATTCTTTACAATTCCGGTTAAATTGATAATATTCGAATAATTTATCATGTACAATTATACAATATGCTCTGGTCTTATTAGGAAAATTCTCACTACTTTCAAATTCTAATTTAACATCGACTGTTGATGACTGAATGGCTTTCGTTTTGTTTTGAACAATCAATGACGAAAATCGATCGAAGTGAGAAATTTGTATAGGTTGTTGTTGGAGTCGATGAATGATAATTTTTTAAAATTACGGTGAAAATCAATAAAAGCCTGATAAGCTTCAGTATATTCATTTTTTTCAAAATCAAAATTTTGATTTCATATGGATAACACTGAGAGTTTAACCAAACACGAAGATTTGTCAATTTGACATGATCGAATTTACTGATTTCCTTCTTCGGATTGTCTTTGCGATCCGTTTGGAAGGCTACAATTACATATCTTGGTCGTTCAAGGTTAGTTGTTGTTTTAACGCTCCATATATCCTTTTTGGATTGTCTTAACGAGGGTAGTTCTAGAAATTCCCAATTTCTAAATCCAACCTGTATAGGGATGTTTTTATTCATTTGATCTAACAGGTATATCTTTGATTGATCACTCGGATATACATGTTTCAATTTTAAACATAAATCTTGAATTTTAACTGTTTGATGTTTTTGTTCCACTGCTACGGTAACAATTATTATCAGATCGACTGCGTACCAAACGTATCTTTGTGTTTGCCATTTATGATTGTCTTGTAATCGTAGAAGCAAGCAAATAGAAATGATAATGGGATTCGAAAATTAACAGACTTTTTATCAGATGCTAAAGTAAACAATTGTACCACTATCAGGACTCCAACCAGCTGTCTCTAAAGCCCTCTCCTCATCATGATTGTAGCACAATAGACCTCTAATGGTTGTTGTTGTTCCTACATCTCGTACTTTTTCAATTTCTTTACCATTCAATTCGTATGTGATTGAATCGAATAGATATGAACCAAAATTGTTGCTTAATTCACAGTCACCTGTTGCGGTTGCATTTCCTACTTCCTCAAATTGACAAGTTAAATATAGGAATGATTCACAAAATGAGATAAAGATATCCTGTTGATTAACGTTGATTTCAATTTCATCATTATTTTGAAATGATGAAATTGTTGGATGATATGTATGGTACTCTTCTTTCTCGATACTATCGTCGAAGCTTAATTTTTTGTATATCCGTAGTTTTTCGGACATTGTAACCAAGAGATTTTAAAATCTGAATACTTGTTTGCGTTAATGACGATGACGTCAACGGTGATGACGACGACAACTGACTGATGGGATATGTCTGAGTGCGAGGTATTTTATTACAACCACCTCCACCCCCTCCACTATGAAAAACTAACCCCATTATTTTTCAATTCTAATCTGATAACGAGTTCTTCTCCTTGAAAATTTACCAAATTACCGTTTTGATCTAACACCCTGATGGTCAAATTGTCAATGAACTGTTTATTCAAAATCGGCAAATTATATGGTTCTTTGGTTCAATATTTATAGCATATCCTGGATCTACAGCAGGTGCAAATTCATAAATAGTGTGCGATGGTTGACTGTTATAGAATGATCCTGTTGTTATATTACATTCAATACGAATTGATAGAACTTTGATTACCTCCACCGGTTGATCAGATGAATGAAGTTGATTTGAGGTTAGAATTTGTTTCGAAAATCCTAATAACGTTCCAATACCATCGTCTTTGGTGAAATCAATTTCATATTTACTCTTCAATTCACATTTTAACGTATTATTGTTTGGTTTCAATGAAATAATTTCAGATTTATCGATGACATTAGGTGGACTGAGTAGTTGTTGTAGGTAGTCTTCAATGTGTGTTATCTCATATGCACCAGTAGGAATTGTTATCTCCTTGTCTACACCATTGTCTTTGTAGTAGAACTTATTCTGTCCTTTTTCAATATTAGGTATTGTATTGTATGTATGAAAACCAATTAGAGCTAATGAATAACTACAGTTTGGGATTCAAATTGATTGGAGGATAAAAGTCTGCAGATAAGACACTGCTACGTCCTTTCAGTTGTGAAGGTTAAAGACATGACTGATAAAATTTTCAAACACCTTTATTATATAAGAATTCTAAACATAAATGTCCGCAGTTGTATGTATTGAATTTTTGTACATTGGTATAATTAAATAAAACATTTTCTACATTTCAAATAATTGATTAATTCTTTTGGAGGTTTGAGATTTCCGTAACTATCAAAATATAACACCTTATTATTTTGCTTCAAATATGCAACCCAATGTGTTCCACTACCTTCTCGAGAATCTAAATTGACAATTCCTGATTCATATTTTCTAATTTTAGAGGGTAAGTCATCTCTCATGAAAACACCTCGAAAATTAGGAATTTTGAGTTTGTCTAGCATACAATCGTAACTGATGATCTGTTAGGGGTTGAGAAGGTAGCTTTATTGGTAGTTTTTTGTTAGGTACAACCCAACCCTCTTCTATGTTTCTTCAAATACAATCCCACTACCCTTTTTACCCAAGGCAATGGCTTCCATTGAGCGATTATGTCGTTCAGCCTCTTCCAACCTTCTTCTGGCTGCTTTAGCATCACCTACTGCTTTTGCAACACCTGCTGCACCACCAGTTAATGCTCCCAATGCAGATAAACCGCCAAAGAGTAAAGGTAACCAACCACCGGATTTCTGTGGTATTGGAATAACTCGAGGTAGACGGATACGTTTACGCCCTCCATGCTTTTTTAACTGCTACACACGGGCAGCTTTAAATGATTGTTCCGATTGCATCAGATTCATTAACGATTCTCTTCAATGGATCGATAACACTTTGTCTAAATGCATATGTCTTGGTTTTTTGTCGTCGTCTTCGGCTTCGTCTGTTATGACCCAGTCCTAATTTCTGTTTAGCCTTCATGGTATTTGTTACCAAATAGGAACTATTTTTTCTCCTAATGTAGCGTCACGTGACATAACTCTTTCCCACGCCCTGTTTTCTAACACGTTATCAGCTATATGTCGGTCTTCTAGACTTTTATTTTGTGAATACGCTATATCGTGTTGTTTACAGGCTCGATCTAGTTTCGTTAATTCCCGGATCACCTCGTTCCAATCGTTCTGCTAGTTTCGTACCGGGACCACAATACTGATAACCAGGAATGTGTAGTTCAACAGGTAATTTGTTAATTAAAGTATTATACAAGTCCGTCACCTTTGAACGTCAACATCAAACTGATTGTAGGTCACCTGTATTCCTATATAGATACCCACCACCAGATGTTGCGTCATTACGATGAACGTTGTCAAACATAAACTATCTCTCAATGTAAATAATCATGATGTGTCAATGAGAACGAAAAAATGTCCATCGACAACAGTCCACTACTACCTGATACGTTGAGAACGATAATTTGTGGACCAGGCGGATGTGGTAAAACTAATGTGATAATCAGTCTTCTCATTGAACCGAATGGATTGCGTTTCGAAAATGTCTATATCTTTTCAAAATCACTATTTCAACCGAAATATGAATTCTGAAAAGCGTTCTTATCAAAATTAAAGGACTAGGATACTTTCCATTCACAAATAATGATGAGATAATTCCTACATGTGATGCAAAGAATAATTCAATATTTATCTTTGACGATGTAGCTGTGTCAGGTGAACAGGAAAAAATCCGAGAATATTTCAGTATGGGTCGACACAAGTGTATAGATTGTTTTTATTTATGTCAAACTTATACACGTGTACCGAAACAATTAATACGTGACAATGCAAATGTGGTTGTGGTTTTTAAACAGGATGAACATAATCTGAAGATGATTGTATAATGAGAATGTAGGAAGTGATATGAATTTCGATCAATTTAAATGTAATATGCAATGAATGTTGGAAAGATCATTATGGTTTCTTGGTTATATTGAAAGATGAAAATTTACGTAATGGACGCTTACAGAAAAGGATTTGATGGTTTCATCAAGCTATAAAAAGGTGGATCTACATATAAGATGAGCATTCTTTGTTTGAGTGTGACAATGTTAAGTCAACAACAGAAACAAGTTAAGAAGAAATTGATAGAAGCAGCTGATAATGTTAGAAAAAATTTAAACAATTGAAAGCCGAACAATCGGATCAGGTGGAGTCAATCGGTAAATTTCTGGATCCGATTAAAAAAACCTTGATGAACTGGTGATGGAAAAAAAGAAGAAGAAAAAGAAAAGGAAGAACAATTACTACCACAAGTATTAATTAAAACAGAAGAAGAAGAAAATATACCACAATTTCCATATGTACCAAAAAGAGAATCAATTGCAAATAAATTCAAGGATAAAGACGAACCATTAGACGATGATGAGGAGGAGGAGGAGGAAGAAGTGTTTATGGACCAATCTAAAGTATCTGATAAGGCTTATGCTGATTACATCAGTCAATACCCTTCGATTGCACAACCATATATTGAAAAATTGATTGAAAAACATCGAACAATTAACTTCTAAAATCAACCGATACAACGGAAAAGATAACGATAGGCAATACAACTTTTCATATTAACCCTAATGGTGATATTAGAGTATCCGATAAAGTATTTAAAGGTACAAAAGGACTGTATGATCTCTTGTTCTTAAAAGACGTTTCCCAATGTGTCTATACAACTAAGGATCTGAAGCCTATCGGAAAATTATTAAAGTGCTTATCGCCAGAACAATGATCCGAACAATAAAATACAAGGAGATACATCAAGAAAATATAGAACCGTTATCAAACAAATTCTTAAACCGCAAAGTACCTCTTCCCCTTCTTCTTCTGTAAGTGGAAGGGGTGTTCAATATTTACGATACAATCGAAAACCTATTGAATAATATATTTACTGGGATGATCCAAAGAGTTAGTTGCCTCGTTTGGCTTTGTTGTATGCATCAGCTGGTGCTGGAAATAATTCACATCAAAACGAAATTATTGCTATTGAGGAGGAACTACGAGAAGCTGGAATCATTTAAGCTGGAATCATTTATTAGTCATCAATGACGTCATCATCATTCATCATTGTATGTAGATGTACAAGGTTTTCGAATACCAAGCAACAACAAATTCCTGCCAAAAGAACTAGCAAACCTATGATGGATACAAGATTAGTCATTTTATTTTCAATCCTCCATATCGTTTCAATGCATTACCATTGGAATATAAGAAACAAGTATACTGGGTTAACAAACAACCATCATGGATTGAAATGGGAAGATGGATTCAAAGGAATTCGCTAAAATAATTAATAAGGTGACCTCAGGATATAATGATATTTATGTGAAGGGTTTGGAAAAGAAAAAATTTATTGAAAATTTTATTTATAATTCATCGACAGTTCATGAATTACCCGAACAACCACGCCTACATAAATCAAAGTCCACCTGTATATTTCACACATTACCCAATTGTATGTGCGCCTTAACAAACGTCATAGTTTTGTATGAAAATTTTCATGATGATAATGAAAATCAATAAATAATTGTATAAATATATTGTTTTATTTATAATCCTGTTCAGTATCACTATGAGCATCGACAAATTCGGACGTGCTTGGAAGAGACAATTCAGTGACAATGATAATAAAGATGCTGGAACTCATATTTGGCGTAGTCTGTATAACTATACTAGTGACGGCCATCTTGATTTGAAAAATCATCGAATATGTAACTTACTTGATGGAGCAGATTTGAATGATTCAACTACTAAAGGTTATGTTGATAAAATGAAAAAGACTATGGAAGGTCAAATTGATGGTATTATTAAAACTTCAAAAGACAACATTGAAAAATTAGATAAAATAATAGAAAAGAACAAAGTTCAGACAGATCAACATATTCAAATGTTAAATGGAAAAATTCTACATAACTTCAATGAAAACAACCGGAAAATTGAAGAACTCTATCAATTAGATATTCCAGCTATTAAAGATCAGATAAATAAATTTATGGCTGCACTAGTTGACATTAATGATAATCTTACAAAAGGAGATAAATTGTTTAATAGTAAATTTACCACATTTGATAAGAAATTAAATGACTTGGATGACGTAATGAAAAAGATAACAAATCAAGTGGAAAGCATTGAAAGGTTAAATAAAACGTATAATCAAAATTTTATTGATATTAACATACAGATCAACACAATTACAGGACAATTAAAACAATTTGAAGAAGAAAATAAGCTATTTCAGTTAACAATTGATAAAGAAATTGAATCAATCCAAAAACAAAACTTAAAAAACCTGGAAGATATTATCGTATTAAATGATCAAAGGAAATCTGAAGTTGATAGAAGCTTGAAAAATACACAATCGTATCAAACTGAAATATCAATAATTCATGAAAAGATTAGGAATGTTGATGAAAAATTTGAAAATTTGAATAAATTATATCTAACAAATATAAATGTTGCTAAAGATCAAATTGAAAACAATTTACAACAACTTCAAAAATTAGATACATCTACGGATAACGTTAAAAACGCATTGAAAGGTGTTATTAAAGAGAAGATCCAAAAATATCAACATTTTGAACGACTATTGTCAAGTAATACCTCACAAATTGATTTATTAACGAAAAGAATTGATAAGCTCGAACAGTCTCATACAAGTTCTCATACAAAACATATCACACCTACGCCAGTAGCAACAACATCGAATTCTCCGCTATCAATAATAAATTCAATATTTAGCAGAGAAAGTCATCAATGTCCACCTGGTGAAGTCAGTGATAGTTTAGGTAGATGTCGAGAAGCTTATAAAAAATAATGTCATCAAAAGAACAAGTTGTTAATGAAATATATAGACCGGCTCGTAAGAATTTCCGTCGACGTCGTACAATTATTAAAGGTCTAGATGAACTTTGGCAAATGGACTTGGCGGATCTTAGTAAACATTCAAGAGACAACAAGGGATACAAGTATATTTTGGTGGTGATTGATTGCTTTTCGAAAATTCCTTTGGACCCAACCATTGAAATCTAAATCTGCTAATGACGTAACATCCGCAATGGAAAAAATACTACTAAAAAATCGTAATCCTAAGAATCTCCAGTCTGATCAAGGGAAAGAATTTTTCAATAGTCAATTTGATGCTTTAATGAAAAAGTTTGGAATTAATCATTATCATACATATAGTGTGAAGAAAGCTTCAATTGCTGAACGTGTAATTCGAACTTTAAAGAATAAATTATATAAATTGTTTACAATAAATGCAACATATAACTGGATAAAAATACTTGATGACGTCACAAAAGACTACAATAATACAATACATAGAACAATAAAGATGAAACCTAACGAAGTAAATAAAGAAAATGAGCAAGAGATTCTGCGCACATCTTATAGTAATTTGAAAAAAATTCACTCCGGGAAAATTCAAAAAGAATGACCTTGTTCGTATCAGTAAGATGAAACATATGTTTGATAAAGGTTATACACCAAATTGGACAACGGAACTGTTTAAAGTTATCAAAGTTAATAATACCAATCCAGTAACTTATTTATTGGAAGATTTACATGGACAACCGATCAGTGGGTGTTTCTATGAAGAGGAATTACAAAAGACCTACTTATCCCAGTATTTATTTGATTGAAAAGGTGTTACGTCGTAAAGGACGTAAACTATTTGTAAAGTGGTTAGGATTTGATAGTGCTCATAATAGTTGGATTGATTTGAAAGACATTACATAAGAATGATTCATGTATTCATTTATTTTTATATAATTGTAATTGTAATTGTATTTATATTTACTGCAATAATATATTGTTTACATAAAAAAATATATAAACGAATAATCAATATTTTCAATTAATTATGGTGGGAGAAATTGTATATAAATGATGTAAAGACATCCTCTGGAATCATTTATCATAATGTTGTTCTTCGTGTGGTTACATGTGATTTTATCAATAATTTCGTCTATTGATGGTGAAATTAATACCATTGTTGACGGTATTAAGTATTTACAAAGTTTTGGATATTTATCAAATGATACAATTTCAAGTTCTGATTTAACCAGTGGGAATAGTGAAAAAATAAGAAATGCTTTTATTCGATTTCAAGATTTTTATAATCTACCTATAACAGGTGTACTCGATGAAGATACTAAGAAATTAATGGAAAAAACCACGTTGTGGTGTTACTGATAATGTATCTCCATTTAGACTTCATTCAAGGAAGTGGTTACATCGTAATATAACATGGTATACACCATTTGCTATGGATTATAGATTTGCGAACGTTTTACGTAAAGCATTTCAAATTGTGGGAAGAGATATCCAACCTTCATTTTACGGAAGTAAATTTGAAACGTGCAAATATTTATATAACATTTACTAAAGGATATCATACGTATTATGTGAAATATCCAAGACGTAATTGTACCGAGCTAGATGGACCTGGAGGAGTTCTAGCTCATGCAACCTATCCAGATCCATTATATGATAATATAACAGAAATTCATATTGATCGTGACGAGCAGTGGAGTTTTTATTCGCCTGATAATGTTAATTCGGAAAGTATTTTGTATGTAATTGTACATGAAATTGGACATACGTTAGGATTGGAACACTCTGATGATAATAGTTCAATAATGTTTCCATTTTATAATGATCAAAATGATGAAAATAATTTTCAATTTTCACAAGATGATAAATTAGCGATGGTTAACTTATATGGTTTGAAAAATCATTCAGAATCCAACAACCAGGGTTTTACCCCTTCAACAACAACAACAACAACAACAACAAGATCAACAAAAAGGCGGACAGCACCACTACCTCTAACAACAACAACGAAGAAAATATCAAAAAATGTACCTTCATACTCACCTAAAGACGTAAATAAATTAGATTTATGTCATTTGAAAAATCTTAATACGTTTTTGGTGGTTAATCATCATTTGTATGTATTTTATAAGAAATTTGTTTGGGTTATAAATTTAGAACAAAATAAATATGGACCCCCACTATTAATAACCGATTGGTTACCAGATTTAAAGGAGAAATTTACAAAAATTACGTCAATTTATCAAAAACCTAATGGTATAAATAAGTTTTATAACTGATGGTAGTTCTTCTTATGAATTACATTTTCCAAGTATGTATCTTGAATCGCCTAAGGTGATACAATACGCATTTAATTTACCTTCATCATCATCAAATGTACGAGGATTGGTGAATTCTTATATGGAAAAACATATATATTTCACGGTTATGAAACAGTAAGTGAATTCGATGAGTGTACGAAAACTCGAAAATGGACAAGTACAATTTATGAGAAATTTCCTGGTGTACCGGCAGCCATTGATGGTGTCTTTCGGTATACCAACGGTCTGTTATATTTTTTCAAAAATAATTCCTTCTTTGAATTCAATGAGTTCACCAAAAAAGTTGAAAGATCCGGTCCTTTCAATTTAAACTTATTCAAAATCTCTTGTCCAAATATTAGTATTCTTCAACAAATTCGGAATCTACTCTCATCTCTTTCTACATATAATGAAAATGAAGATGATCCAGGAGAGGGGATAGATGAATAAAAAAATTGTGGGGATAGTATATAAGGTCTAATTTTTGTAAATTACTCAGTATTTGTTTAGGAGCCAGTGGATTTATTTCACACTAATATTGTGTGTGCAGTGTGATATGTATAGATTGAAATACTACATTAACGAAGCTAAATTGCTGCTTTCGGATGATAAAGTTCATCGAAGAGATAAGCTCTATATAAGGAGGCTATTAGAAAAGCTTTCGCCTTATGAAGATATGCAAGAGGTTCTAAATGAATATGGTAAACATTTCATAGATTGTGTTTGGTCAAACAGTGACGCAACTAACGGACCTGATACTTGTAATTGTTTTTATACCCGAAACAGATTGAACTCTTTAAGAAATTTTGTAAATCAAATAAGAAAAATTTTATAGTAGTGATAGTGGTGATAGTGATTTAGATTACTATGTCGCAGAGTTCAGTGATTTTGAAGAATGCTGTTGACACAGAAAATGCAGTTTCCTGCATTAGAAATCTAGTTAAAGTTAATCTATTGAAAATGGACCCATATCACCTCACCAATATTTGGTTAAAGCTACCTTCTTTCTATCAAAACGATGAAGATCTAAGAAACTTGATTATTTGTAGACAACATGAAATTAATTGTGAAGAAAATCAACATAATCATCCATTTAAAATGTATAGTATTGCTTGTCAATTGTATAATAATTTAAATGATTTATCATCTATTTTTAATGAATTAGGATATTTGTAACGAATTTGTAATATAAATTTGTTTTATTAAAATATACTCTTTTAAATCAATGTTTTTGTTTTATTCTTAGCTCAGATAAATTTTATCTGTGGTTATCCTATCTATTCCTTTTCCCATCCAAATACTTCATGTGTTTTTACGTAAAAAATTATCTGTGGTTATCCTACCCGTTTCTCTATATAAAAGTGAAAAAATTCTCATCGCACTTCAGTATTGCTATAGTTAACCGTCTAAAAATGGCTGAATTTCAACAAGAAACACCCTGTATGTGTCAGGTAAGTTTATATAATTTTATATATTTTTTATACCTTATTCAACCTTCTGCTATATTGATTGATTGATTGATATTTTTGATTATTTTAGCAATTTAGGTATTTGGAAAGATATTTAAGCTATCTTTCATATAAATTTTTTGAGCAGGAGCAGTCAATAAAAGACTTTATAAGGTTACATTTAATGGATCAAAAACATATAATAGAACAAAAAAGACAAATAGAAGTTTTAGAGGTTCAAATCAGATCGCTGGAGCTTCTGACGTCATTACATAGTGAAGAATTGAACATTTTGCGATATAATCAACAACAACAACAACAACACGACAACAACAACAAGAGCAGGAACAGGAGCAAGAGGAATGTGTTATTCTTGAAAATTAATTATCAATAAAAGACGTGTTTATCAGTTGAATAAATTTATTAGTTTTTAATGAAACAAAAATAATCATATATATTTAAATTTCTTCTTCTTCTTCTTCTTCTCCCTCTATCCGATGGTGCCCCCAGGCAAACGTTGACACACCATCTTTCCGAATGTACCTTTTATCATCAAAATGGCTAAGGGCTACCTTGGTTATATTTTGGGTATAGATGTTATGTAAATTAGATTTGAAAATTGCCATTGTTCCATAAAAGATTTTCTTTTGATGTAAACATTCTCGATAGTCACTCAAATTTAAATTATTAACAACGATCTTCTTCACACCCTTGGCTTTTTTAATCAATTTTCCATCAATCACATCAATAGAGTACATCTTCGACCTCAATCCAATAAATTCCTTCATTATCTTTCCGTTGTTTTCGTCCTTCATTAGACCGACAATTTTCTTATTTTTAAATGGGATATTATATACATTATCTTTTGAGTATTCCGATGTGTCAAAATAGTTATCAATATCTTCTTTAATATCGTTATAAAAATCATCAGTTGTAATTCTGTAAATTAACGAATCGGTGTCCATATAATTCAATAGCAATGTATCACTGTATTTAGGTCTCATATATTGATAATGGAAATTGTACATCAGCCATTTTGATAATTCTAATACAGTGAATCCAATATAAATTGGCTTATTATAACAGGTCTTGACTCGATTTAACTGGATTGCCACCATGTTGGAAGTGAAATGAGCTGCACTGTGGAAATGTGGTTTTGCGATCAGTGCACGTGCACCCAGTCTCTTCCCTCGACTTTCCCATTCTGTAACGATCTTTACATCTTTCCTCTTATCCACATTCTCCATGGTTTTTCCATAAACGGCGTTATTAAGTAATTTAAAGAAATTTTTCTCGAATGTATTTTTAGCGATGGTTCTATGATGTGTATTTAAGTCGATATATTTCTTTAACCAACACGATTGTTTGAATTCTAAACAACGATGGATTTTCTTGATTTTTAAACCATGTTTCAAACATTGTTGTAGATTTTTATAATGAATAATATATTTAGTTTTGTCGGTTAAATCGGTGATTAATTTACAAAATTTCGAATTTTTAGTTGTTTTATTCTCCGCACAAAACGGTAGATCATTATGTTCGTCGTGTAGATGTTCGGGATACTCCAAATCAACTTCAAAGAAATACCCAATTTCTGAATCTTCTGGAATGTTCATTATATCGACGGATTCGATGTCATCAACCCATTGGAAACCACCATAGGGTTGTGATTGTGACATGGCCCAACCATACAAATTGTTAGCATCCAAGTACATTAAATAAGTACTTGGTTTTGATCGATCATAATTATCCATGTACTTGTTATTTGCAATTGAATGTCGATGAGAACAATGGGTTATGCCACCTCTTATACCTCGTCGTACAAATGAGTGCATATTGATGTCAGTTAGGAGCTCGATCTTAATTCCAGTGTATTTCAACATAGCGTCCCACGATAGTCCGGGAGCAGTGTAGTAGTGACAGGGATCCAAGTTATAAATTTTTCGACACACTTTTCTAAAATTCTCGAATATATCGGTTAACAACAACACATCGGTGATTAAATACAATTTCATATAGTCCGATAGATTTCGACAATTGAATTGTTGCCATACACACTGAGCATGCGCATAATCCTCATCACTTCATGACTTATCTGTAAGTCGACTAACTAATTTCGCTTTGGGTGGTAACGATGTTTCATTTAATCGATTCCATGAATTTAAATATTCATACGGGAACACACCCTTTCTAATTATCAGTTTAAATTGATCTTCATTGTTAAACATCCTCTTTACTATATGGAAATCTTCCGGTGATAAATTTTGAGCTAGACTATCCAAGCTCGACGACATGAATCTGAAGGAATCCAAAAATCTCAATTCAACAGTGTCGACTTCATTGACTGGAATTCTTTTCGATAACGACACATACAATTCCTTATTTAGAGGGATCAAATTAATATCACCCTCTACTTTTTCAAGGACTTTACAAACAAATGACAGTCATAGCCGGAGAAATTGTGGAACAGAATAGGAACGAATTTCGGTATACGATATTGTAGATTACATTTTTGATGGGCTGGACCTCTGTATTTGCCAGTGAAGTGACAATGATCGGCCACTTTATCATCCACTATTATTTGGTTACAAATGTGACAAATGTTCGTTTCCATATGAAATTTCTTTTGGTCATCAGTCATCACCATCGTTTTGGACTCATCAACACCTCATTATATATACGTCGAATATCGGTCACCAAAGACTTAACGAAATGGTCAGCACAATCTGCACCTTCATATACGTATAATTTGTTTTGACTTTCATCAAATGAACATTTGATGAAATAAGAAAAAGCACACGGAATGTGCTCTTGTACATTTGTTGTTGACGATGTACTTGGATTTGGAGCACACGAATCGATGTTTTGTAATATACATTCCGAATCAGCATAAATGACAAAGGGCACTTCCAATTGTCTTTCGTAATTTTTGAATTCAACTTTAGAGTTCTCAGATGTTGGCATAACAGTTACAATTCGATTGCACTCTTCTTTATGAATCATCAGTTGATGCTCCGAATGAAAATAAATCAAACAGAAATTACAACAAAAATTTGATGTCCATTTTCTGTTATTTGTTTTCCTATCAATCTGGATATATTTTTAATCCACACATAGTGACTCCGTTCTTCTTTTTCTATCAATAATAAGTTAATATGCACATTCTTCTCGGATTTCGTGCAATATAGTGGGCCAACAACTTCATCGTTTTCCAAACCAAATAGATTAACGCTTAGATTTTGGTTTAGTTCCTCAAATTTACCGATTTCTTTCGATTTTAAAGGAAACTCGAGACTAAATTCTAAGTATATGTTGTTACGTAAAATGATAGTACTTGCGGTGATATCTTCAACGCAGTAAGA
The DNA here is from genome assembly GCA_020740385.1 of Mylabris phalerata. Classification (NCBI taxonomy): domain Eukaryota; kingdom Metazoa; phylum Arthropoda; class Insecta; order Coleoptera; family Meloidae; genus Mylabris; species Mylabris phalerata. The sequence continues at coordinate 19,948 of JAJEOX010000218.1, forward strand.
CGATGTTCGGTCTGAATGGCGATCAATTGGGGGACATAAAGCAGATATTATTGCCCATTTAAAGCAGTATTCATCATCGTTTTTGACATTTATACAAGCGTTCTTGTTTTGAATTTTTTCTGGAAGTCTGATGTACTGACTACCTCCTTTTACAGGTTGATATTTATTGATATTGATTTCTAAATGCGTGATTCCTGACAACGCCCAACCACTATCTCTTTCTTGGAACTCAGTTGTTTTTGTTTTGAGTTTCTCAATCATCAAGTCATAATTCGATGCAATTTCATCTTCATTTTGAGCCGACATCATTTTCGAATTAAAACTTTTCACAGAGTATTCTTCTGTATCTTCCGTCATTTTCACATAATTGGCGAACAGTTCTAGATTGAATTTAATTGATTTATGCCTTATAAGTTCCTGTTGAAGTTCAGGAATTACGACATCCTTGGAAGATTTCAAGAATTTTTCAACATCTAAATTTGCGAGGTCTTCATTTTCAAAGATTAACGTCTTAATTCTGCCTTGGAAGGTACTCTTGACCACCCTCAATTTTGGTGTATATAATTCCGCCGTTTTCAATCGATGTTCCAATGTACGTAAATGACAAAGCCATTTATCAGCAGGAATATCTGCTGAACACAAATTGCATCTCTGCTTTACAGGCTCAGGTCTGTTACATTCTAAAAATTGAAAATAATAATTAGAGAAAGCTAACTAACAGTTATATTTCTTACCTGATATTGTATGAACGCGTTCTATATGTCGTTTTAAGTTGTATGTTTTTGAGAACGATTTAAAACAAATATTACAAATTTCTTGTGCTTTCGGCATTTTTACGCGTGTGTGACACTATGAAATGCTATCAGCGAACTATGTGCGTTACGACAAGCAGCTGGCTTTTTATATGGTTCTAATCAACAGGAAACCGGAAACGACAAAGCCTTTATCAAAGGAAACAGGAAACCGCAAAGCGCTTATCAATTTCAAACAGGAAACAGAAAACCGCGAACTTCCGCTCTTATCAATTACTTACAGGAAACAGAAAACCGCAAACTTCCGCTCTTATCAATTTCAAACAGGAAACAGGAAACCGCAAACTTCCGTCCTTATCATTTTTGAACAGGAAACCGGAAACCGCAAACTTCCGTCCTTATCATTTTCTTCTCATCAAAACAGGAAACCGGAAACCGCAACATCCGGGAAATGAAACTGATAATGTTATCACGTTATAGCTTGATGATAAGCTAGTTTAGTATAAAAGGAGGTCTAGCGTCTTCCAATTATCATTCATTGTCTTACAACGCTTCAAGTTACATTCTCATAATGGCAAATGTACCTTCAACAATTGTGGTGTATAGTGAAGATAAAAAGAATTTATCAATTGAAGTGTTGTATGTTGTATTGAAACAAATTTTCCAGTAAGTATTTTCTTAATTTTTTATTTAAAAATTATTGAAATTTATATTTCAGATATGGTGTAAAAGAAATTAAAAAATGCGATGATAAAATTCTAATTTCTTTAAACTATACTCCTAAGACGACAACTTTACAAAAGAAATTCGGAGATCTTCCAGTAAAATACATGAGAATGAAGATAGACGGGGAAGAAGAATTCAATATAATTGATAAAACTCTTCAACAATATAGATTTAATATCGGTGATAAACAAGCTATAGAAGCGCCGTATATCCCTGAATCGCAACCATTTTTTTAATTACTTGTAATACAAATTTTTAATAAAAATTCAATTAGAAGAATAATATTTGTATTTTAACCTTAATTTTATTTCAAATTTCCCGCTAATATTCGCAGCGCATGCGCAATTTGATTAAATTAGTGGTTAACTTGTCGACAACAACAAGGCTAACCTTGTTTGTTGTTAACAACTTTCCCACCATTTTACTTGTCAACACCGAAGAGGATTCGAATTTCCCGCCTTCTCTCACCTGTCAAATTTTAGGTTGGTAACACCGTTTTCAGGTTAATACTATGCTCAAACTTGCCGCCATTTCACCTGTCAACACCGAAGAGAATTCAAATTTCCCGCCTGTCAAATTTTAGGTTGGTAACGCCAATTTTTGGCGCTATTTTCAAAATTTCCCGCCAAATTTAGGGGGCTGCAGATAGGGGCGCTTCAGGGGGGCTACAGATAGGGGGCGCCTCTGTTTGACATATATACCGCAAACTTCCGCTCTTATCAATTTCAAACAGGAAACCGGAAACCGCAAACTTCTGTTCTTATCATTTTTGAACAGTAAACCGGAAACCGCAACATCCGGGAAATGAAATTGATAATGACGTCACTTCCGGCTCCGGCACTTCCGGTGCGGAATCGGCATATTTATACTACTGACGGTATTGAAAACAATTTAATTGCTTCATCAAACTATAAATAGACTGATAAATCTACATCATAAAACATTCATAGTTCAACTGTGACAATGTCAAGTCAACAACAGAAACAAATTAAGAAGAAATTAATAGAAGCCGCTGATAATGTTAGAAAAAAATTTAAACAATTAAAGAATGAACAAATAGATCAGACGGAGACAATCGATAGACTTTTGGAACCGATTAAAAAGCCATTAGATGAACTGGTGTTAGAAAAGAAGAAGAAGAAGAAAAAGAAAACAATTAAAAGAGAACAAATAGCAACAACAACTACCACTACCCCCACCAACAATTAAAGTTGAGGAAAAACAAGAAGAAAGTTTACCGCGATCTCCGTATGTGTCGAGAAGACACTCCATTGCAAGTAAATTCGCCGACAACGACGACGACGACGGCGAAGATGAAGACGATGGCGACGATGACGATGTTAAAGAATAATTTATGGATCAATCAAAATTATCTGACAAGGCTTATGCTGATTACATCAATCAATATCCAGCAATTGCACAACCATATATTGAAAAATTGATTCAAAAAGATCAAACAATCACTTCAAAAATTAATTATGATGAGGCGACGGAGAAGCTAACTCTGGGCAATACAGTTTTGTATATTGAGCCTAATGGTGATATAAAAGTATTGAATGAAGTTTACAAGGGAACAGAAGGATTGTATGATTTGTTGTTTTTGAAAAATGTCTCCTATAGTAAGTTTTCAATTAAGGATCAAGACGCTTATAAGAGAATTATCAATCTTACAAATGCCTATCGACAGAACTATGATCCACAGAAGAAAATACAAGGAGATACATCATATAAATATCAAAAGGTTATTAAACCATCATTAAGATCACAGAGTTCCCCTTCTCCTTCGGGGCGGGGTGTTCAATATTTACGATACAATAGAAAACCAGTTGAATATATTTATTGGGATGATCCGAATGAGTAAGTTGCTCGTTTGGCTTTGTTGTGTGCATCAACTGGTGCGGGAAATAATTCTCATCAAAACGAGATTATTGCTATTGAAAAAGAACTACGTGAAGCAGGAGTGATTTATTAGTATAATGACCTCATCATCGTCATCGTCATCGCTATCGTTGTATGTAGATGTACAAGGTTTCCGAATACCAAACAACAATAAATTCCTACCAAAAGAGCTGGCAACCTCTGATGGATATAAGATAAGTCATTTCATCTTCAAGTCTCCCTATTGGAATATAAGAAACAAGTATACAGGTTGACGAAAAATCATCATGGATTGAAATGGGAGGACGGTTTTATAGATCCTAAGGAATTTAATGGAATTATTAATAGAGTAACATCTGGATACAGTGATATTTATGTTAAAGGCTTGGAAAAGAAGAAATTCATTGAGAACTTTATCTATAGTACATCAATAGTTCATGAATTACCAGACCTGCCACGTTTATATAAATCTAAGTCCACTTGTGTATTTCATTCAATATTGAATTGTATGTGTGCCTTAACGAATGTTATAATATTATATGAAAATTTTCATGATAGTAATCAATAAAAGAATGATGTATAAAAATGCTGTTTTTCCTTCAACCATATTTAGTATCATTATGAGCATCGACAAATTCGGACGTGCTTGGAAGAGAAAATTAAGTGAAAATGATAATAAAGCGAGTGGAAGTCGTGTTTGGCACAATCGATATAGTTTATACTACTGATGGCAATCTTGACATAAAGAATCATCGAATCTGTAATCTACATGACGGTGAAGATGTAAAGGACTCAACCACTAAAGGGTACGTTGATGAACTAAGAAAAGAGATAGAAAATCAAATTTAAAAAATGCTAGTATAATTGAGGAAAAGATTAAAAATTTTGGAACGATTAATAGAGGAGAACGAAACTCAAACACATCAACACATTCAAGCAGATTCAAATGGAAAACTTCAACATAATGTTAATGAAAATAGTCGAAAAATTGAAGGACTTTATCAATCAGATATACCAACAATTAAAGATTACATAAAGAAGCTTAATGATAGTTTTACAAAACGAGATAAATCAATTAACGATAAATTCACCGCATTTGATAAGAAATTGAATGAGCTGAATAATACAATAAAGAGTACAAGGAATCAATTGGAAAACATTGAAAGGTTAATTAAGACATATAACCAGAAATTAATTGATATCAATAAGATAATACAACTACAGAAAAATTAAAACAATTTAATAGATAGATTTAGAAGATTTATTAATGAGATCAATTGTGAAAATTGAACAGTTCTCATCAGAAGGTTATCGTGGCAATACCTCTTCATCGATATCATTTTTCAAATTCATTATACACAGCTAGTGAAGAGAATAAAATATCGAAAAGAAATAATGTCATTGAAAGAACATATTGTTAAAGAAATATATAAACCAGCTCGAAAAAATTTCCTTCGACGTCGTACAATTATAAAAGGTCTAGATGAACTTTGGCAAATGGATTTAGCCGATCTTAGTAAACATTAAAAAAAAAACAATGGATACAAGTATATATTGGTGGTAATTGATTGTTTTTCAAAATATCTCTGGACTCAACCATTAAAACCTAAATCAGGCAACGATGTAACGTCAGCAATGAAAACAATATTACAACAACAAGGTCGTCATCCAAAGAAACTTCAGTCAGATCAAGGAAAGGAGTTTTTTAATAAACAATTTAGTGCTTTAATGAAGAAATATGGAATTAGTCATTATCATACATATAGTGTAAAAAAAGCTTCTATTGCTGAACGTGTAATTAGAACTTTAAAAAGTAAAGTATATAAATTATTTACAATGAATGCGTCATATAATTGGATAAAAATTCTTGATGAAATCACTAAAGATTATAATAATACACTAAACAGAACGATAAAGATGAAACCTAATGAAGTAAATAAAGATAACGAACAAGAAATTCTTCATGCATCTTATAATAATTTGAAAAAATTCACTGCTGGAAAATTCAAGAAAGACGATCTTGTTCGTATCAGTAAGATGAAACATTTATTCGATAAAGCTTATACACCCAATTGGACAACAGAATTATTTAAAATTATAAAAGTAAATAATAGCAATCCTGTGACGTATTTACTGGAAGATTTACGTAGTCAACCAATCAGTGGATGTTTCAATGAAGAAGAATTACAAAAGACTCACTATCCACGTATCTATTTTATTGAAAAGTTTCTACGTCGTAAAGGTCGTAAATTATTTGTTAAATGGTTAGTATTTGATAGTGTATATAATAGCTGGATTGATATGAAAGACATTACATAAAAATGATATATTCATTTATCTATATATATATATATATAAATGAATGTTTGTTTGTTTGTTTGTATGTCCCTTATGCATTCCTAAACCACTCATCCGATTGCGATGAAACTTTGGCAAGTGGCTCTATGGACTCACTGCAAGGTTTTAGAATTAACATAACCATTTTAAAACCTATATATAAATTACAATTCATGAAAATATACATAGGTGTTTAAAGGGGTTATTTGCTAAAAATGGTATTTACTTATTTATACGTATATGACGGCACTACATTATATTTGATTGATATTTTAGCAAGAATGAATAGTTTCCGAGCGCTCCGCTACTACCCTCGCGGTGGCGCTGTCAACAAATCCTTAGTAATGCCACGCCTACCTGCGAACTCTACGTATTGCGCAACACCCTGCGATTATCCGTCGTCAAGCCCCTATATAAGAAGCTGCCTTGGGGCTAAAGATTCAGAATTCCGAATGTAAATGATCCCACAACATTGGTTTTCAACACAATTGTTCCTGATTATTGTTATTGGTATCCACCATCTTGTTGGTTCCTGATTAATATTGGTATAGGTATATCCACCATCCTGTTTGTTCCTGATTAATATTGGTATAGGTATATCCGCAATCCAGTCTGTTCCTGATTAATATTGGTATTGGTATATTCACCATCCTGTTTGTTCCTGATTATAGGTATTGGTGTGCATCATGTAGCGTGTTCAAGGGTCGGCAAACATTCTGATTTATTTATTTATGTACCAAATGAACAAACAAGGAATATTGTGTATACAAAAGCACTTCAATAAACAGAATTAATTAACCAGCATTGCAACGCATGCCGGGTAATAGCTAGTTTCTATATAAATGTAATTGTAAAAAGTTCGTCTAAAAATAGTTTTTCTATTCAATTTTATTGAAAATTTCATTTACTCTCACTTGTACTTTTATTTAATCAAAATAGAAAAGAGGGGATAAATTTATGGTAGTGGGAATAATGGTATATAAAACCTAAATTTTTCAAAAGTACTCAGTTTTTTGTGCAACCTTTAGAAGAAAGAAGTGAAACATTTTTCGAAATTAAATTGTGAGTGCAGTATGTATGGATTGAAATATTATATTAATGAAGCTAAACTGTTACTTTCGGATGATAAAGTTCAAAGTAGAGATAAATTCTTTATAAGAAGGTTACTAGAAAAACTTTCACCTTATGCAGATATGCAAGAGGTTTTAAATGAATATGGTAAACATTTTATAGATTGTGTTTGGTCGAATAGTGGTGTGACTACCGGGCCAGACACATGTAATTGTTTTTATACACGCAACAGATTGAACTCTTTGAAAAGTTTAGTAAATAAAATAAAAAACTCGTGGAGCTGCGATAGTAGTGATAGTAATTTTGATTACTATGTCACAGAGTACAGTGATTCTACAGGATGCTCTTGATACAGAAAATACTGTATCATGCATTAGAAATTTAGTTAAAATAAATTTATTGAAAATGGATCCTTTACATTTAAGCAATATTTGGTTGAAGTTACCAGCATTTTATCAAAACGATGAAGATTTAAGAAACTTAATCATTTGTGGATAACCTGAAGTTAATTGTGAAGAATATCAACATAATCACCCATTTAAAGTGTATTGTACCGCTTGCCTTTTAAACAATAATTTGTATAACTTTTCATCAATTTTTTAATGAATTATAAATTAAATAAAGAAAAATTATTTTAAAGTATGTGTTTTAATGTTTTTTATATTTACTGTTTTATTTATAAAAACTGGATTTGAAACTGCAATAACAATTGAAGCAGGAAATGAAATTAAAAGAAAACAATTCTGATTATTAATCATATTTTTATCAACTTATATTTCTATAATTAAACCTAGTCAATTTTTAACTTTTATTATACAATAATTTTACATATTTTATTCCATTTATTTTGACATGTTAATTTTTCTATCTCATAGATAGAGTTCCGTCTTCCTCTTCTTCTTCTTCATTTTATAGAAAACGTGTACTTCTTCTACAATATATGTTTAATTATATTTTGTAATAACTAACCTTATTCTAAATTAAAAATTTACTTGATTTTCTGATCTTCATCAATTCTTGCTCTTTTGGATGTTGTTGGTGCTTCAATGGCATTTATTTCTTCATCTTCTTCAATATTAAATTTATATTTAGTAATAGCTTTTTCTAGCATGTCCAATTCTTCTTCGGATTCTAATTTCATTCTTATATATCTTACTGGTAAATTACCAAATTTTTTCTTAAGTGTTGTAGTTTTCGGAGAGTACGATAAGTAAATTGAGACTCTATTGTCTTTTAAGATAATATTCTTTACACCGTATCTGATATATAAAATTTTTATTTAGGAAAAATAAAAATATAGAAAATATTTCTACATACTGAAAGATTTTATTTATAATGACATGTAACAAGTTTATTGGCAAATTAACTCTATCTTCTGTAAAAACCACAATTGTTGATGGTGTTGTTGACATTTTCTTTTTTGTGAATCGGTAAGACTTTAGAAAACAAATAAGTTTACTCTTCAGCAACGCTCTTTACAAGAAGAGATCTTTTAAATGAATAAAAATTTAAATATCCACGGCTAAATATACAAAAGTTTAAACAAAGAAAACTACGTTTTCCAATAGCATTTCCACTGAATTGCAAAATATTAATAAACAAGGTCATTTATTAAAAGATCATCAATTGTCATAAATTATAAGATGATTTTTAAGACATTTGTTTTTCTAAGAATTTTCAATTTTGAGAAAAAAATGTAACAGCGAATCCTTTGTGTTGGAAATTGGGTATTGTTTTCCAATCAAAATTCTAGCCTGCAAAATATTAATAAACAAGGTCAAATATTAAGAAGATCCTTTGTACAAAGAATGACGTATTGTTATCCAAAGAAAATTCTTCATTGCAAAGATATTAATAAACAAGGTCAGTCAATAAGAGTGCATATATTGTTTTTCTAGAAATTTTTATTATGTTAATTCATAACGGATTTTGCGTGGTATTAAAGCAGATTGTAATGCAGAGCTCAAGTGTTTTGTTGAAAGTGTGTCAAAGTGCCACACGCGTGCAACAAAACTACTTGTTAAAAATGTCTAAAGCACAAGTATTATGTAATATTTGTTTCAACCCGTTCTCAAAAAAATTGAACTTAGATTGCCACATAAAAAGTGTTCATTCTTTACCAGGTGAATGTTTTTTAAACCATCTCATTACTTTTCTTCATTTACCGCTTCCAATTTTAGGATGCGAGAAACCTGAACCTACTTAAGAAAGGTGTAGTTTATGTGGAACAGATATTCCTGTTGATAAATGGTTATGTCATTTACGCACCTTAAGTCATCGTTTAAAATCAGCAGAACCATGCACATCAAATTTGAAGGTGGTTAAGAGTACTTTCCAAAGACGAATTAAAACATTGCGTTATGAAAATAGTGACTTATCTTATTTGGATGTTGACGTATTTCTAAAACCTTCTAAAGATGTTGTAGTTTCTAAACATGTACAAGAGTTAGTTGAACATACATTAATTAAATTCAATTAGGACTTGTTTGCTGAGTATGGGAAAATGGTTGACGAAAACGAAGAATGTTCGATAAAAAGTTTCAACTCAGAAAAGACGTTGGTGCAGAATGACGATGATATTACATTAAACTATGACTTGATGATTGAAAAAATAAAAACGAAAACAACTGAATTCCAAGAAAGGGATAGCGGTTGGGCGTTGACCGGAATAACCCATTTATAAATTAATATAAATCAATACCAACCATTGAGAGGAAGTAGTCAGTATATAGGTTTACCTAAGAAAATCCAAAAAAAGCACGCCTGTATCAATGTCAAAAATAACGATGAATACTGTTTCAAATGGGCTATAATTTCGGCTTTGTGTCCTGTCGATATCCATGCAAATAGACCAAATTCATATTGTGTTGAAGACATCACTGCCAATACAATAGTTTTACATAATAATATTGTATTAGAATTTGGTGATTTAGACTTTCCTTTGAAAGTAAAAGACATTAAAATATTTGAAGAATTAAACTCGGAAATAGTGTAAATACTTTTGGTTTAGAAGATGATCAAATTGTTGGACCATTGTATTGTACCAAAAGAGAAAAAGTAAAGCATATCAATTTACTGTTGATAGAAAAAGATGAACGGAGCCACTACGTGTGGATTAAAAATGTCTCAAGATTACTGCGAAGCAGCATTACAAGACATACAAATAAAATTTTCATTTGCAATTTTTGCTTATTACATTTCGATTCTGAAAAAAACTTATTAATACATAAAGAGGAGTGTAATCGTATAGTTACAATCATGCCAACACATGAGAATTCTGTAGTAGAATTTAAAAATTATGAACGACAAACTGAAGTTCCATTTGTAATCTATACAGATTTTGAGTGTCTATTTCAAGACATTGATATTTGTATACCGAATCCAACGACATCGTCAACAACAAATGTACAAGAACCCACACCGTGTGTTTTTGCTTATTACATTAAATGTTCGTTAATAGTATAGTAATGCCGATTCTGAACCACTTGTTAGTTGTGCGCATGCGCAAAGGCGGGGATTTCAAATTTTGGAGATATCAGTGGTACCACCTGAAGGAATATAACGTTTTTATGTAGGAAACCAGAAATGTGCTCCTTGTAACTTTTCGTACCGGATGTAGAATACCTATATATTTTGGGATGTTACTTAACTACTCCAAAGCATTCATGCATATCTGATGCTTATCGCTTATGCGCATGTCTACATTCGTATTCACATCATATATTCTCAGCCAGAATGTGGAAATGGTCATTCTATGTTCACACTAGAACAAATCTAGAATACAATATTATTAAATTTGAGGCATAATGTCATCTTTTTTTAAAGATATTAACGTTTCTCTACATTTGACACCATTTGTAAACGGTAAAAAACTGAAAGTAGGCGACAAGTTTGAGATTGTATCATTCGAAAGCATTCCCACAAAATATGGGTTAAAGATAGTTGTGGAATGTATGGACTTCAAGACCATATTGCCACATCGATTCACCGAGAAGTTTTCGGAAGAAGCAATTGACAAATTAACCGATGACTTTTCCAAAGGAAGAGTTATTTATTCGGTTAGCAAGGGAATGGTTGGTGAAACCACGAATGTTATATTTGTTGAAGAATAAGCCTCTTAATTGAATATTACATCCATATTATAAAGATTTAACGAGCATTGTTCTTTGTTTTAAGTAATAAACACACATTTATTCCAAGAATTTATGTCATTTTATTTATCCTAAATTTGTAGTATCATACAAATGTAACCTATAGAGGAAGAATAGATTTTTTTATTGATTCTTATCCTTTTGATCAGTTATTCTATTATTGTAGATACAAAGTTGTTATACGACTTGATGTTCAGTGTTATTGAAACTATGTCCACTTGCTACAGAGACTATTCGTCAGTATTTATGATTATAACTGTCTAAGCTGTTCATAAGTCAGCTTTATTAAAATAAGAAGAGGTAGTATATTTCCGAACGTTGATTGATTGTTAGCAATTACATCTACAATAGCGTCTGTTAACACTGCAAGGTGAAATTTTGGTTTATGCCAGTTTTTTATCCCTTCTCAAATAATTCAACGCAAATCGAATGGGAAAAGTTAAATGAGACTTCGCAACATTCTCAAGATAATATCTATTTTAATTCATTCAAATGTTTAATTATTTAATTAATGCTCTCCAATTTATTCTTGAACTTAAGCACACGTTCGCTCCGCTGCTTCTGTTCAGCGATGTGTTTTTGCTGAACACTACTAAACCAGTTATCAGCATCCAGACTTTCTCTCTCTATCTTGTCAATCTGTTGCTGGAGGCTTGGCAGTAGTTTATGATGAATTTGAGCCATGATGTTATCTACCACCCTATCTTGAGTGTTCGGAATTTCATCGTCATCATCCCCAAACAACTCCTTGATTATTGCAAGGTTCTTCCCTCTGTTAGGATACTGTTTATTTATTGAGGTGATCAAAAAGTAATCTCGGAGGAAAGTCAGGCTTACTGAGATCGTGGCTGACGAAGTTGTTGCTGTGACGGTTGTTTTTTCTTCTCTACCGCTTCATTCATATTACGCTGTAGCTGGTGTTGTTGTTTGTGACGCTGCTTCTGTGATGGTTAGAAGTAAGTTAACGGCTCATAGCACTTTATTGCAAATATGTTATCAGTTTGTGTAATTTATCACAGATGCAATGACCCCAGAACAATGAAAAAAAAACTTAAATATTTTTTTTCTCAGATCTATAGTTGACGCGCTACAAAACTTTACATTTAGACGTCCAAAAGGACCTTATCAAACTTTTCATATATTTTGAATCCACATTCAATTCTGAATACAAACCTGTAATAAAAAAAAAAATGATTTTTTGCAAAAAAAACAAAACTTATGGTTTAAAAAATTTTCCCCACTTTTCTGATCTGTGGTGGGGGTAATTCAAAGTGTATATAAGCGCGAGCCTTGCTTGGCTCAGGTCATATCTTCACACACGCAGACAAACGAGTTTGATAAAATGGGTAAGTGATAATATAAATACATTTTCTTTTATTGGAATTCTAATTCACTCTTTTCCTAGCTCAAGTCAACAACAACAACAATAGCGCTGTCCCAGGTAATTTATTATTGCAGTTTTATCCTGTCTAATTGCTGAATAAACTTTCTTAATATAAGAAAATTTTGATGATGTGATGGAGCCGTGGTGCTTTGATATAAAGGGGGGATGGTACCTCTCACAGGGTAAAATTTATAAGATTTCAATTATTCAACGTATTGATACATTTTGTTTTAGAGGCCTTAGAATGAATTGAGGAAAATAGGAAGGAGGCCCTAAGAAGTAAGAGCGAATTTATTCTAATATTTAAAATCTATAATTTTGTAACCTTTCAGAACTAGCAAAAAGGAAAGCTGAGAACCACCAAGACGATGATGATGATGGTGCACTACATGTGGCCACAAAGTGGCAGAAATATTTTTGAAAATGTACACACAAACACACACACACAAACACAGACAAACACACACAAACGCACACAAACACACACAAAACACACACACACACACACACACACACACACACACACATGTAATTTTATTAAATATATAAAGTTAGTTATTTAGAGTATTATATACCGCCACCACTACTATTCCTATCAACTGACACGCTCCTCTGTATGACCTGTATAAATACTCATCATTTTCATACATCATCTTAGTCAACGTTGGTAAGCTAACAATTGCACACGCTCATACAGTTGAAAAATAAAAATGAAACTCATAGTTGTTGATATACAGGGCTTTAGCGTGCCCAGTTTTATGGTGGAAGAGCTCACAATATTTGACGGTAAAAAGTGTGCACATTACTGCTTCAAGGCGGATAGACCATTCTCTGAAGTATCTAGGATCTATCAGCGACAAATTAGATACTTGGAGAATCATCATCATAGTGTACCATACGATTTTGGTTACTTAGAACAAGAATATGTTAAGAAATTTTTGGATCTGCATTTAGTGCAAGAACTAACAAACAACGTCATTGTTTACGTTAAAGGAGCCATTAAGAAAAATTATCTGATGACAGCGCTGGGAAACCAGTGTCCATGTATCATAGACTTGGATGTTCAGCAAGCGTGTCCAAAGCTCCCGATTGATGAATATTTAGAATGTAAATTTCACGCAAACACGCGTGCTGTGTGCAGTTTGAATAATGTTAAACACATTTATAATAATCTTTATAACTCTTTGACTGAATAAATGATTTCATTCTAATTGTATTATTGTTGTTGTTTTCTCTATTTGGAGCGAATAAGATTCTAAAAGAAATTTTGAAAATGAGTAACCCTTTGTTGTGTTTATAAAACGCAAAGTTGTATTTCAACCATATATAGTTATCTCTCTTATTTGAAACAATCAGAGCCTAACAGATACTTTGAATGTCAGTGAGATGTTTTAGTTATAAGAACGTGCGGTCATATTTTATCTTTTCAACTGTATATAAATTTCATGTATCAAGACGAACTCAATTATTTGTCAAGCAAACGTGTGTATCAACAAATCGAACTGTGAGTGAACTGTGGTAACCGTGTCCGCCACTTGTAAGGATGCGCTCAAAATAATTCAACTGTATATAACAAAAATTAAAACATTGGAAGAAGTAAATCATTTGTTATCACATATCAATAATACAATACGTATAATACAGAAAGCAATAAAGAACAAAGTGTATGAAGACAACGTTCATGAGAATCCGTTTTCGCTTGAATATAGCTTGTCGTATTTGAAGTGCTATCGCTATAAACTAAAGTGTATTCGAAAACGCTCATTTGTAAAATCTGGTCAAGGCTTAAACAGACATCGGTATTCTAAAGTGTCATGGGAGGATACTGAAACATGTTTAAATGGAAGAATTCGTACAGGTTTCATATCAAACGTAGATATTAAGGATCCACTTGCACTTTTTGCACATGCACTTTTTGGAGAGAGCATTCAGATCATTCAAGTGTAAAGTTGAAAAGGAAATAAAAAAGTCTTTATTGAAAGTAAACGTGAGTGTTTCTGCTAATTTTATCAAACCTCAAACTGGTGAGGTAGAATTAAAAACATTCGCTACAAAAAACAATCCAATTGACCGCGTAACAAATATAAAACAGTGGTATCAAGAAAATATTATTTAGAAACTTAAGAAAAGATTGGAAGAGTTTGCCGAGAAAGACTCAGGTTGGGCACTACTAGAAATAATGGGTTTAAAAGTACATATTAACTAGTATGATCCACTGAAGTTAGGCTATTCTACCTATACTGCTGTCCCAAGCTTTATTAAGAACAAGAGGGCTGTCATTAATGTGCAGAACAATGATAGATATTGCTTTCGATGGGCAGTTGTCTCTGCCCTGTTTCCAGCGAACAATCATACAAATCGAACGACCTCTTATCCGCACTTTAAGGAAGTGCTAAAATATGAAGGTATGAACTTTCCTGCCACAATCAATGAGATTAAAAAAATTGAAGAGCTCAATTGTCTAGCAATTAATCTGTATTGCATTGAAGGGAAAAAGATTTTACCTTTTCACCTTAGTTCTAATGGTTTAAACAATAACATGATCATAGACCTCCTTATGCAACCTGTGTATGACATAGAATCGAATGAGCCGGTTTACATCAGTGACCAACAGCAGCTGTACCATTTTGTGCATTTTATGTGGATAAAGGATTTGTCACGCCTGATTTCACAACAATTGTCAACCAATGGACACAAGGTGTTTATATGTGAGCGATGTCGAAACTACTTCTCAACAGAGGATTTGCTTCAGAAACACCAGTGTTTCTGTCATATCCAAGATAAGTGTTCTGTTAAGCTACCAAAGGAGACAGACAAATATCTCTACTTCAAGAATCATAGGTATCAAGAGAAGTACCGTTTGTTATTTACGCTGATCTAGAAAGCATTTTAGAAAACTGTTCCAATGACAACGAAAGTGGTTCAAAAACGAATACCTGTCACCATATTGCCTATGGTGTGGCAAATTACTTTATGTTCTTACGATGACAGCCTTAGCAAGTTTCGCTTATTTCGTGGTAGAGATTGTATTCAGTGGTTTGTTGGTGAGCTCAAATCTACAGCAACATTCTGTGACAACGTATACAAAAATCAAGTGCCGATTCAAAGATTTGATAACGTACAACTTGGAAAATACGACAATGCACAATCACCAAACTGGTCAGTTTCGTGGAGCTGCACACCAAATTTGCAACTTGGATTATAAAGACGTATTCACGATACCCATCGTTTTCCTCAATTTGATTGGCTATGACGCTCACTTTATTATCAGGGCTTTATCAACTTCCATGGAAGGCCCAATTAAATTGCTACCAATCTATAAAGAGAAATATATTGCATTCACAAAATACGTCTCGAAAACTAAGGTCAGCTTCAGATTCATCGATTCTTTTCGATTCATCTCACAATCACTTCAAAAGCTATCAAATAATCTAGGAGATGAACAGAAGCTAATTACTAAATCCAATTGTGATAACGTAACGGAGTTCAGTCTGTTGAATAGAAAGGGAGTATTTCCTTGTGATTACATAGACCGTTGGGAGAAATTGGATGAACATTCTCTACCACCAAAGGAGAAGTTTCGAAGCCTTTTAACAGAAGTCGATATAAGCGATGAAGACTACAATCACGCACTAAAAGTTTGGGAAGCATTCCATATACAAACCATTGGAGAGTACTCAGATCTACATTGGAAAACAGATGTTCTTCTCCTTGTTGACGTGTTTGAGGCTTTCAGACAGACCTGTATGAACACCTACAAGCAGGACCCACTACACTATTATCCGGCTCCAGGACTGACGTTTGATGCAATGTCGAAGACCACAAACGTACGACTTGAACTTCTTACAGATATATATAAAACTTCTTTTTGTTGAAAATGGAATAAGAGGTGGTGTCTCACAGTGCTCTAACAGATATGCCAGTGCAAATAATAAATATATGAAAGATTAATATGATCCGAATAGAGCAGACTCATATTTAATGTATTTTGATGTGAATAATTTGTATGGTGCAGCAATGTCAGAGTACTTGCGTTATGGAGGCTTCAAATTTTTGGAAGAATTCAATATATCTCAGATTCTAAATACTCCATACAATTCTGATGTAGGATGTATTGAGAAATGTGATTTGGAATATCCCTCAGATCTACATGACGCTCACTTACCACTTGCACCATGTCGTATGGTTCCGCCTTCAGCTAAATCAAAGCTGAAGAAACTCCTCTTGACTCTATATCCAAAATTTAACTACATTGTTCATTATAGAAATTTGAAAATGTACATTGCCAATGGTATGAAGTTGAGAAAAATTCATAAAGTGTTACAATTCAAACAGTCCCAATGGTTGAAGGAGTACGTTGATTTGAATACTAAACTACGACAACAATCAAAAAACGATTTCGAAAAGGACTTTTACAAGCTACTGAACAATGCCATATATGGTAAATGTATGGAAAATGTGCGTAAACATAAAGACATTCATATAGTTAAGCAATGGGATGGTCGGTGGGCTGCACGATCGTTTATTGCAAAACCAAACTTCCATAGTTCAATAGTTTTTGACGATAACGTTGCAATAATTGAGATGAACAAGCTGGAAGTATACTTAAATAAACCCATTTACGTAAGATTCCCTATTTTGGATCTATCAAAAATTTTTCTCCATGACTTCCATTACAACTATATAAGAAATACATTTGATGACAATGCCAAGCTGCTCTATACTGATACTGACAGTTTGATATATCATTTTCAAAATCTTAACGTCTATGATTACATTAAACGAGACGGCTTCCGTTTCGATACATCATAATACAAACCTGACAACGTATTTGGTATTCCACTACTAAACAAGAAAGTCCCCGGTCTAATGAAAGATGAGAATAATGGGAAAGTCACGCTAGCGTTTGTTGGGCTTCGTTCAAAAATGTATGCATATATGGTAGAGGAAGATTTTAACAAAGAAAAGTTTGTAAAGAAATCTAAAGGTTCCACAAAATCGTCTATAAGAAGTATCACGGTTGAAGACTATAAGAGATGTCTATTTGACAAAACGGTATTTGAGGGCACCCAGAGGCTTATAAGGTCAAAGAAACACGTCGTCTTATCAATAAAACAGAATAAAGTGGTTTTGAGTCCGCATGATGACAAGCGCATGGTCAGCTATAACCGTACCGATACAAGGCCGTGGGGATATCATGTGGTGGGAGATACAGTCCTTATAACTGCACAGAAAGCTGCATCAATTCAATAGTTCATGATGGATCTTAGTGAAGAAGTCAAGATGCAAACCTGTGTTGGATCACAAGTGGCTTATGATAGTTACTGGAATTGTGTAGCTGGCGCAGGCAAGTTAATGCGCCAATTAATTAACGAAGAAGAATCCTTTTTGGTGTCAGATGCTGTATTCACATGGATAGCAGAAGGGAGATTAGATGTTATTGTTGACTGTATCAAACAAGTGTTTTGTCAAAAATTGGGTATGGATATGTACATTGACACAGTCGCTTCGGTATGCGAACAAGAAAATCTACAATGGTTGAGCGTAGATGTGTTGAAAAAAGTTGCGAGGAAACACAAAGTTGTGGGATTTGTCAGCTGCACTTTTTTCTCTGTAAAAATTTCATTAGTCCAGTTCGGCGTGTATCCCTTTTCAAATAACGCTCTTTATTTACTGATGCGTACTTTTTCGCCAACTTTAAACTTTGTAGTAGATGTGCAATTTTGACAAATGTATTTAAACTTGTTAACAAATGTGTATACTGACTTTAAGATAGCTTTTTCGTTACGTTTATTTACCTCAGAGGATGCCATTTTAATTGTTTTATGATAATTATTGTTATAGGTTTTAACTATTTCTGGAAGTTCTTTAACCCATTTGTAATTGCGTTGAAAACTAAACTGTTTTTCACATAAGCTGTTTCAACGTGCGGTTCACTCGCTCAACAATTAAGGCCTTTTTGGTTGAATATACGCTGTAATGATTGATACTATGTTTAGTCATCAGCTTTTGAAAGTCGGAGTTATAGAATTCTTTCCCCTCATCAGTTTGCAAGTTTTTCGGAGGATACTTTAAATTTGATAGGATATTTTGCATAGCTGAAGTAACCTCCTTACCTTCTTTGGATTTGACTGGAACAGCCCAGACGTATTTCGAAAAGCAATCAATTACAACCAATATGTACTTGTATCCCTTGTTTTGTTTAACGTAGGGTAACATCTCAACAAGGTCTGCTTGAAGTGTCTCATTGATTCCCTTAACAATTACAGGACGCCTTTTGAAATTGCGCCTTGCAGGTTAGAGTAGCTCATTGACAATATCTCCTTTAAAGGAAGAAGGTTCCATTGTAACGTTCTCTGAATGTCGGTTTCTCTGATTTAACCATTTCAAGGATGGCAGGCAATTTTAATACAATTTCAGCTGACAGTGTCACTAATCTTGTGACATTGCTTTTTCTTTTAAAAGACAAAAGGTCGTTGAAGTTTAAACGAAAATTATACATTTCTGACTCACTATACTGTTTGTCATTTATGGTAACACCGATATCATTAAAATTGAGTCTTATCATCTCCATTGAGGCCCGATTCAGGGGAAAGCATTTCCAAGTGTCTTTTCAGAATTGAAATTAAGAATTATGTTGTAAAATATGTAATTCGAAGTTTCCGGGAAGAATTCTTGTTGTGTTGTAATGCCATGTTTAATAATATGACGACCAAACTTGTCAAGAGTCATCTTACACAATTACACCTTCTTCACGCAGTTCTTCTATGATAGACACAATCTCGATAATGAGACCTGTATTGCCTGCAGCCTGAGACGATATTAACTGGCGGAGTCTATCAACAAGCTCATTTGGATCATTCCAGTATACATAGTCAATGGGGTTGGAGTTTAATGACTTGTACATACCTTTTCCTTGGTAATACAAGGGCCCTACCACTGATTTATATTTGTCTTCTTTCGTTCCATGTATTTGAGCACCGGGTTTGAAATTCCTCCTCACAGCATTGCTTATATCCAAAATATTTTTATGTAGCTCAAGCTCCTTCTTCGTATAGTTTGTAGGGTCGCTTTTGAACAACAATTCGTATAATCCACGGCTACCCTTAAAAGTACGATCGCCAACCTTAATATCAGGTCCCTTGAACCGAACTTCAGATGAGCCAATGAAATACTTCTCTTGGAAGCTATCATGTCGTATGCCAGTCCGATGATCGTATTGTTTTTCTTTGTGATGAAGCATACCGTCTATGTATCGCCTGGGGAGTTCAGCGTATACTTGTATATCAATCAAATTTTCAATATTTTCTGAACTTTCTTGAACTGATTTATCTAGTAAACCGTTGAAGTTCTTTACCTCATTTTGATTTTATCGGTCTTGTTCAGGATCAAAATTAGATTCCGCATCTTCCGACTTGAAATTTAAAACCTGACTTCCATTAGACTGTTCTTTCAAAGAGTCAATTCTCCTTCTTAAGTTTTTTTACTTTTGTAGATATCCGTCTTGAAGCTGTTGAGGCTAGATGAGTTGCAGGAATGCAAACCTTCTCTTCAATTTTAGCTCTTTTGGGAGTCTCTAAAGTTTCACTACTTTATAGGGGCTCGTTTTTCGCTGATACTGTTTGTTTCTCTCCATTTGTATCTAATTTTTCTACTATAGTTTCTAAATGTTTTGTGATAGGAGAAAACGCACCTTCATGTCTCAATTGAGCTTTCTTTAACGACTTAAGTTTCTTTGTTATCTCATTTCGTTTTCCGATAAGCTCTTTCTTTAATGCTATAGACTTGGTAATTAATAATATTACTGCTGGATGAAGCAGTCAATACCCTTCAGATAGCGACCATTATTAATTTCTCTTTCTTCGTCTATTACAAGGAACCCATAGTCATTACTCCAACAGGCCGAACAAATTTCTTTGATTTTATCAAACGTGACGTCAGTATTTACGTGTTCATCATACACGTGTCGCAGGTTTAGGTGATCCTGCTTGAACAATATGAGAAAATTCGGATTATCACGAATCAGATGCTTTGTTATACCCACATAGGTCTGACACATGTAAAAGCAATCTACATTTTTATGTCTAGCCATGCTAAAATACTCCTTCATGAGGTGTTGTTTATCACACACGACATCATCAAATATAAAGGCTGTGTTTGGCTTGGCTTCTTGCGGAGGGAGTATGTTATCATCTAAACTACTGAATGGTGCATAGGTAACTCCCTCTATTGGCTTCAACAATTCTTCTAAGTATTTATATTTAGATTGAAATAGAGATTTTGAAAACACATAGACGTTCTCAAATCTAAGGCCATTTTTATGTTCCAGCAGATTCACTACAACATTAGTCTTCCCACAATTAGATGATCCTACGACAAGACACCGTATAGACGTTGGCAGTAGTTCACCATGCCTTTTGAAACTGTTAGAGCTGTTGATGTCATAGTTTTGTATAGGCAATTTTAAAGTCTGTTCTATAAAGCGCATTGTGAAATATGACTGACCTCTTTATTCTGTGAACGTGACCTTATAAATAAGTCGAGCATACGCAGGACAGCCAGTGTAGCTTCTGACAGCGTTGGAAAGCTATAAAATGATTGTTGATAGTCAGAGCGATTTCAGTCGCAGAAACGTAACTGAAGGTAACGGATTTGTGAACAGCCTGATTAACAAGCTCCCAATTGAGTTGCATATTCCAGGATACAACTATTGTGGACCGGTACGAAATTATCTAAACGGCTTAGAAGTGGAGATCAGAACGTAAATAAACTAGACTAGGCTTGCAAATTGCATGATATCGCCTACGCAACAAAGAACGACTTAGGTCAAAGACACGAAGCTGGTAAGGCTTTATTAGACGAGGCGAAACGAAGGCTTCATTCGTCTGACTCATCGATAGGTGAAAAAGCTGCAGCATTGGGAGTTTGTGCCGCCATGTCGGCCAAAATTAAACTTGGAATGGGCTGCAGTAGTCGATCATCAACAAGAGTTCACAGCAA
This sequence comes from Mylabris phalerata, assembly GCA_020740385.1. Lineage (NCBI taxonomy): Eukaryota > Metazoa > Arthropoda > Insecta > Coleoptera > Meloidae > Mylabris > Mylabris phalerata. The sequence continues at coordinate 41,247 of JAJEOX010000218.1, forward strand.
ATCCTCAAAAAGCAAGAAACGTTTCGGAAAGGAGGCATTTAGTCAGCTTGTAAGTGCAGCACGAAATGCAGTGAAAGCTAAAAATTTAATGGTATTAAAGAAGCCTTAGGTGTTGCCCTTAAGGCAGCAAAAAGTTTAAAAGGGTGCAGAGGGGTGAGGTCTGTGAGTGTTATACCAGTCCCCAATAGTGGAGGCTTTTTACATTTAATTCCTATATTTGCAGCTTTCGGAGCATTAGGCTCAGTTGCTGGTGGAGCTGCAGCAATTGCGAAGACCTATAATGAGACCAAAGCTGCTAACGAGCGACTCAAGGAAAGCCAAAGGCACAACAAAACAATGGAGGCCATATCACTTGGCAAAAGTGGAAAAGGGCTATACCTAAAACCATACAAATTTGGACTTGGGCTTTTTTTATCATCTCCAAAGCCTCCAAAAGCCCGTCACTAAAACTAATCAATAGGGCCCTTACAGATATAGAACTTTCTAAGTATGCTAAACAGTCAGAAATTAAAAATTTTTGAGGCGTCTTCATGAGAGATGCACTGCCAAAGTCAGGCCCATATATCAATGAATGTGGAACTGTTAATCTCGACACTGTGAGCAACCCCGGAACTCATTGGACGGCTTACGTGAAATGTGGCAACAACGCAACATATTTTGACAGCTATGGTGACTTAAGACCTCCATTGGAATTAGTAAAATATCAAAATTCAGCAGGTGAATGCAAAATTCTCTATAATCATGATAAATTTCAAACATACGATATGTTCGTGTGTGGACATCTTAGCTTAAAGTTTCTTGTGTACTTTAATAATTTGTGTCAGAAGAATAACTAGTCAGTTCTTTCGCTACATGGTAAGCGAACAGATAATGTCATACACATTTACGTTGTCTGGAACTGAGGCGGTACCATAAGCTAACTGTTAGTCCTCCTCTTATATTGGAAAACGTAAATTACGTAATTGGACTGATCAACTTGGAAACATACAACTCAATTCCCAATATTGACACTAGCAACAACAAATTTCACTACTTTGCTGATGATGGTAGAAAAGAGTGTATTGAAATTCCTGAGGGCTCGTACGAAATCGATGATATTAGCAATTACTTAAATAGGGAGCTAAATCGACTGACTTTAGGCGAACCAGGTAAAAGTCATACTATAGGAATAGTCACCTTTTAATAATTAAAGGTAACAACAATCCTCTGAAATGTGAACTCAAGTGTGCGTTTGATGTAGACTTTTCTGAAGATGGTACAGTAGGTGAATTGCTTGGATACAAACGCAGAAAACTAATAGCATACGTGAAACATGTATCCGACAATCCATCCAAAATTTTGAAGCTAAATGCTTTGTGCGTTGAATGTAACCATTGTAGCGGGCTCTTATCGTAACGACAAGCAAGTTCACGTTATTCATTAGTTCTTTCTGCTTGTTAATCCTGGATATCGAATTGTGGAAGCACCATCCGACGTAATCTATTTACCAATCAGCGTCAGCGAAATTGCTGAAATTATTATAAAAATCACAGACCAAGACGGAAAGACCATCAATATTTGAGGTGAAGTCGTTACAGTAAGACTGCATCTTCAAAAGCTCTGAAAAACTGCTGTGAGCATTGTTTTTAACCAACAACACTCTGTTACTCATCACAGACATAAAAGCCGTGTAAACAAAAACATTGAGGTCATCAGAGGCTCAAGTCTCGCGCAGTTAACAGCAAACGATAGAAGGTTCCTCCAATCTTTAGAATTTACAGTTGTTCAAAATGAACAGAAATATTCTCTACGTGAATGAAAAGGTAGTTTTTGATGAAGCGATAACTTATGCAGAGAAACATAAGCACCAACCTTACGCTTCTACTTCGTGCAATAACAACGATGAAATAAGAATACCGATGCAACAACAAGATTTGTACTCGCTACCATGGTACAGTGACCTGTACTTTGATGGCAAGGTTGTAGCGACGCAAGCGGAAGCCCCTGCTCGGTTTGATAAAGTACGATTTATTAACAACGAAATTCTCTTTCTCTTTGATGAAATACGATTTGAAATAGGTGGAAACGTTATCGATCGCATGAAGAATCCCAGAATGCAACCGTAATGAAAGGACTTGCTACCTACAACAAAAATCAAAGCATTACGCTCAAGAATGCAGGATGATTCCCTTTAGAGGAACCCACAATAATGGATACAGCAACTGGAACATTCAATGTTATAGTACCGCTACGAATGTTTTTGGATTTTTGTGATGATTTCCAAAAGATAATTTTAAATTTACAACAGGAACTTGTCCTACTTAGAAGTAATACCGACATAAATGCTTTGTTGTACGACGGAAGCAAGTCAGTTAAAGTCGAAATCTACAAAGTATTTTGCAAAGTGCCACATATGTCAGTATCAACTGCTGAGAGAATACAATTACTAGATATACTCAAGAAAGATAGAGAGTTGAGCATTCCCTTTAGAAGTAGAGAATTCTATGAGTACCCTCTTTTGCCACAGACACAGAGACACATGTGGCCAATCAAAACATCTATGGAGAGGCCACAATACATTTTCTTTGGCTTACAAACTGATAGGAAAAATCAATACAATAAAGACAGCAGTCAATTTAATCATTGTTCTTTGACAAACATTAAAGTATTCCTCAATGACGTTATGTATTCCTATGACAATTTAAATTTGAATTTTAACAAAAATCAGTTTGCAGTTCTATACGAAATGTATATAGAATTCCAAGAATCATATTTGGAAAAAGCAAGAGAGCCCCTTCTAACGCCAGCAGAGTTTAAGAGTATTGCTCCTATAGTAATCATTGACTGTTCAAAGCAAAATGAGCAAGTCAAAAGAAGTCCTGCAGACATACGGATCGAATTTGAAACCAGTGAAAATATTCCTGATAAGACAACGGCCTATTGTTTGATAATTCACGATAGAGTCGTCAAATATGTCCCATCGCGAAACATGTCTAGAGTGGCAATTTGAATTGTTTTATAGATTATCCTTTTCACTTCATGTATTTGTAACTATTTGTACGATAGTATCTGAATAAAGAAAATTAAATTTCAATTGTTTTTTATTAAGATCTATTCATTTCTCGGTTATTGAATACAATAGTGATATAGTGTTTAGATAGTCACATAAATTGGTTGAGGACCTAACCATATAATCAGGCTCACTTGCCCAACCCAGTTTTGCTTTACGATTTCTCAACCCTTCTTCATTGTTTTTCTGTAACCATTCCTTGATTCTGAGATGCTCAACATTATGAAGCGATAGGAATTGGTAGCTCAAACTTTAAGAGTCTAAGGTTGCAATGAAGACTTTCAAAGCCTTATGGTTTGCCGAATATGCAGATTCACAAGTTGCTTGATCGATGCACACATTGATGGATTGGTTGTTCTTTGTTATGTTTTCAATTGAATAAGATGGGTCGCTTGTTTCATAACCATTCCTATTTTGCGAATTGGAATTTCAATTTCGTGGTCTTTTAGTGTTTACATCGTCTAATTCGATGCCATTAAGTTAGCAGCATCACTTGTAGTATTCCACATTTTTTCAAATTCAGATTCTGTTCGATATGACATAATTAATTGTTTAGTGGATTCTACTAATGTAATACTTTGCAAAATGTCGCTATTAGCTCTTTGTAAATAATCTGAAACAGATTTAATTTTTGATAAAAACTCACAAAAAACATGCAAGTTAAATAAGAAAGTGAAATTTATGCAATTCAAAAGTCCAGCAGCTTCTGGAGATCGGATATTATTTGAGGTGGCATATTTATTTAATAGAATTAAAATTGCAGGTAAAGTTTGTTTTACTGCCAAACAGCTTGAAACTTGAGAAGTCCATCTAGTATCACTGATTCTTTTTAGTTCAGTGGGTCTAGCTTGAGGATCCAATTGTTTTTGACAATTTAAAAATTCAGTATGTACTGCTGATCCGGAAGTAAACACATACAGATTTTGCAGAACTGAGAAAAAAATATTGCAGTCTTTCAAGTTTTTGCAAACGTCAACTATAACTAAATTTAAAGCATTATTAAAACAATGTACATATATAGCCTGAGGAACTTCTTTTTTAAACAAAGCTTGCACTCCCTTAAGTTCACCGCTCATGACATTAGCGCCATCATAAGTTTGAGCTACACAGTTGTTTATGTCGATTTCACAATGACTTAATCGGTTTTTAATAAATTGTAAAAGAGAAGCAGCATTTAAATTATCGGCTGCCTCGTAGCCTAAAAAACGTTCGTATAATACACCATTCAAATAGTACCTAATTGTTACCGATAACTGTTCAGTTTTGCTTAAGTCTTTGGTTTCGTCGACCATTATAGCAAAATTATGGGCTTCCTTTGTTCCAGCACTTATTTTTTTCAAAATTAATTGTGAGATACAGTGCAAAAGATCATTTTGAATTGAATGGTGTGTGTAACGAGCATTTTTTGGCCCACTTTTTAATTTTTCTGACAAGATTGGGTTGTCATGAGACATTAAGTCTAACAATTCTAAAAAATTACCTCTATTTTGACTACTAGTGGATTCATCACTCCCTCTTAAAGCTAGACCTTGCATAGATAAATACATTAAACTTCGTATAATACTTTTAATGTACTCTCTATTATTTTTAATTGCTTCCGCATAAGCAGAACTTAATTGGACAACTACAGATTGTCGCGATTGAGTAGTTTTATAGAATTGCCAGGCTTCCATACATTTTTTATGTTGATAACTATTGTCGTGCCGCTTAAACCCAGATTTTTTTTCAGAGGCCCTTTTCCAATTTCTATAGCCATTAACAACAAAATTATTTGCTTCATGCTTGGAAAAGAACCTACACGGATAACAGAACACGGCATCTTTAAGAATGCTATATTCTAACCAGGGATACATTTTGTAATATTTAGGCTTAAAACTACGCAGGTCTGAGCCAAATTTGGTTGTCGGAAAATAACTTAATATTGGTTGTCTAGGTGGATCATCTAAACTTTGGGCCAAATCGTCAACAGTTGGATTTAGGTCTTTGATTTTGTTTCTGTTAAAAAAATAAATTATGAGTCATAACGTAATCCAAAAATAATAGGAGTATTGTTCAACTCACGTTATTAATTGATTGCCACAAAATTCATTGTCAGAGGTAAATTCGCCCGCTGTTTCCTCTTTTTCAACCTCAACTCTGATTTTTTTCACAGGCGGGCCTCCTGTGTCTGTGTCTTTAATTTCACTCGAATCTGAACTGATGCTTGACTCAGTTTTGATAATTTCAAAGTTTGCACTCGTACTAGGCGTCTCGATTTCAAGTACATTTTCATTGTTTTCAGTTTGGGGCTTTGGTTTGAAAAAGTCACTTATTTTTCGTTTAGAAGTGGACATAATCTAATTAACACCAACGAACAAAATATTTTTTTAATTAACATAGAATTTGTTTGATCTAAAAAATTACCTGTTTTTTATTTTTTCAAACTGAAAAACTAGATAACACCACTATATTTAGTAATAAAACACAAAATCGTAGCACACAAACGTACTCGTTGAAGGGTTTATTTGAAATGAAATAAACCCATTTGCGACGTCTAATTTGACAACAAAATAAAAAAAACAAACCCAACAAACAAAGTCATAAAAAGTATAGAATTTCCTGGACTCAGCAATAAACACATCTTTATTTGTATAGGTTCGAGAATGCGATTTCTTGGAAGTATAAACACTGATAAAAAATACAGATACAAATAATGCAATTCTCGAGAATTATTTGAAGAATAAATTGTTCTATGAATGGCCGTCGTAAATTGTAAGATGTTTATGCTGTGAGCCGTTGCCAGCTGATATACCGTCGTCTTCAGCTGGGTACTAGACAAATCATAAAAATATAGAATTAAAAAAAAAATAGGGACTATTTTACTTGGGCGAATGGTTGGGCGAGAAGATTTTTGGTTGGGCGCCCGCCCAACGGAGCCCACCCCTAGCGCCGCCACTGCATGTGAACGATCGTATATAAATACAGGGTGTCCCTGGCGTAAGAGGAACCTCAATATCTTCTGTACTATTTGAGATATCGACAAGAAGTTTTTTAGGCAGTAGCTACAGACGTTCTGCACATTTTAAAATTATTTTCATTATTTATTGCTAACTGCAATACAGGCTAGCGCACCAAACTTATGTTTTTTTAAATAGGAACCCCTATATATTTTTGCATCATTAAAAAGGTCTTTTGATTCTCATCAAGAAGACTGTAGTCGAAGACTTATGGTCACGGCTTAATTACTGCAGCTAAGGGAGCGATCGAAATATCCTGCCTTTTTCCATATTCTCAATTTTTATTTAAGTGCTTACTCATCATCCTATTCCAATTTTTGTGTACAGGGCGGACCTTAACGCAAAATTGTAAATTATTCGTTTCTTTCAAAAGGAACGCCTTATATCTTGCACTACCATTCGATAGCATTTTCGATAAGCTTTTCAACAATGTACTGCTTGGCAGATTAATTTTGAAAAACTGATGAGATTTCTTTTAAAAATTGTATCAACGTTGATGTCTTTACATTTTAGTATGGATTAAAAAAAAAGCGATAGATTGCTATGAAAAACCCTATTTGTTGATTTATGAAAAACTGAAGTAGGCTGCAATCAATAAATTTGACATATTTCCTTTTGGCAACTCTGTAAAAAACTTTTGTGAATGAACTAATGAGAGGTTTTTAAAAAGTCGTTAATAAAAAAATAAGACCACTAGATCTGAATCATTACAAATAAGTACATACACTTTTATTCAATTTTTTATTTTTTCTGAACATAAACATGGCTCTTTTTTAAAATCAATGTTCAAATAAACCTCCACCCTGTTCCCCGCAAACTGCCCAACGCCTAACAAACGAGAGCTTGACTCTACTTAATAATCGACAATTGTCGTTGGAGAAACTCTTTAACGTAGGCCCGTTGCAACCACATTGACCTTCGAATATTTAAATTAACATCTTCAAGTAATATAGGAAGGTCGTGTTGGAGAAATCGCAAGTATTTCTCTCCATTTAAATAATATTCGAAAAAGAAAGGACCGATTACACGATTATCAATTATTCCCCCCAAACATTTATGGACCATCGATTTTGAAAATCATCCTCAAAAGCGTTCGTCAAATTTTTGTCATGTGAACATGGCCTAAAAGTCATTGAAAACTAAAAAGTCGCCTGTCTCGACGATTCTAGAAGTTAGTATGAAAAAAGGAGTTATCTGCATTGTGCGAGATTTCAGACTGAATCACTAATAGTAATAAAATATTTTTCTATAAATTTATATTAGCACAATTCATTATGGAGTAGTTTGGGGTAGTTATTCATATATCATTTGAAAGGTTCTTCACATGCCTTCAACACCCACATATAAACGATTTCAAAAAATAATATACATAGCCAAAATTCACCCCTAAAATTATAACACTTAAGAATTATTTATGGAGTAACAATTAAAAATTATGAAAAACCCTCGAACAGGTAACTTTTATTTTGCAAGTTTCTACTACTATAAAAAGTTTTGTATTAATATCTTTTCCCATGGGGTGTAAAATTGCAAAAAACCGTAAAAAACGGCACATAAGTGCCTTTCATTTCTACCCCCAACAAGATATTGACAATTGGTTTCTACCACGTTGTAGCCCTCACAAATGTCTATCTTTCCGTTTTTGAATTGTCAAAAAATATTGAACTGTTCTAGAAAAAATTGCCCAAAAACTGATTTTGCAGGGGTAACTTCAACCCCCATTTTCTCCCTTAAACTTGCATATGGGCACGAATGACAAAACATGCATCCCTTAGAATAGAATGAATTACTTATATACCAAATATCATCAAAATTGGGAGTTTCGACTTCGTAAGGTTTACTTGTAAGTGCAAACCATGTGGCTATTTTATCCGTCAATAAATCAATGCTTGTCATACTTACTCGTGTTTAATGATCATAAGCTAACTGCTGACCTACCATAGGGTAATTGTTAAAAAATGATGCGATAAGTCCAATGCCGGAATAAAATAATTGAAAAATAAAAATTTCCATGTTTCGGCGCTTCCATAAATTTTGATTTATACAGAATTTATTTACATAATGCGAGACACTAGACTCACACTGTATAAATTGATAGAGAGACAGGTGAACACATACATATAGATACAAATGTATATAAAAATTGATAGAAATGTCTTGATCCAGAGTGAACCGAGGGTCCGGCATAGTGTAAATTATGTGGCTATTTCATCAATCAATGAATCAACGCTTGTCATGGTTACTCGTGTTTTAAGGCCACTTATAAACCATTTACCTGCCGCAATGTAATAATTGAAAGTTGATAGGAAAATTCCAGTGCCAGGACAAAACATATGGCATTTTCATAAAACAAAATAAAATCAAAACAGGGGTTCTTATTGAAATATATACAGGATGTTATGTAAGTAAGCAATCAACGCGTAACATGATGTTGTAAGGGCTGAATAAAAACCAAAATTGCAGAAAATAAAAGGCTTTTTTTAAATTTCGTAACAGAAAAAGTTTAAAGTAGACCTATAAAAAGTGATTACGATTTTGATGGAATCAAAGTAATCTGATTAAAAAAAAAACAGACTCGACAAAATTGACGTTTAAAGGCAGTGGCGTCTCGCAATATAGAATTCAAAACAACAACAATGGAAAAAATAACAGGGGAATTTATTAGGTGAATTAATAATATTAATAAAACAACATTAACAACAAGAGGATAATACATCTACAGAAGATGTTCGAATTGATGTCCATTTTGACGAATACAGGCTCTTAGCCGGCGTAATAATAAATTTTTGACCAAAAGCTAATGTGTTGTGGTCAACACATATTTCGTTGGATGCACTCTGAATCCTATTTAATAAATCCGCTCTATTCTCAGGAACCGTGACATCATAAATTATTGATTTCATGTGACCCCGGAAGTAAAAATCTAAAGGATTAATGTCCGGCGATCTTGGAGGCCAAGCTGTAGGTCCGTTTCGACCCATCCACTGATTACCAAATTCTATATTTAAATTATTCATCACATCATAGTGGAAGTGTGCTAGTGCACCATCTTGCATTAACCATACCTTTCTTCGAATTGCTAATGGCAAATTATCGAGTAAATTTTCTACATTTCTTCGTAAAAAATTCAAATACAATTCTCTATTTAACCAATCACCCAAAATAAATGGCCCAACTATGTCATTTCTAAAAAATTACTCCATACATTTATCGAAAATAAATAAAATAATAAATTTTCGTTGGACCAGTGATGCAGATTTCTCAAGTTAAAGATGCCATTTCTTGAAAAATTACATTCATCTGTAAACATTATGTTCTCAATAAAATGTGGGTCCGCATTATGTCTTCTCAGAAGCCACGAGCAAAAATCAACTCTACGTACATAATCTTCTGATTGCAACCCTTGTACACGAGATTAATGGTATTAATAAATTTGTTCCTTTTTTAAGACATTCCACACTGTAAATGAAGATGTGCCGACCATTCGACTAATTTGTCGAATACTTAAATTCGGATGTTCATTTACCCTAGTCAAGATTTCTTCATCTCGTACCACAACATCCGGATTAGGATTTCTCCCAAGATTCCAAATATTTTAATTAAAGGTTCCAAATCCGTGTAATTTTTGGTTAACGCGACTGAAAGCACTGAGCTGTGGTACACGCCTATTTGGGTATAGCTCCCTGTATCTTCATACTGCTGCACGATTGTTTTGACCAACCTCCCCATAAACCAAATGCATGTCGGCATATTCTTCGTTAGAAAATGTAAAAAATGGCATTTTTACAAAGGTACCAAAATTTAGATTCGAATATGCACAACACTGAAGCACGCTTGTCACTTTGACAATTTCAATTAATTTTTCCGTAGCACACGCGGATTTTTAGGTATTTGTGGAAATTCAAATCGGCTTGTGATTGATTAGTTCTAAAATCCTCTAAACAGAACGTAAAAACCGAAAATATTGGCAAATTTACTATTCTCGTAGTTCATTCAACCATCTCTTAAACTTTGAACGCTTACTTAAATAACACGCTGTATATATATATATATATATATATATATATATATATATATATATAGCCCGATCCAAGAATCTATGGAGAGTAGCTGTAACATTTTTCTTTATTGATAGAATTGAATGATTTTAACAAGAACTTGAAGGGGAACACCCAGGCTACCTGTTGGAAACGGAACCACTCTCCTACGATAATTAGAAATTAGGAAAATTGATGTCAACTTTCGAGAATTAAGTAATATTCGATGAAAATGTCTTGCCCTTAAAAATTCAAAATCAACTAAATACGAAAATGGTATTTACTTTTTGAAAAATCAATTAACCTTTGTTAGAAAAAATCCAAAATTTTCTGAATTATTCGAAGGGGTGATTGAACAGGTCTAAAATTCTAGGCCAGGGAATCCCTTGCCCTACCGGCAATAAATTTTAAACGACAACATTTGTAGGATCACACCATTTGGGCAATTCGACACACTGAACATCTGGTTTTGTGTTATTCTTCTTCTGTCTGTGTCGTCTCTGTTTATTTAATTTTTTCGAAGCATAAAATAGTATTTAGGAAATTTCAGTGTGTCGAATTGCCCAAATGGTGTGATCCTCCAAATGTTGTCGTTTAAAATTTATTGCCGGTAGGGCAAGGGATTCCCTGGCCTAGATTTTTAGAGCAGTTCAATCACCTTTTCGAATAATTCAGAAAATTTTGGATTTTTTCTAGCAAAGGTTAATTGATTTTTCAAAAAGTAAATACTATTTTCGTATTTAGTTGATTTTGAATTTTTAAGGGCAAGACATTTTCATCGAATATTACTTAATTTTCGAAAGTTGACACCAATTTTCCTAATTTCTAATTATCGTAGGAGGGTGGTTCCACCTCCAACAGGTAGCCTGGGTGTTCCCCTTCAAGTTCTTGTTAAAATCATTCAATTCTATCAATAAAGAAAAATGTTACAGCTAGTCTCCATAGATTCTTGGATCGACCTGTATATATATACCTATACCGAAAGGTTCCGCATAATGCAAATAACTTTTTTATTTATCAAAATTTTTAAAAAACGCCATGACGGGTAACTTGTAATTTTTTAATAGTTTTTTTGTGGCTGAGTCAAAACGACTCTACCAGTTACCATCGCGAAGAAATGGCGTCATCATCAATTTTTTTAAATTTGAACCCCCATTTTTTATATTTTTTTTCTGGAAGAGCATATTTTTCTGCGTTCAGACATGTAAAAGTTGTAGGGAGTCACAGGATAAAATTTTTGAGAAAAAAATTGTTAAAATTTCCAAGATTCTCAAACATCACAATATCCATGCATCAGCATGGCATACGCAAAACACAATACCTTTGACTAAGAATTGCAAGCATTGAGTTTTTAAAGGATCAAGTAAGCGCATATTTAATTTTTGACAATTTTTAATAAAAAAGGCGCATCTCACAGAGAAGGAGCGAATTCAAATCTTGATGGTTGGTTATGGAGACAGAACAAGAAATCAACTGGAAGTCTGTGATTTATTTAATATGTCACATCCAGCTAGACCTCCAATTACTCTGTCTACTATCAGTCGTATTTTGAAAAAGTACAATGAATTTGGTAATGTAAGAGATTTACCAAAAAGTGGACGTAAACGCATAGATGAAGAGCGAAAACTGAACATTATGTTAGAAGTAGAAAACAATTCACATGTATCTACCAGACAGATAGCATTGAATAATGATGTGAGTCAAAGTACTGTTCAGCTATTTTTGAAGAAAGGAAAAATGTACGCTTATAAAGTGCAATTGATTCACGAACTTCTAGATGATGATTTTGATCGACGTTTGAAATTTTGTGAACAATTGATCCACTTTTTTAGATAACGTTGTTTTTTCTGGTACTTAAGCTAATAATACTTTTATTCAGCAAGGTAATTGACCACGATTTTGAATATTTTTAGACGAATCTACATTTCATTTAAATGGAACAGTAAATCGCCATAATTGTCGTTACTGGTCTCGAGAAAAACCCGAATGGACACAATCTGCACATTCGCAATACCCCCAAAAAATTAATGTTTTCACAGGAATGATTGGCCGGAAGATCATTGGCCCGTATTTCTTTGAAGAAAATCTGACTGCAGAGCGTTATTTAGAATTCTTGCGTGACGAATTACTCCCTGCCTAGGCTGTTTTATTTCCAAACAATAATAATCCGGATTTACCAGCACCGAATATCTGGTTTCAACAAAATGGTGCACCACCGCACTTTGGGGCAGCAGTGAGGAACTTTTTGAATTACTCCTTCCAAAGAAAATGGATTGGCAGGAGAGGACAAATTGAGTGGCCCCCAATATCTCCTGACCTAACACCGTTAGATTTCTTCTTGTGGGGCCACTTGAAGTCTAGGGTATACCTAAATAGACCAAGAAATATATAGGAGAGCTGAAAGCTAAAATCCGTGAAGAGATAGAGATAATACCACCAGAAGTAGTTGAACGTGCAATTAGAAGTGTGTACCAACGAATTGGACACTGCCAAATTGTTCGTGGGAGGCAATTTGAAGATCTAATTTAATATGGTAACCAATGCAAAGATTGGGTTTTAAGGACCTTTAAATTGTTCAACTGTATATTTATTTCTTTTTCAGATAAATACAGAAAAAAGATTATGTTATCAGTATTTGGAAATAAAGCAGCCAAGGCTGGGAGTAACTCGTCACGCAAGAATTCCAAATAACGTTCTGCAGTCAGATTTTCTTCAAAGAAATACGGGCCAATAATCTTCCGGCCTATAAGTTTGCTTCATACTACCAAATAAGTGTTCAACTACTTCTGGTGGTATTATCTCAATCTCTTCACGGATTCTAAACCTAAGCTCTCCTATATTTCTAGGTCTATTTAGGTATACCCTAGACTTCAGTTGTATCTTTTAATCATTGAAATCATTTAATATGCATCATGGTTCAAAAAAGCGATTTAAAAGAAACCCTCACTGCTGCCCCAAAATGGTTTTAGGGGGTATTGCTTATATGCAATATGTGCCCAAATAGGATTTTTGGCTTTTGACTAGTAACGACAATTATGGAGTTTACTGTTTCGTTTAAATGAAAGTATAATCGTCTGAAAATATTTGAAATATTATTAAAAAAAAAATTTGTCGTAATATATCATCAATTGTTCACAAAATTCCACGCGTCGATCAAAATCATCATCTAAAAGTTCGTGAATCAATTGTACTTTATAAGCGTGCATTTTTTCTTACCAAATTCATTGTACTTTTTCAAAATATGACTGACAGTAGACTGAGTAATTGGAGGTCTATCTGGATGTGTTGTATTAAATAAATCACAGACTTCCAGTTGATTTCTTGTTCTGTCTCCATAATCAATCATCATTACAAGATATGTTAACGTTCTTCTGAAAATTTATTTTAGTAAATTTGTGTATTTTGTTTGTAAATTTGTGTTTGTTTAATTTTTTTTTTGTTATAAAATTAAATTTTGATAAATTTTGTAAAATAAATATACTTCCATTTATTAAATCTATTTTGTAATGATTTAAAATTGATGAAATAGAATTGTAATAGAAAATTTGATTTATCATCTGCAGTTTGAAAGTCTGCATCTGCGAACTTTTTAGATTGGATTGAGCTTTCCAACCCCTGGGGGCTATGGGTCTGGGGAACTTCGGTAAATAAATTTGAGAAAAAGATTGTAGCATACTTTAAGGATTAATTAGTTACAACCAAAATCCAAAATCGAAATCGCTGAGGCCCTGAAATCACGGAAACCTGGGCTTCAGCCCATTAACCCCCCCACCCCAATCCAGACATGTACCTCTTAAGCAAAAATGAACAAGAATATAATAAGTTATTAGAGGTTTAACTGTATGTAAAGTCTTAAAAACAATCAATTCAATTTTTCTTCTTGCCTCTGTCAGAATCCGTCATTTAATTTACAGCTTCCATTTTTTTGACATTTGCGTCAGCTATTTTTATGTATGTCAAAAATTTGACACACATGCCTACTTAATCCTTCAAAAAATCAATGCTTGCAATGCTTAGTCAAAGATATTGTGTTTTGCGTATGCCATGCTGATGCATGGATATTGTGATGACTGAAAATCTTGGAAATTTTAACAATTTTTTTCTCAAATATTTTTTTATGTGAACCCTACATATTTTACATGTCTGAACGCAAAAAAATATGTTCTTCCAGAAAAAAAAATTAAAAAATGGGGGTTCTAGTTAAAAAAAAATTGATGATGACGCCATTTCTTTGCGATGGTAACTGGTAGAGTCGTTTTGAGTCAGCCGCAAAAAAATCATTAAAAAATAAAAAGTCACCTGTCTCGGCGTTTTTTAAAATTTTGATAAATGAAAAAGTTATTTGCATTATGCCGAAACTAATAACCCCTTCAACGATTATTTTATTAATTTTATTTTTTAAACAATTAAATGGTAGTATTGAAACGGAATGAATGAGAGTTTGGGTTACACAGTGCGGAGCTCAGTGAGTTTTCGGGAGCGGTCGTGGGACGGGTGGATGATAGGCTCGATTTGGACGATATAACAGGGAGAAAACGAAAGGATGGGCGCCACGTAGCCTCTTTTTTATGTCAGAGCTACGAAACTGACAAGACCTCTAATATGTGTGTGGGTGTATGCATGAGTTGCGAACACTTTACAATTATTCTTGGAACCGAATATTTATTTCTGATTATAACAATTTGAAAATAATTATAATTCTACCCTGACCAATATCTACAATAAAATTATAACGAATCTTATGCCCCTCGGCGTATAAACTATTTAAATGATAATAAAAATAACAATAGTATCGAAGAATATCATAAAGTTGATCGAGAATGATTGAATCTAATTAAATCTAGTCCGATAAATAGTAATCCAAATCGTACCGCGTACGTAATGCACAGACGTGATATGATCGTGAATTTCGACTGAATGCAAATCTGTTATTCCCTAATTCACGACCATAACACATCAAAAAAAAAACAACTTGACTTATCTGTCTGGAGACTGCGATGTGTCCAAGATGGCGGTCAGTTATCACCAGAAACCAAAATGGATTCCGTAGATTATTAAGCTGATAACGAGAAAAGACGGTGTGTCATATACACCAACCAAATACTATAATAACCAAACTATTCGAAGCTATACCAGAACTTTCCAGTACTACACCAAATATACCATAAAATGACGGTAAATCTACCGTACGAGAATGGTACCATCAAACAATATCCCTATCAGGGAACGAACCCTAAGGAAGATGCCATACAATGATATGTATGCTAGTAAAATACCATAAAATAAGACCCTAAATATACGAATATAATTAGTAAAATCCCAATAATTAGGTCTAGTTACCTCACCTTTAATGGATATTAAAGTGCTCAAAAAAAAGGATTAACCGATAAGAAGAAATGGAATATCCGCTCGTGGCGTGGATTTTCAACGGTGAAATCAATTAATTACGAACGAAATAAAGCCAGATGACTTTAATTTACTTTAGAAAAACTCAAAATTTACAAAATATGTCGATTAGATCCGATCACACCTGCAAAAACTATCGACAATAATGGCTACTGCCGGAAATCATCATTAAAATTTGATAAACCAAATTCGGCGTGCGCGTGGGTCAGTGGCTTGATCTTGCTGGGCCAGTTTAATTATCTCCCAAATTCGTTTAAATTGTCCCGCCGACAATATCGACCTTAAATTACATTCGGCCTATAGCCTACACGTTACAAGGTATTCATTATCTATAAATTATATATACATATAGTATGAAAATAATCGAAAAGAGGTATTACAGTAGAAACACACCAAATTTCCATCAATAATTATTGATTTGCTTTAAATTTGGTTGATCTTGTATATCATTGTGATTGCAATTCAGCATTCTTATCAAGAAGATTTCTTATAAAAAGGAAATTTTTTAATATTAATAAATGAACAATGCAGGTATTCATTATCGATAAATTATATATACATATCAATTCAATTATATTATTTAATGTCAATGTTGTTGTTTATCCAATTATGCCAATTAAAGTAGACTTTGTGTGCCCTTCTTGTAAGGGTGAAAGTGATAAAAGGGGTGAGCAGTGCCATTGGTGTCTTTATCAAAAACTTGTGACTAATGAAGGGTACAAACATTTAAAGTGGCAAGGTGCAGCACCAGAGGACGACGACGACGACGACAACACCGATTAATGATTGGTGAATTTTTCAATTATTATGTCTTATTATTATTATTAAAACTTTTTTTAAATTTGCTTGAAAATCACATGCTACTGATCTTCTTACAAGTCAGGCCAGGCTAGGCTAGGCTAATTTGACAACGTAAATTTTGTTTGTTGTCAACAATAAAAATGACTTTTTTCAAATTTACCGCCGTTTTGGCTGTTTTCAGGGCTACAAATTGACAACGGGGGGAACTTCGTTACTAGAACTTTAGGTTGAATCCAATCTGGGGAAATTTAGTTGTATACATTTTAGGTTGGCAGAAAGTCTGGGGAATTTAGTTTTCTGGATTTTAAGTTGGTCAACAAAATTAATAAAATAAAAAACTCAAAATCAAATCCCATATATTAATGATAAAAATATTTGGATTATACGTATTTCGGGTTTAAATACCCATCATCAGATCCAAAAATTAACAAAAATTGTTAATTAATTTTATAAAATAAGTAATGTAAAATATTTAAAAGTAATAGATAAATTGAGATTGTAACACATCTGATTTTAACAATTATATTAAAATATTCAGACGGTTATATATTTTTTAACAACTTTTTTTTTATATATCTCCAAATTATTATTTTGTTATAGCAACGGCAAAACAGCCGAATAGTGATTGCTAGAAACTAAAAAAAAACTATTCAAGAAGAGACTGTTACAAGATATTAAAATGAAAATTCAAATTTAAAAATTCAAATTTTTAAAAAAATTTTAAGAAAGAAGGAACGACTACTTATATTGATTAGATATTTATATAATTATCAAATAACACATATTTACATTTTAAATTTTAAAAACAATTAAAAAAATTCTGTAAATGTCTCAGAGAACTTCACTGAGGCAACGCTGCTTGCACCCAATTATAAATAAACCTCACGTTGTTCAAAGAGCAACATGCTATAGGATGGCAATGGTTGAGACACTGTGTAAATTCTAGAGGCAGTTTCGGGCAGTTGCCCTTGGCGTCCAGATCAATGATTTTTGGACATTTGCTACCCAATTTTTCTTCGAGAAATTGTTTCTAAATTGCTCCCTTGACGTACACCACATCGACTTTCTGTTCTGCCAAGTGTTTTTTTAGAAACTGTTCAACTCGTTCCTGCTCGATGACACCATTGTCATAATTGAATTTATGATGGTACCTTTCCAGATACCGTATTTGTCGTATAAAATATGGCGCCACAGTATTTAATGGTCGAGCAGGTTTAAACAGGTAATGCGAATACCACTTGCCATCTCTTATCGACAGCTCTTTTACGACAAGCTCCGGTTCACTGAAACCTTGAATGTCGACGGCTACAATTATCATTTTTTATCACTTTGCTTTTTTTGAATTATTCCTGAAATTGTTTTCAAATGTTTAAAACTTATGTGGAAGCACAACTTTTTATACATCTTACAATTAATGGAAGCAGGGGCGTCATTTCAATCTTTTGCTAAGGGGGGCAAGAAATATGAGTAGCTCATAATATAGACAGGGCTAATAATTTTTTAAATTAATCATAACAATTAACGATATACACAAAAATTCAGTCTTTTCTTTAAATTAAAGGGTACTTCATCGGCTTCATTTTCGCGAAAATATTAATCGCTTCATTTAAATCCACATTTTGTGTTTCTTCACTTTCAACTGCCATTATTAGCAAATCAGAGAGTCTTTCATCCCCCATGCTACAACGAATATAATTCTTTACTCTTTTCATTGAAGAAAAAAATCTTTCATTCGATGCTGTTGTAATTCCTAAACAGTTGACAATCTCTATCATTTTCAAAAGTTCTTGAAATGCAACTGGTAATGCATCTCTAACGTCGTGTAAAGTCTCGAACGGTGAAGAACTCAAAGTTTTCAAAAATGAATGGGCTCCTGAATATTCTGATGGAACTTTACTCACATCTGTTATATCGTTGTAATTTGCCAGGAAAGGTTTGATAATATCTATTGATAAGAAGTTGTTACTCTTCGGATTGAAGAAATCTAATGAATATAAAAACTCTTCCTTTTTTAAAAATCTATGTTCTAATTCAGTAGAAAATCTGTCCAACACAGTATAAAATATTTCTATTTTCAAACAATCTTCTGTGTCATCGTTGACCAAATTTCTTCTTCCTATAGTACTTGATACAAAATAATCAGTTAATCGACTGTTGTAATTTTGTTTTCTACTCCAATTATTGATTTAGCTTCTTCTTGAAAAAGCTTCCAAATCTCATCATTACGCATTTCACTCAATGTCTTCTTAACGGATTTACTTACTGAATTGCACTTGGCATATTTAAACTAGGATTCTGAAGCTCACAAGACAAAATATGTATTTTTTCAAGTATTGATTCCTAAACACAGAGTTTTATTACAAATTCAATTCTTTCAACTTCAGTTAGAAGACCGTTAGCTCCAGCTGGTGTTATTGTATCTACAGTCTGAGAAGATAATGCACCTAAAGTTTCAATAATAACACTATACTGAAGTTTAATTTTTTGAAGTGAAGTATACCAGTAAGACCAACGAGTATCAACTAATCTTTCTAAATGCAATACTTGATAATCTTTTGCTTTCTGAGCTTGTATAAAAGTTTCATATCTATTTTGGCCATTCATAATGAAAGTATATAAATGTTGTATAATATTAAAGAAGCTTCTGATAATAGTAATATTTCTGATGGAATTTTTTAGGCACTAATTGAGCCTATGTGCATAACAATGCGTATAAATGGCATGGGAAATAATTTTTTGAATTCTTTTATGTACTCCATTGACGGAGCCACTCATCACTGCTGCTCCATCATAGCACTGTCCGATACATTTTTCAAGATTTAAACCATTGCTCATTAACATTTTTTGAATATACAGTGCTAAACTTGCGGCATCTAATTTTTCAATATGGCAACACCCCAAAGTTTTTTCATAAATATAGCCATTGTTATGTAAATCTTATAGAAAAATCCAATTGCTCTTTTTTGAAGCATCTTTTGTTTCATCGACCATTGCAGAAAAAAATCCGTATGGTGACATTTTTTTCAATATATTCTTTCTAACACAACTAGCCATAGTCTTTATCAAATCATTTTGGTACTCCGGTGAAGTGTAATGTCCATAACGAAGATTTAGTTTATCTTCTAAGATTTTCTCGTCTTCAGCAAATAATTTTAATCATTCAATAAAATTTCCTTGGTTTATGGAGTCTTGTGCTTCATTTTTGCCTCGAAAGGCTAGACCTTGTTTTCTCAAATAGCGTGTAACTTTTAATAAGTACTTCACATGCTTTCGATTTTCAAAAATTTCTTTGTCTCGATTTTCATTCAAACAACTTAGAATTGATTTTTCTTGTTTATTTTGAATAGCTGAAAAATGGTTCCACTTGTCAATGGAAGCTTTATGTTTTTCACTATTCGCATGTTGTTGTAATATATTCCTAATATCGTTCCATTTTCTGATTCCGTAATCGACAAACGCAACTTTGCCATATTGTTGACCACTAAAAATGTTGGTCTTCGCAAAATGACGACAAGAAAATCAATAAACCGAATCAGTTACCCGGAATATTCTAACCAATTGAATTTCTGATATAATTCCGGATTGAATTTTCTATTTTTTGTCCGCGGAAAGTTGATGTTAATAGGCTGTTTTGGGCTGTCGTATTTTGATAATGATATGTCTGTTCCATTATTCGACGTAATCTAAAATACATGTGTATGAATAATTATTTTTTCCTATATTGTATTATTATTATTATTATTATTATTATTATTATTATTATTTACTTCCTCATGAGAAGAACTTGGTCGTATAGACGTAGCATCTTTTTGTTCTGGTTCATCTGAATCTGCATTCTTGAAGAAAGCTTATGTTAGTACCGATTTAAAACGAATTGAAATTTTGCATCGTTATGCACCTTATACCATGTGAACTGAAAGTTCCGCATAATGCAAATAACTATTTATCGAAATTTCGCAAAACGCCGACATGTTGATGCATGTCAATTGTGATGACTAGAAATCTTGAAAACTTTAACAATTTTTTCTTAAAGATTTTCTCGTGTCGCCCCCTACAATTTTTATAGGTCTGAACTCAGAAAAATACACTCTACTCGAAAATAAAATTAAAAATGGGGATTTTAATTTAAAAAAATTGATGATAACGTTACTTCTTCGTGATGGTAAATGGTAGAGTTGTTTTGACCCAGCCTCAAAAAAAAAAAATTAAAGAATAAAAAGTTATTTGCATTGTGCAAGGTTTTTAGTTCACCCTTGATGTAGTTTTTATAGATAGCATAAACTTACCAATGTGGAAGCGGAAGAGGAAGAAGAAGGGGAAGAATCGTTTTTTAACCACTGCAATAATGTTTTCTTTGATTGTGCCATATTCCTAAACCCACTCCCCGTCCAATATCAAGTATCAAATCGCAACAAATTTTGTTTAAAACTGAAAATATTGCTGGGTATAGTATAAATATTGCTTTATTACATTTCTTAGAAATGATGAACCTCGTTCAATTCTCTGAAATCTGGTTGTGCTAAATTCGTTCTAGGAATTAATCCTATTCTGTGTTTATGATTGTTGACATCTTATTAATACTTTTTATTTTTCTTTTATATTTAACACAAATGCATAAGAACATTTTTTTATTTATAAATCAGGGAGGGTCATCTGCCCTACTCTGCCACCCCTAAATGACGCCCCTGAATGGAAGGAGCTTGAACGCTTACGGTCCAATCATGTCAAATGCAACTATCCCTACTTCCTGTTAGAATACAAACGCTGAATTGACAGAAATGGTTTTCAAATCAGCAATTTTTTAGAGAAATTAAGAAAATAACGAGATAAAAATTACACTTTAAAATTTAGAACAGAGCAAATCGTATATTAAAACCAAAAAGAAAATCCTTTTTTTTTTAATCTCAAAATTGACACTAGAATTTTTTAATTAACTTTACACGCATAATGTCGCCAACCTATTCTTATCATAGGCGTCCTCAGAGAAATTTTGATGGCGGCATCGTGACGCATATGAAAATTCGGATTTTAACAAAACCACCCACTTAGGTCAATAGGGACTGTGAATGGCAACATGAAACCGCTAGCAAAATTTCGGAAAAAGTTACCCTTTGAGAGTAATATGCAGCAAGACTTTACAAATTTGTTGTTTTCTTAGAAGACTGGCTTTATCTGAATCATCAATTTGCTTAATAATTGATAAATTTTTAGACTTTGAAGAACAGAGAGTAGCATAGTGTAGCTATATATATATATATATATATATATATATATATATATATATATATATATATATATAACACTGTTACTAGTAACCAATGAATTGTAGGCCACTTGGCTTTAAATGTAATATGTGCTCTCTTCTTTTTTAATTGTTCCAATTCCTTTTTCAACTTGTCACTTCAACTTGTTGACTTTGTCCAAATGTTCAGAGAGATTTTTCTTTTCCGCTTCTTCTCTCACTTGAATATTCCGCATTTCCTTTTTAATTTTAGTGAAAAGCGTTACAACGTAGTCTTTGTGATCAGTGAAGTCCTCCTTATCGCTCAATTCCATTTGGAATGGACTTAAACTGCGAACTGCACCGATTGAGATCCATTAGCATCTGATCTTAAGGGTGGGGGGCCGTTATTACCAGACGATTGTGTGCCATTGACAACAGCCGACTGGGAGCCATTATTTGATCTCACTGATTGAGAGCCATTATTACCAAACAATTGGGTGCCATTAGGAACAGTTGATTGAGGACCACTTACAACAACTTCTCTACTGCCACCAGGCTCACGACTACTGCACGCTTGAACTCTGTAACTAGGTTCACCGCTATCACCACCGTTGCTGCTTAAAATCATAATTAATTTTTCCATATATTTTCCGGTTCTACGCTGATTAGACGCACTTGGCTCTGGCAGAACCGCAAAACTATTATTATCACTATTTATCACACACATCACATTGTTAAAGTCTAGTTCTTGTGGCACATTCAGAATAATAGCTGCAGAGCTACTTGCACCACATTTATTTTTCATCAGCTCAATTGCCCTATCAATATTATGGTCCAACAGTAGATAGTTATTTTGGTCAGGTTGATAGTTAGCCGTTGTGCTTGAAAAATCGACACTTGATGGTGCTGCTGTTGCTGATACCGCTGTTGCAGCGGCTATAGATGCAGCTGCTGAAGATGATGATGATGATGCTGGCGATGTTGATGAGGATGATGATGATGGTGGGTTATCAAGACGGGTGGCTCAAGCAAAGTAGAAGAACGAAAAAGAAACTATAGATAATACAGCAATTTTTTAAACTCTTGTTATTGATTACCTCGAAATTATTAGCCGTACCTAAGCGCACATTAGAAATAATGTTTACAACTCTTGCAGATAACATATTGAAATTGAAACAATCACAAATTACTGAACCACAGACACAAAAGTACTATAAACTATCCGCAAACAATACTGAATATTTAATTTAATATTCATTCAGCTCATATAGAAAAAAAAATGTAATTTAGCAAAGTTCACAGCGCAGGAGAAATTTTTTAACATTTGGTCTGCAGACAAAGAGGAATTTTGTGATGGAATGAGAGATCTTTCTATCTTTACTGGATCTCGTGAGAAAAAATGAATTTGCGAAATTGATGAAATTTGTAATGTTATTTCCTTCATATAAAAGAAGAATATACTTGAATCTGCAAAAAAAATCTGCTGAAATAGGCTTTTTACACACTATTACAATTGTAGGAACTCTCAATACTTCCTGTTTCTCATGAGAAAAATTGAATTTGCAAAATATGTCATTTTATTCCCTTTGTATATATGACGGAGGTAATTGAATATCAAAACAAGGTAGCATCTGCCAAAATGAGTTTGATATATTCAATTGCAGACCTGTATGTGATTTTTAATATTTCCTGTTTCTTAGGAAAAAAACTGCATTTGCAAAATTTGAAAAATTTATAACCTCATTTTTCTTCCAATGACTAATGGATATCCTTGAATTTGAAACACAAGAAAAATGAACTATAATAAGTTTATATGTAGACAATTGCAAATTTACAGGTAATTTTTAGATATTCCTGTTTCTCACGAGAAAAATCGGGTTTGCAGAATTTGCAAGATTGGTCACTCATAATTTGTAACGTTATTGTCTCTATATTGAGTATTGATTTAGTGAAAATTGAGTTTTTAAGTGACTATTGCATTCTCTGCGTTCGTTCTACAAAATTTTCTGGACATCAAGGTCAAGGCACCATGAGAGCTTATTATTATGGTACAGAAGGACTTTAATTGATAAAAATAACGCTTCTAAACAACCTGCACACAAAACATAGCACAAGAATATCAATATTCTTATTTTTCTATATATATATATATATATATATATATATATATACAGGTCGATCCAAGAATATATGGAGAGTAGCAGTATCTTTTTTATTTATTGATAGAATTGAATCATTTTAACAAGAACTTAAAGGGGAACACTTAGGCTACCTGTTGGAGGTGGAACCACCCTCCTACGATAATTAGAAATTAGGAAAATTGGTGTCAACTTTCGAAAATTAAGTAATATTCGATGAAAATGTCTTGCCCTTAAAAATTCAAAATCAACTAAATACGAAAATAGTATTTACTTTTTGAAAAATCAATTAAACTTTGCTAGAAAAAATCCAAAATTTTGTGAATTATTCGAAGGAGTGATTGAACTGCTCTAAAAGTCTAGGCCACGGAATCCCTTGCCCTACCGGCAATAAATTTAAAACGACAACATTTGAAGGATCACACCATTTGGGCAGTTCGACACACTGAACATCTGGTTTTGTGTTATTCTTCTTCTGCCTGTGTCGTCTCTTTTTATTTTATTTTTCCTATTTTGCGTTGGAAATAAAATCATTTCCACACTAAAAGTAGTGAAGCAATGGACATCTCCCAACTACTTTGAGTGTGGAAAATCTGGGATAATTTATTTTTTCGAAGTTGGTAACACTGTCGATTATCTCAAATGTCATTCCTTGACAGAAATGCAGACCACTTGATTAACGTGAAAACAACTTTTATTTATTTCAAATTATTTTTTCACCATTCTTGAAAATTTTTATAACAATTTTTATAACAAGCACACGACAATTCGTCACACATTTTTACTTTATTAAAAGTCATAATTAATATGGAGACTTAAACAATTGAAAATCAACTCGTTTTACAAATAAAAAGTTGAATATCGTCAAGTTTTATTTAATTTGTTTTATTTAATACCAACTTCTATAAAATTCCCTAAATTTTAAGGGTTCAATTTTCATTAAAAAAGGGTACAAAGGGGCGCAAAATAGGAAAAATAGTATGAAAAATTCGTTTCAGAAGTCAATTCCTGCACTCGACCATTAAAAAACTCGTGCTACCGCACTCGTTTTCTAAACTTGGTGTCGTGAAGGAATTATGGACTTCTGAATCTTATTCTTTAATATACTATTTTCGAAGCATAAAACAGTATTTAGGAAATTTGCAAAATAAATTCCAGACTAGAATTACAGATGTCAAATTACAACTGAATTCATTACATTATACCAGTGGTATAAATAAATTGCTGCAATATACGGGCGCCTTTGAATCACACTATTGCTTTGAAAACTTATCTTAGCAAAAAGAACCAGTATCTTTTAATTACAAAATAACCGCTAATTCAGTTATCGATTCCATTATTATTATTATTATTATTTTATTTCTATTGTTATTATTAATATTATTATTATTATTAATATTATTGTCTATTTTCGTTTCTTTTTCATATTGATTAATTATTTAATGTTTTATTGTTAATTATTACAATGTGTACATAATCAGTTATGTTAAATAAAATGTCTGGAATTCATACGTGCTCATGAATTATAAAAAAAAATTTATTTTGCAAATTTCTTTTATGCTTCGAAAAAATAAAATAACAAGAGACGACACAGACAGAAGAAGAATAACACAAAACCAGATGTTCAGTGTGTCGAACTGCCCAAATGGTGTGATCCTTCAAATGTTGTCGTTTTCAATTTATTGCTGGTGGGGCAAGGGATTCCGTGGCCTAGATTTTTAGAGCAGCTCAATCACCCCTTCGAATAATTCAGAAAATTTTGGATTTTTTCTAGCAAAGGTTAATTGATTTTTCAAAAAGTAAATACTATTTTCGTATTTAGTTGATTTTGAATTTTTAAGGGTAACACATTTTCATCGAATATTACTTAATTTTCCAAAGTTGACATCAATTTTCCCAATTTCCAAATATCGTAGGAGGGTGCTTTCACCTCCGACAGGTAGCCTAAGTATTCCTCTTCAAGTTCTTGTTAAAATTATTCAATTCTATCAATAAATAAAAAAGTTACAGCGACTCTCCATAGATCCTTGGATCGACCTGTATATATACAGTGTTTTTCACCTTAATGTTCCCAGTTCTTATGGCAGCTCCTCTTAACATTTTACCAAAATTTGAGCCCCATCATTCATTGGGAAATTGTTAAAAAACCGCTTTAACCGGAAAATGTTGCAATCGACCTCTTTGTAAATTTGACATTAAATGCTCTACAGTGATATGATGATCCGTGGAAAACAGGTTTTTTTCGTTTTTCTTCGCAAAATCCTGGAAAAACGGTAAAATTCGTTTTCCGAGATCGATCATGAATGAAAAGTTCATTGGTCACTTTCAGTTGTTTACTACTATTTTACTATTAAATAGTGTAAGATTATCACTTGTGTTTGTTTATTTTTTGAATTACTTGATACTTTTGTGCCTTATTTCAAAGATGATCGGCGTCTTTCATTTTTTCCCCAGTTCCATTTATTGGATTTTATGCATAAACAATAAAAGTCGGTTACCAAACGTATTCAGTGTCAAGCAGTTGAAAAAATTTGAAAGGGGCCGAATATAAAAACCGGCCTAATAACTTCCCCGACACAGTCCGGATAGTTAATCATGAATTAGAAAAATATATTAAAGACAAGTGTCAGAAGTCGACAATTAATGCACGAGTCCAAGTTTAATATATAAAAAAAAACACAAGTGTATTGAACGGGAATTGAACTTAATGCTAAAAAATGTTATATTTGCAACATCTGGCAGTTTTCCCATTACACTATGAACAAACTTGAATTTTAGCTGTTTATGTTTAATAAATAGTAGTTGATAAAGATTTGTCCTTAAATTTTCTCACTTTGAAGAACATCGCACATGATGTGGGTATCCTTTCGAACATAAAAGCACATGCCGAAATTTTGCTCCGAATCTAATAACTTCCCTACCCTCTGGTCGGGGAAGTTAAAAAAGTTACAACATTTTGATTTTTACACAGTGTGTCGAAAAATTACATTTCGATACACAGTAGCTATTATTTAAAAATTTCGTTATTATTGAAGCAAAATATAATTTTTATTTTTTCTAAAATCGAGAGAAAATTGGCAAGGTTCTGCCTTTGTCTAACGCATAGAAGGCGTCACATTTCAGTTTTGTTAATTCGTTGCTAGGCAACGGATATAAATAATGTAATTTTTTAACTTCCCCGACCGGAGGGTAGGGAAGTTATTAGTTTCGGACCAAAATTTCGAATTCGAGATTTCACCAGATCTTTACGTTTTGAGGTCCCCTGAACACGTTTTTGAAGTTTTTAGCATGATGTCCGTGTGTGTGTGTGTGTGTGTGTGTGTGTGTGTGTGTGTATGTATGTGCGTCTGTCGGTTCTCCAACGATTACTCAAAAACGCTTTAACCGATTGAGTTCAAATTTAGCCAGCACAAATTATTTGGTGGCCGCTCGAGTTGATTAGTTTTTGGTGCCAATCGGATCACGGGGGTGGAAGGGGGAGGGGGTTGATTGAAAAAAATTCAAGATAACATATTAATTTGATATCACCAATCGAAAGGGCATGTGCTTTTATGTCCGAAACGATACCCATCATGTGCAATGTTCTTTTCTTTTTTTAAATAAATGCACAAAATTGGCAAAATAGTGTAGTCCACAAATTCAAATTTGCCGCTTTCTATAAGGGATTGGTTGCCATAGAAAAGAGTTGTTGTTAGATAGAGAGAGAGATATATATCCTTTTCACGATTCAATTGCGAAATTTTGAAATGACAGTTTAGAAGGTTATCCAACATAATTTTTAAAGCGTAGTAAAATTTATAACGGTAGTTTATAAAGACAGAATGATATCTACTGTTGGTATCACTGAAGGCATAAAATCCTATGCGTTTGTTTACATTCTTTTGTCATTTTTGAAACATAACCTCAGAATATTTGTTTTCAAACGGTTTTTGTGTTTCGGTAAGTGCTTTTCCAATATATAAATGTTTTAAAATAATATAAATTTTAATTTTTCCCTCAACAATTCAATAGATATGATTTGATTTTTTCCATGTTTTTGTTGGGACAACCGTACTACTTTTTACTCTGCGCTGAAATTACAGTTCTGTTGTTTTGTCAAAATTTCGCAATTGAATCGTGAATCGAGTTTATGAGAAAGTTGAATTGAAAAGTGTGTGTGGAACTAACGATCAGTGAACAGAGTTCTGGTTGACGAGGTGCTGGTTCCTCATTGAATTTTTCGGAGGTTGTGAGATAGCCACGGTTCTCGAACCCGATTTTGATTTTTATAGTAAGTCAGTTTTTTTTTTTAATAAAGTATCTAGAATAGAAAAAATAGTATAAAAAACTCGTGCTACGGTACTCGTTTTTTTAAAACTCGGACTCGTGCATTAATTGCCGACTTTTGACACTTGTTTTTAATAACTATTCTAATTCATGATTAACTATCCGGAGTGTGTCGGGGAAGTTATTAGGCCGCTTTTTAGATTCGGCCCCTTCCAAATTTTTCAATATCGTTAATTTTATTCAGTTTATAAAAATGGAGACGACTGAGATGATTAATCGTATGTTCGTTTTAAATTACATTGAATATATTAATATACGATTGTTTTATTTTAGAACTTCAACAACAAATTAACGAATTAAAAGAAATAATTTCAGAAAATAATATTAATAATAATAATAATAATGATGATGATGATGATGATAATAATGAAATTGATATGGTTCAAGAAAACTATGATGTCGAAGAAAATAATCCAAAAAAGAAATGTAAGCAGCCTTTGTTTTATTGATATAGGATTTATGTTATGATTTGATTCTTTTACAGGGTGGCCAACACCACGTGGAAGCCGCGGCCGCGGCCGACCTGCTGAAGTAAGCGGCCGCGGTCGAGGACGTGGTGGTGGTGAAGGACGTGGTGGAGGTGGAGGACGTGGTGGAGGTAGAGGACGTGGTGGAGGAGGTCGTAGAAGACGCGGCGGGAACATAAATATTTATAAATTTTATAATTAATTTTTCCGAATATATTATTTAATTTTCATTTGATTTATCGTTTTTCCTTTTTAAAATAACACTTATTTAAGGGTAATCACCTAGCAGCGGGATTTTGCCCCAAATTTGCGGCAGTCACATGACTTCTCCAAAGTCTATTGCAAGTAAGCGATCGACTATAAGAACTCGATACCGTATTCGAATAATCCCTCAACTCGTTACTGCTGGATCGCTATAATCAGTCAACGTAGTTGATGAAATGAGCGGGCGACGTCACAAACAATAACCGAGCGGTTCACTGTAGCTGATTTTTGCCCCTGTCTTACTGGATTTTCATTAGCGGAGCGAGTGAGTTCAAGTACTTGCACTAATACAACAAAGTAATGTAAAAATATTCAATTGAAATTACAGCAAGAAACATAAGTTACGTACGCCTATGCTGTACGCAGACGATTGTCGCGCGGTATCTAAGGCTGGTACACGATCCCTCTGCTTAGTAATTTCTGGTCACCGGCAATTCAGTGCGCAAATTTATCGCATTTGAATGAATAGATGCGCCAATTAATGCAACGTAGCCGGATTGTATTTTATGTGATATTCCATGTTTGCCACGCAGTAGCCTCTGACTTTGTGAAAGTACTTGTAATTAATAAGCTTAGGGATCGTGTTCCCGCCTTTAGATGCCCCGCGACAATCGTCTGCGTACAGCATAGACGTACGTGACTTTCGATTCTTAGTGTAATTTCAATTACTAAAACGATAGACCGATTCTCGAACATTGTTGTGTTCGTGCAAGTACTTGAACCCGCTCGCTCCGCTTATGAAAATCCAGTAAGAGAGGGGCAAAAATCAGATGCAGTGAACCACTTGTTTATTGTTTGTGACGTCGCCCGCTCATTTCATCAACTACGCTGCATGATTATAGCGATCCAATAGTAACTAGTAGAAGGGTTATTCGAATACGGTATCGAATTGTTATTGTCGATCGCTAACTTGCAATAGAGTTTGGAGAAGTCACGTGTTTGCCCCAAATTCGGGGCAAAATCCCGCTACTAGGTAATTAATTAAATATAAAAATAATTTTCATTATTAGCATTCAATAAAATTCAATGACAAATTTGAGAAAATTAAAATTACAAAGTTTACATCACATTTCGATTTTTCAAGCTACACAAGTAAATTGATATCATCGAAGCTCGTCACGTGATTATATTTCTACATATCCGACAATGCTTTTACCAAGGCATGCTAAATTTTTTCACCACTTTGCTCTATTACAGTTCTGCTCATTTGTGTGTAATTTTTATATCGTTGTTTCTAGAGATAAAAAAAACATATTTACAATTTTTGCTGGACAAGTTTGGCTTAGTTAATGAAAACGATTGTTTTTTCTTAAACAGAAGATAATAATAAGCGTTTTTTAATTGAAAATATTTATGTGCGGCAACTTGAGGCAACATTTTTAAACAGATACATGGAAAATGTATGTATATATTAAAGGAGATTTAATTTTATTAGATGAAACATGGGTATATTGAAATGGATCCGTGAGGAAGTCTTGGCAGGATAATGACATTTGTTCCGTAAAACGTAGTCAGGGATACGGAAGTTCTATATTATCATTCACTAATACTCAAGAAAAATTCTTATTATGTTATTTTTAACAAGATAGATCGTTATTCTTGCCGCCAATGTTAAAGGCTTAATACCAAATATTGGACACATCTTCAAAGTGGAAAAGGATAGCGCAGACTATCATCATTATATGGATTCCATATTTTTGAAAAAGTGGATACCAGTATAGAATACACTGCCATATAAACAATCCATTATCAGTACTAATTCCTGTATAAAAATTTAAAAATAATTTCAAATTTATTATTTCAATAATGGAAACATACCACACTTGAGAGCTCAGGAGTTTCCCATGTCCACAGATTCTTTCTTAGTCTTGACTCTATTTGCCACGCGGTGTCACCTAGCCTAAAAATGAATTGGAGTGCAATATAAAAATTTTCTATAAAATAACAGCTACTTACAGTTTCTTTTCTTTTCTTCTTCGCCAAGAATTTTTCTAGTTTGTTTGACTAATAGTCAAGAAGAAAAATTCTTATTATTATGTTATTTTCAACAAGATATATCGTTATTCTTGCAGCCAATATTAACGGTTTAATACCAAATATTGGACGCATCTTCAAAGTGTAAAAGAACAGTGCAGACTATAATCATTATATGGATTTCATATTTTTGAGAAAGTGGATACCATCATAAAATACACTGCCATATAAACAATCCATTATCAGTACTAATTCCTGTATAAAAATTTAAAAATAATTTCAAATTTATTATTTCAATAATGGAAACATACCAGCCTTGAGAGCTGAAGAGGTTCCCGTATCCACGCCTTTTTTCTCTGTCTTAATCACGCGGTATCATCCACCCTAAAATTTAATTGGAGTGCAATATAAAAATTTTCTGTAAAAGAACAGCTACTTACAGTTTATTTTATTTTCTTCTTCGCCATGAATTTTTCTATTTTGTTTGAATAATACTCAAGAAAAATTCTTATTGTGTTTTTTTCAACAATATAAATCTTTATTCATGCAGCCAATATTAGCGGTTTAATACCAAATATTGGATGCATCTTCAAAGCGCAAAAGGACAGTGCAAACTATCATCATTTTATGAATTCCATATTTTTCAAAAAGTGAATACCAGTTTAAAATACACCACTATATAAACAATTCATTATCAACATTAATTCTAGTATGAAAATAAAAAGTAATAATTATAAATTTATAGAATTTTTTATTTAAATAATGGAAACATACCACACTTGAGAGCTCAGGAGTTTCCCATGTCCACAGATTCTTTCTTAGTCTTGACTCTATTTGCCACGCAATGTCACCTAGTCTAAAAATGAATTGGAGTGCAATATAAATTTTTTTTGTAAAAGAACAGCTACTTACAGTTTATTTTATTTTCTTCTTCGCCAAGAATTTTTCTAGTTTGTTTGACTAATACTCAAGAAGAAAAATTCTTATTACGTTATTTTCAACAAGACATATCGTTATTTATGTCGTCAATATTAACGGTTTAATACTAAATATTGGACAGATCTTCAAATCGCAAAAAAACAGTGTAGACGATCATCATTATATGAATTCCATATTTTTGATAAATATTCAAAAATTGGATACCTGCATAAAATACACCGCCATACAAACAATCCATTATCAACACTAATTCCATTATGAAAATAAAAAGTAATAATTATAAATTTATAGAATTTTTTATTTAAATAATGGAAACATACCTCACTTGAGAGCTCAGGAGTTTCCCATGTCCACAGATTCTTTCTTAGTCTTGACTCTATTTGCCACGCGGTGTCACCTAGTCTAAAAATGAATTGGAGTGCAATATAAAAATTTTCTATAAAATAACAGCTACTTACAGTTTCTTTTTTTTTCTTCGCCATGAATTTTTTTTATATTTCCTTTAGCAGCCGATCTGTCCGGCATAGGCTAGGATTTTTTTATTCTTCTATTTTGTTCAGCAGCCGATCTATCCGGCATAGGCTAGTATTTTTCTATTTTTCTTTTTTTTTAGCAGCCGATCTATCCGGCATAGGCTTTTATTTTTCAATTTTTCAATTTTTTATTAGCAGCCGATATGTCCGGCATAAGCTAGGATTTTTCTATTTTTCAATTTTGTTCAGCAGCCGATCTGTCCGGCATAGGCTAGGATTTTTCTATTTTTTTTTCAATTTTGTTCAGCAGCCGATCTGTCCGGCATAGGCTTTGATTTTTCTATTTTTCAATTTTTTATTAGCAGCCGATCTGTCCGGCATAGGCTAGGATTTTTCTATTTTTTTTTCAATTTTGTTCAGCAGCCGATCTGTCCGGCATAGGCTTTGATTTTTCTATTTTTCAATTTTTTATTAGCAGCCGATCTGTCCGGCATAGGCTAGGATTTTTCTATTTTTTTTTCAATTTTGTTCAGCAGCCGATCTGTCCGGCATAGGCTTTGATTTTTCAATTTTTCAATTTTTTATTAGCAGCCGATCTGTCCGGCATAGGCTAGAATTTTTCTATTTTTTTTCAATTTTGTTCAGCAGCCGATCTGTGCGGCATAGGCTTGAATATTTCAATTTTTTTATCACCAATTTCTATTTTTGGATCGCCAATGTTAATTATTTCTTTTATTCGTTTTCTTTTTCAGGAAACGCTTCAATTCTCTTGGTTTCCAACATCTGTACTAGATGTTCCCTCATTTTCCTTATTTCATATTTTTTCCCTACTGGATCTTGTCCTAAATACAAAGTTGTTGCAAATGCAATGGCAAACACACCACAATCGTATCCATTTTTTTGTTGTTGAACCTTTTCACATTTATAATTATTATTAGTAGGAAATAAATGCCTTAAAAACGTTCCAGCTGTGCTATTTGAATTGAACAGACTAGCACTATCGTAAATGTGGATTTTCCCAGTTTCTCTTTTATAATATGTACAGATCCAGTGTCCAACGTCACTGTTCAAATCTATAAACATGATCTGAATGTGGTCTCGATCTAACGAAACCGGTTCAATTGCATTTGGTATTTGATGAAGTAAACAAAATTTAGGTTGAAATTCGTTGTTCGAAATAACTTTTAATAAGTCATGGAATATTTCAATGTGTTCGTCATCCAAATAACATTTCTTATCTAGAATTTGGTTGATATGATTAACGCGACGATTTACCACATTTTCATTAGTTCTCTTCTCTAAATCTACAGATTCAACTATTCTATCTGCATTATTTTTCTCGTCAAGATCTACAGATTCCACTAGGTTGACAACGTTATCCAAATTGCATGTTTTTTTATGTCTTTTGGCAAATAAGTTCTTTGCTCTATCCATAAAACTCGTCTTAACTATCTCTTTGATATCGATGTTGTTCTGCGTTATGTCTTTGTGTAAGTATTCATCGCTGGTGTATATTTTTGAAAATATGGGTTTATGGTAAGTGAAATAAGTCTCATATACACCAGATCGCACATACTGTATATTAGAAAATATGACATCAATTTGTGTTTCTAAGTTTGTTGTGACCGTTTCAGAAGGTAACTGTGATGTTAAGTTATAATGAGAGATCATAATTTTTTTTAAAAAACTCTCATTATTGTCATCTTTAAAAACGTTAAAGTTGAAATCACCCATTACTAACAAATTCTTCGAAATATCAGCTGTTAAGATGTTTTCTAAACTTTTTGAAAATTCAAAGTTACTTATTCTAGGTGATTTATATCCTGTAATCAAATGGTATTGACCGTTTATTAAAAAGCTTAAAAACTCTACGCTTCCTCTGTCATATATATGCAATAGATGTCTCATATTTGTGATTTGCACACAAGATGTTTTCCTTGAGAAACATACAAGACCACGTGATTTGTCATTTGTTATATCTGACCGAAACAGAACATTAAACGTTTCAAGTTGAACCATATCGCTCATTTTTGTCAATGTTTCTGCAAAAATGATTATGTCACCTTTGCTGTACCATTCATCTGATTGTATTAGATTAATTTTTGATTGAAGTGTATCCACATTCTGATATATTATATTAATGCAATTTTTTTCATTCAAAGTGTCAAAACACAATTTCAGTTTCTTCTTAGTTTTCAATCTCGCTAATTCTTTAGAAACAGCACTTTCGTCCTTACATTGTTTAGGTGGTTTGAATGTGCCCAAAATAAACAAACCCGACAATTTTGTTACTCTACTCAGTGCCACGTATAACAACGCTTGAGTGAGTCTTGTGACTGCCCTAAAATCAAAACATACGTTTTCATATGTTTGTCCTTGACTTTTATGAATGGTCTGAGCTTCGGCAGGAATAATCGGAAATTGTTTTCGAACTGTTTGATGTTGTAGTTTATTTGTTATTGCCAATGTTATTGACAATTTATCAATTGGTGTCCACGTTCTGTCAATATTTTGAGCACTCATCAGATCTTTATACAGCAACCTTGCTTTATTACCAACTCTCTTGGAAGGAAAATCAAACCACAAACGATGTGGCTCTTTTGTGTTTGGTTTGAATGTTATCATTTTCAATGTTCCGCAAGCCCCATTGACAATACCATCTTCTACATCAACGTTAACCGTTGCCATATACTTAATGCCTACTTTCAATAGTAGTTTATATGGTAAACCACTAGTATCACTCACTTTTTTGTGCTTTAATGATTCCAAAGCTTTCTTTTTTGACCCTGCTTTCATTTCACCTAAAATAATATCTTCTGCAACAGAAACAATGAGTTCTTCTTGAACACTATCAATTTTCTTTTTATTATATTTATCAACATTATTGTTGTCAAAGTATAAACGAATAGCATCGTTTGGAACACAATCCTCCTCGACTTCTCTAGAGCGGAAGACATTTATATTTTCATTACTCAACTTACCTGCAGCAAGATTGTTTAAGGCTTCGATAAATTCTATTTCGTCTTTCTGTCGCATTATTTTTGTTAATTCGTAGTACCTAAACTCTTCCCACAACGGATTTGTATCAAAAAATATAGACATTTCGTTTTTTTTCGATACTTTATAAACTGGTGAATCTAATACTGGTGGTAGTTGATTTAAATCTCCTACAACAATGACCGAAATACCACCAAACGATTCGTTAACACCAAATATTTGCCTCAATCTTGTATCAACTCTACTGAAAAGAGTACTACCGACCATTGAAATTTCATCAATGATCAATAGTTTCAAGTGAAACAGTTTTTCTCTGATGGTGTTTGCCATATCGGCAGATAATTCTGGCATATTTCCTCCAAACTGAGCAATAGGTAAAGCGAACGCTGTATGCAGAGTTACTCCTTGAATCAGAAATGCGGCTTTTCCCGATGGAGCACACAATAGAACATATTTGTGTCCTTTTTCATTACCGGGTAAATTATCAAAATAATGCGTTATTAGCTGGAAAATGGTGCTGATGACCATACTCTTTCCAACACCAGCCGATCCACTCAAAAACAGTTTTAATGGTATTCTACCAGTTTTAAAACAATTTAAAACGTGCATCACAAATTGTTTTTGTTCATGATTTAGTCTTCGCATTAAATCAAACATTTCACCTTCCGATATTCTTTGTGGAGATGTGAATCTGTTGGCATTGATTTTCTCGTTATTTCCCACATTTTCAACTCCACCTTGTTGCAAAATGTCAATTTGGACATCTGCAGGCATTTTGTTTTCAACACAACTATTTTCATCTTTTTCATTATGGTTTTCCACATCTTTCAAACATTGTTCTAGTGCTTCATCTTCAATCACACAATACTTTTTTCTGTTCATTTCAATAATGTTTCGATTATCAACATACTTTTTCAAAATATCAACATTTTCTAAATCTCTTTCCTCATTACGCCATGGCAAAAACAACATTATTTGTTCTCTACAGTAATTTACACTATCTTGATCATATTTGTATCTACGATATCTAATAATTGCTGCTTTTTCTCTCATCTTATTTGTATTTTCCACGGTAACTTCATTATCACTATTATCACCTTCCTGCCTTTCATGAGCGTCGATATTTTTCCTAATCTTATAATTTGCAACAAAATCTGCTAAACAAACATTCTCAAGATGACTTGTCCTTGAACTGTATTTTGACAAAATATTTTCAACAAATATATCTGTTGAATCCTCTGGCAACATTGCTAATTGTTTTTTGGATTTGAGCATTTGCACTCGTTCAGATCTCGGGCTCGTGTTGATGTAATAACACGTTCTACTACTTTTGGACAAAGGAAGTGATAAACAGTGATATGCCGCCTCCTGGGCGGACATTAAATTACTATTCAAGAAAGTATTCGTAATTTTTCTAAATTTATCCTTGATACTGATATTACCATTGCTAACATCCTCTGCTGCCATTCGTAATAGCTTAGATAAACCTTTCTCTATTTTATTAACATAATTTACCATATACGACGCTACGCCGTACTCATCCACAACAAACTGCAAGTCAATATTTGACTCAAACAAATGTAGAATATCTTTATTGTAACAGTTGACACCAACCTCTAAGCTAGTTCTTTTTAAAAAAACATGAGGACGTTGAAGATTTATTCTTAATGCTTTTTTGTAAGTGTTCTCGTCAATTTCCAATTGTTGCAAAATTTCTTCAAAACTAATTAATTTTGGATTTTTATACAAATCTTCCATTAATTTGTTAATTTTCTCCAGAGCAGTTTTCAACTCTTCTTTTTGATATTCTTTAGGTAAAGGTTGTAAAATTGTTGTTTTCTTCATGACGGGCATTGGAAAATTGAATCTGCATTTTCTTTCAACTCTATTTTTTTTTTTATAACATGTATGTGTATGTTTATGATACTGTAGTTTTACATATGGATCATCTTCATTTAGACGACAACTTATGAATTTGTCTATAAAATTCTCACACTCCTGGATACTATTTGAATCTTCAGTATCATAAACAGGACAATTGTCAAGCCACAAAAAAATATGTTCGTGCGGTGATCCTCTCTGTTGAAATTCTACTCTCTCATAACTGTCCAAAACTGTATGTTCACCAAAAATGCTATTTTTCTGCTTCAAAAATACCATAAATTTGTTAACTTTATAATTAAAGTACCTAGCGCATGTAACGGGGTCATTTCTCACCAAATCAGTTTTTTTGTTATCGTCTAACAAAAATGCTTCTTCCAAAGTTATTTTTTTATCATCCCTCAAATAAACTAATGTCTGAAGAAGCTCGGGCCACCAACTTTCAGCAGCTGTAAGCGTTAAAAAGAACGTTGGCTTACCTAGTTGTCTAATAGTTGCCATTAATTCTCTTTTGCGCATTTCCCAATAAGCAGGTGAAGATCGAATTTGTTTGAGAATCTTGTATCCATCGTCAAATTTCACAATTTCATCGATTACATTTTCATGCATTACCTGCCCAACAGAAATATCTTTCGTACGTTTGGTTTTTCTTAAACAAACATTGATATTTTCCAAACAATGTAACTCCAATTTTTTCTTTGCCATGAAAAAAAGACGAGTTGGTATACAAGATCTGCGATCTCTTCTTCGTACTTCTGATTTTACTCTATCACTGTAACTAATAAAATTTTCAATATTAGACTTTTGACCGGCAAATATTTTTGGAAAACATAACTCCTCCAAATCAGGAACGACAAGCCAGGGACTTGGTTTTTTATTCTGTCCTGGAGCAATAATTTTTACAGAATTCACTACTTCTAAATTTCTATCCATTAATAGAACTTCATCATCTATTTCATATAGAGATCTTTTGTTTTCATTTGTTAGAATAAATTTCTCAAGTTGGGTTAATTTTATTAAATCCATATCACTTTGGCTTCCAAATGATTCGATACATTGGAGATCGTCTTTCGTCTTTGTATCGTTAATGTCTTCAACATCTCTTTTATCAACAACAAAATCCAAATTATAAATGTCTTTATCCGTATTATGTCGGAACATATCCAAAAATTGTTTATCTATTTCAATATTGTAAGCTTTGTATAATGGCGTTATTATCAAATACTGTAAAGCTTCAAACACCTTCCTTTGACATATTGTCTCAAACATGTAGTCTGATTTATGCAAAACATGTCGCTTCAATTTCACTTGAATCGTAGCCATGTTATTGAAAGTTCTAGGCAAAATCTGAAAAGAGTTAAATATTTGTAAAAATCTTATAATCATATTATGAAAGCAATCTTCAATAAAACGGAATAATCTATGATGTCTTAATTTTGTAGTAAAATCTTAATCTACACCTATACTAAATGAAGGTACCCATTCTATTAAATTTCTAAATACGATTAACAATAAAACGTTGAAACCCAGCAATATAACTAATTTAATATTGCAACATTCTAAATTAAAATGAAGAAAAAAAGTAAAGGCGCTTCACTCGATGCAGACGTTACCGCTTCACACCTGTATATCAAGTTTTATCAAAATCAGAGAGGAACAGTTATGTCCCTTTCTTTGTCAGTCCATGTTGACTAAGTATACGGATTAAATCATATTTTTAGCAATAAGGACAATATAATCAACCATTCGTAGCTTCAACTTAACCTCACAATGCAACTATACTATAAAAACTCAAGAGATTAATTGTAATATAATTTCTACAATTTCCGTACTAGTCAACATGGATTTAGAGGCACAGCGGACTTTTCCAAGGCGGCGATAACATTACTCTATTTAGCGATTGAAATGCCTCATTTTAGTTATAACACAAGCAATTCTTATAAACTTTAATAATATAACCTGTAGATATATGAAATGAACTATTAACTCACCTGGAGCATGTCATCGATGTCCACGGCGATGTTAACCACACTTCCTAACATGCTTAGTTGGGGGTTGATTGAATATGGTTTTAGTGGACGAATCTGCATAAAATTAATATATGGTGCAACCATTCTTTCTTCTAAAGAACTTAACTGCTTCAAGCAGTCAGGTACAACTGGAAACTTTAATCCGTTGCTCGTAGCTAGCTTTGGTATTTTACCTTTACTAATATATTTATAACAAGTATTACATACATAACTAGATTCAATATTTTGTACAAGTGTGTATATGTCATCTGAGACATTGGAACGAGAAAATGACCTTACTGAATGTTTAAAAAAAATTCCTTCACAACAACAACATGTAAATTCGGTAGTGCAACAACGGTCCCTAATAAATTGAAGCTGCAACTTACAATTTGTATCTGATGATCTAATGAGATTGTTATATAGATTCTGTCTGAATTTGAAAAATTCGATAGTACGTTTCTCCATTTTTCTAAATTTGTCCCTCTGCTGTTCTATTTCCGAGTACAACTCATTTTCCCTATTGTGTTTGTTTCTATCTTTATTCTTTGCCTTTTCTGACAGTCTATAATTGTCATCATCTCTTAGCTGCACATTTCTTAATTTATTCTTTTCATTTTCAGACGTTTTATAATTGTCATCATCTCTTAGCTGCACATTTCTTAATTTATTCTTTTCATTTTCAGACGTTCTATAATTGTCATCATCTCTTAGCTGCACATTTCTTAATTTATTCTTTTCATTTTCAAACGTTCTATAATTGTCATCATCTCTTAGCTGCACATTTCTATAATTGTCATCATCTCTTAGCTGCACATTTCTTAATTTATTCTTTTCATTTTCAAACGTTCTATAATTGTCATCATCTCTTAGCTGCACATTTCTTAATTTATTCTTTTCATTTTCAGATGTTCTATAATCGTCATCTCTTCTTAATTCTATATTCCTTAAGTTGTTCTTTTCGTTTTCACACATTCTATAATCGTCATGTCTTCTTAATTCTATAATCCTTAATTTATTATTTTCATTTTCAGACGTTCTATAATCGTTATCTTTTCTTATATGTACGTTTCTTAATTTTGTTTTTTCATTTTCAGTCGTTCTGTAATGCACATCGTTTCTCAGTTTTCTCATTCTTTGTAATTTTTTTTCATTTTCTGAACTTCTGTATTCATTACTTTTTCTCAAGTCTTCTTTTCTTTGTTTATCATTTTCTTTCTCCTTTAGTCGGTACTTTCTTCTTTCTCTAAGTGTCCGTCGATATTCAGAATCTTTTTGGCGACATTTTTTTTGTGTATTTGTTTGAACAACATCCATATTTTCAGTACCAACCGCCGTTTCGTTAGAGCTTTCGACCTTATTTATTTTATTATCATGATACTTTGCTTTCTTTGCTTTCTTTATTTGATCAGAAGACTTCCTTTTCACTCTCGACCCTATAAATGGTTTTTTTAAGTGACACTTTTTTATTTCATTTGAATAGATAACTATCCAACCTATTTTTCCTATGTCACTCGGTCCGCAAAGAATCACTTTCCACATTTGTAATAAAAGTTTTATACAAATTTTACAAGAAGTGACATGCAATAATGAATAATAATGGCAATACAAATTTTAATTTATTTTCAGTTTGTCAATTATGAATAGATAATTTCAATTTAAAATTAAGATTCATTTTAATTACAAATTCAATTTTCTGCGATCGTAAAAAAATATTCTACAGGGTTTTTTTTATTTTCGATGTTATTTAAGGGGAAGGAGTAGTTCGTCTAATTTTGACCGGCGAAAATGTGAGAGACTGTGAATTTCCAACTCGCGATTTCTCGCTCGTCCTTAAGACTACAACAACCGCAAATAGGTTTTTGAAAAGGGCATTTCTTACAGCCAATCCTGGTTCTTTCCATTTTTCAAAATATTGATACAAATTTGAATTACAGACGAAAATCTAACAATATGTTTTTGTACAATTTCTCGTATTTTCTCTTATAACTTGGCCAATTTTGATTATTTTGAAAAAATTCTTGTACTGTTGGATAGCAAATAAAAAGTTCTTTTCAAATATTCAAGAAATATTCCGATTCTATCACTAGTTTACCGGAAAATTAAGAAAACTTCTGTACGCTACAACACGTTTTTTTCTACAGTTTTTATCTGACAGCATTGATCAACCCCTTATTCGAAAGCTGATACAAAGGCGGAGGGCAATATGAAGCCCTTTTTTTGAGATTTTGAAAATTGCCTGAGTTATCGCGGAAAAACCAACTGGTTTTTCTGGCATTGTTTTCACTTATTAAAATTAATTATTTTGCTCTGAAATACATACGGTTATGTAGATAATTTTATCCTGTTTCCGATTGGCCTATTATTTTTGTAAAAAGTGTTGATTTTTAGAAGAAAATTGAGTGGAAATCCAGTCTCTTTGTTTGTGTATTATCAAGCAAGATAACCCGCCATACTGGTAGACAGTGCGCGTTTGTCAAATCGAATTGTGTGTCTCGCTTTGGATTGAGTATCGATGATTCCACAAACTTTCGATTACGCAAACCCGCACTGTTTACGTGTGACGCGGGCAATCTTTGTAAAATAACAACGTTGAATTTCCACTCAATTTTCTTCGAAAAATCAACTTTTTACAAAAATAATAGGGCAATCGGAAACGACAAAATTATCAACATAGCCGTATGTATTTCAAATCAAAATAATCAGTTTTAATATGTGTAAACAATGCCAGAAAAACCAGTTGGTTTTTACGCGATAACTCAGGCAATTTTCAAAATCTCAAAAAAAGGGCTTCATATTGCCCTCCGCCTTTGTATCAGCTTTCGAACGAGGGGTTGATTAATGTTGTCAGATAAAAACTGTAGGAGAAAAGCTGTTGTAGCGTACAGAAATTTTCTTAATTTTCCGGAAAACTAATGATAGAATCGAAAAATTTCTTGAATATTTGAAACGAACTTTTTATTTGCTATCCAACAGTACAAGAATTTTTTCAAAATAATCAAAATTGGCCAAGTTATAAGCGAAAATACGAGAAATTGTACAAAAGTACGAAAAAAACATATTGTTAGATTTTCGTCTGTAATTCAAATTTGTATCAATATTTTGAAAAATGGAAAGAACCAGGATTGGCTGTAAGAAATGCCCTTTTCAAAAATCTATTTGCGGTTGCTGTAGTCTTAAGGACGAGCGAGAAATCGCGAGTTGGAAATTCACAGTTTCTCACATTTTCGCCGGTCAAAATTAGACGAACTACTCCTCCCCCTTAAGGACATCTCATATAAGAAGTGATGGGTGAAATTATCGATAATACATTCTCGTGCTAATTCTTGCGCCTAATTGGAAGGCTTCGATTTTTATTACATTCATTTGTTTTTTAGTTATTGAATTGTTTTCTTTTTTTTTAATTGCATCTATACTAAATTTATGATTAATTAAATTACTTATTTTTTTCTGATTTCAAATATATATAATTTGTTACAGTTATTTTAGAAAATATAATAATTATGAAAAGATAATTATTAACACGTTCAGCTCAGCGCGGACCACCGGCGGTTCACAGGCATTGCCTTCATGTGCCGACGTGAACCACCGGTGGTTCACATCTAGTTTGCTATGAAATAATTAAACAAAGAAGCGCTGCCAGACGAATAAACAACTGATAATCTCGAACCCGCTGACCATATGAACTTCGAAAATATGCGCCGGGCTGAACGTGTTAAAAAAATTTCTTACATGTACAAATTTAGAATTGTTATCCAAAATAAGCATAGAATACTATGGAACAATTGCACTTATCGTTTGTCACATTTTGATTAATTTTGTTTTAATTAATAATTATTGCAAAACTATACTATTAAAATAAAAATGTACACTCTTTTTGAAAAAAAATTTTCTGATCTTATAATGGAAAATACTGTCTTTAAATATTTTTGGTTAAAATAAAAATTATTTTTTATGCACACACAAAATGGTATCTTACGACTAGCTAATCCCTAATCATATAAAATTGTGTGATAAATAAAAAACTTTAGTTTACTTACCGCCTATATGAATAGTAAAATTATTCTGTATTAATTCATCCATTATAATAAATTAACACAATAAAACACACCGAAAATTTCAATGAACGCTTTCGCAAAAACAACAATGCGAAAATTACCACCGAAATTAAAACAACGAAATTGTTTATACTCGATTCACTCACGGAATATAAGATTTTTTTTTTTAAATCTCATTAAGGCGCAAAATTTGAAAATAACCAATAACCGAGCAATACGTCATTAGACTAATCACTAGATAATTTTAAAAATAGGGGAAAACTAAAAAAATTTAAAAAATATTGATGAAAAGGTTAACATAGGAAATGTTAATGTGGTTCGATGCAAAATTTTTATGCCTATCCAATAAAGAAAAAATATACCACTCTATTTAAATTAAGAAAGATATAACCATCTGAAAATTACCTGGAAGAAAAATTTATTTCAGCTAAATGCTGAAGGACAATTCTATTATGTAAAATTTATTTTAGAAAATATAATTATACTACTAGAATTCTAAATTTCAATTATTCAAACGCAGTATTTTTTGAAATATTAATGTTTCAAACGAACATTACAACATCAACATTTTCAGAAAAGTCAAAATCGTTGAAGAAGTATTAATGGTAGGCCATAAGCCATTTTACAGAAATCCCATTCAATTTTAGCATAGAATCTAAAT
This sequence comes from Mylabris phalerata, assembly GCA_020740385.1. Classification (NCBI taxonomy): domain Eukaryota; kingdom Metazoa; phylum Arthropoda; class Insecta; order Coleoptera; family Meloidae; genus Mylabris; species Mylabris phalerata. The sequence goes on from JAJEOX010000218.1 coordinate 84,947, forward strand.
ACGCAATAAAAAATAAACACATTCCACTATTTAAAAAAAGTATAATGAACGGGAATTGAACGTAAGACTAAAAAACGTCATACATGCGACACCTGGCAATTTTCCCACTACACTATGAACTAACTTGAGGATTAGTTGTTTACGTTTCATAAATAGTAGCTGGAAAATATTTATCTTTAAATTTTCTCGTTTTCAAGAACATCGTACATGATGGGTATCGTTTCGGACATAAAAGCACATGCCCTTTCGATTGGTGATATCAAATTAATATGTTATCTTAAATTTTTTTCAATCAACCCTCTCCCCTTCTACTCCCGTGGTCCGATTGGCACCAAAAACTAATCAACTCGAACGGCCACCAAATAGTTTGTTCTGACCAAATTTGAACTCAATCGGTTAATCCGTTTTTGAGTAATCGTTGGAGAACCGACAGACGCACATACATACACACACACACACACACACACACACACGGACATCAAGCTAAAAACTTCAAAAACGTGTTCAGGGGACCTCAAAACGTAAAGATCTGGTGAAATCTCGAATTCGAAATTTTGGTCCGAAACTAATAACTTCCCTACCCTCTGGTCGGGGAAGTTAAAAATTGAAGTGAAAATCGAAAAATCGAAGCAAAAAGAGCGAAAAAAGGTGCTGACTGTTTTACCGAAAATATAGATCCAATTCTAACATTATGAATTTTTATCTTTAATTTTTAGATAGTATGAAATATGTGAAAAATGTATCGAATGATACATAAGTCTGATCATTAATTAAATTCGTTTTCCGTTTTTTATGTTTATATATTTCAAAGAATTCTTGAATTGTCAGTTTTTCACAATTATCGTATTTATGTATTAATTGAACGTTGTTATCGTCTTTACTAACATGATTATATTCGAGTAAATATTGTCTTGAATTGATCTATCACTCCATCAAAGTTCACCGATTCTTGTTCTAAGTTTTCTCCCTGAGTCTTCTATGCATACGGCATTAGAATCGTCGCACTTAATTTGGTAGACACCTATATATCCCAATCATTATCTATATCAATTCCGTTAAACAACAGGTTATATAAAGTATTATTATTTTGATAAGCAGGTTTTATATTATTTTTGGCTAATAATGTGTTAATTAAATTGAAATATTTGTGGTATGTAAAAGATCTATAAGTGAAGTTATTATTTTTATTATTATGTGTAACGTCATAATTATCATAAGTTAAAGGATCTAAAGTAATTTCAAGTTTTTGATACATTTTATTTATTAATTTTATCGGAAAATTATAATTTATTGCCAATTTGTATATGTTATATAATTCCCCCTTAAAATTATTTGTCGATAGAGGTGTTTTGAATATTCTTCAAATGAAAAATTGGAAGCCTGACTTCTTGTGAGAAAGATCATGATTAGGGTTATATGGTGTAAGAGCACTACAAGTGGTTGGTTTTCTGTCAATATCAAATTCGAAATTACCTTTTATTTAGTTATTAATTGAAGTCAAGTCCAAAAAGTTTAATCGATAGTAATTTTCCGCTTCAAGAATGAAATTTATTTTTTGATTAATATTGTTCCAATATTCAGTTGAACTGTTCAAACCGTTAGGATCAGTGTAATCGAAGAAAACGGAAATATCGTTCATATATCTGGACCATAATTTAATTTTTATTATAAAAGTGTTTCAAGATTATAACCTTTTTCTATATAATTTAGATATACATTTGCTATAAGGCCTAATGCCGCCATACCCAGAGGCAACTTTTCTTGGATCTTATAGATATTATGATTAAATTGGCTGTGATTTTGTTGGTTGATTATAATAAATAAATTTATAATGTCGCTAACTGTACTATTATCTCTTTGGTATCATTGATTGTTATGTTAGAATAAACATTTAAAATATCATAAGATACCATAAGGGAGCTGTGATGATTATTTACGAAATCAATAGGATATTTTATGATGAAATCAAAATTGTAGTTAAATGAATAAAATATCTCTATGGAGAATTTAGATAACGATTTTGTAGGTGCATTAAGAAATGATGTTATCGGTCTGATAGGTTTTGACCTGTTTATGTAACTTAATTAATGAATATAACTTAGATACTTTTGAGTTCATTGGGAGTATATTGGGGTCTTAATCCTGAATTTTTTCAGTGTTTCTTTTACGGAATAAACTACATTTTTTGTATTTTTTAACATTGTTCTCAATGGATTTTTATTAAAAAGAAAATAATTGGTGCTATTTAAGAAATCTAAGGATTTTTAATATTTAACGATTTTTGCAAAGTAACTATACCGGTATTTTTATAGTTTTTTGTAAGAACTGAATGATGTTGTTCCAATTAGCTTTTTTTCGATTGATTTGTTTTAAGATCGTAAGGATATTTAAATTTTTATCATTTAAATTTTTGTTTATGTGATTCTATCATCTCATATTTTTCGATGTCCTTAATAATCTTTATCGATTCATTTTTAATGTCTAATTTACATTAATGACCCATGATTGCTACGTCTGATTCTATAGCTAACTTATTTGTGTTAGTGTTATTTTGAATTGCTAATTTATGACCTAGGTTTAAGGGATTTGTTTCATATTCAGTAAAACATATTAATGACAAATTGGTGAAAATTTTAAGAAATTTAAATGTTTGTTTATCATTCATTAAGTTACATTTTTGTATAAAATATTTTCTTTCCTCACGCTTCTCAAATTAACCTTTCTATGATGTAAATGTGTCAACTTCATCTTCCTTCTTCTGTAAGTTTCAATTCTAACAATTGAATTCCTGTAGTAGCAATAATCGATAATGTCATCCAGTTCAACATGACGAAGCATCTTGCTGAGTTCTCTGTGAAGACGTAATAGATTGAAGTTAATACCATTTAATTTTTTGAGCTGATGGTTTCGTTCTTGTTTCATTATATATTTTTCTGTTGTTCTAATATTGTGACTAGCCGGTGAGTTTAATTTGCTTTCCTTTTGTTTTATTTTGATTGCTTTTCATCTATTTCTATTCTCGTATTCTGCATACACACACATTTGTATAGGTTACAACGTTTCAGTTAGTAGCGTTATAACCATATCGGTCACGGCCGCAATGTTCCATACAAATATGGTGGTAAATATTAAACATAATCATACGAATAGCGATGGAAATATTTGTGTAACACCTGTAGTACCTGTACCACATGTATCTGTTTTATTATAACTGTATAATACAAAACTATCTTGTTATTATTATGTAGAACCCAATAACAGTGATAATGTGGAAGCATTAAAAGTGATTCTCAGTTGTTCAACAACATTTTCGATGATGGTACAAATCAAATTAATAAGGATCCACAAGTTTTTCAAGGGATCTCGTTAAAATACGCAACTGTATCAACAATTGCTATGCAAGGTTTTTGCAAATGTTAAAACTCAAGACATAATATTAAATGACCAACTGACCAATGACCATTTAACTAAATCTTAACGCAAACTCATATCAGATTTTTTTATGTTTTCCCATTTTATTAGGATAATGTTTCATTTTTTAGAAGAAATTAAATTTTATGATCGACTTTCATTTGAGTTTTGACCTATAATTTTTATCTTTTATTATTCTTACAAGCAAAGTACCTGAAATTGAACACGAATAAAATGACAAAATTTAAAACATAAACCGTTTTTGTCTATAGTGTTGTCGTAATTGTAATCATTGGTTCCTAAAATTTAGCATCCGTATGATATTTAGTGTTTAATATCTAAGATTCCTTCAAGAACTCGCAAACAGATCTACTGACAAAATTACATAATTCTGACAAGATATTTAGGAGGGATTCTAAGATTTTTTTAGGAAATAGAGGAATGTCTTTAAAAAAAGAAATGGAATCAAACCACTGGTCGCACCCACTAAAATTTTCATGACATCTATTATTTGGTTGGCTACAATTCTATGTATGGTTACTACCAAAATATAAGGCGACAATTCTCAAAGTTTGTCTAAGTTTAAGAAATGTGCCTGACCAATTGATAACTGAAAATTTCTTTCAACCAGATAAGAGAGTCGGCCAACGCATTAATTACACAGCTTCTTTATTTTACTGCAGACAGCATCAAGGCTCTCATTCGTATTCTGAACACTATCTTTCTTTTTGATGTTTTGAAAATTTACTGAATTATTGCGGAAAAGCCTAGTGGCTTTCCTGGTATTGTTTTCACATTGTAAATTTAATAATTTAGTTTTGAAGTAGATTCGGTCTAATCGACAATTTTGTTCTTTCCCTGATGGGCCCATTATTTTTTGAAAAAAGTATCCAGATCTCGAAGAAAATGGAATATAAATCCAGTTTCTTTGATTGTGGATTATCAAGCAAGATTACCCTCTATACTCGTTGGAAGTGCTAATTGGACCAATCGAATTGTATATCTCGCTTTGTATTGAGTGCTGAAGATTCCACAAAATTTTGAATTTATAATTCGCACCTTTTACGAGTAAGGCTAGACATCTTGACAAAATAATTGCACAGGATTTCTACTTAATTTTTATTGGAGAAATCATCATTTTTCACCAAAATAATGAAACTATCCGAAAGAAAACGTAACAATCTCCCTGACCGTATGTACTTTAAAGCAGAATATTTGCAATTTATAAGTGAAAACTGTGCCTGAATATTGACTCAAATTTTTCGCGATGCGTCAGGCATTTTTCTAAGTATCAAAAAATGCTTAGCATTCTCCTTGGCTTTTGTATCAGCTTTTGAGTGAAGGATTGGTCAACGTTGTGAAACAAAAACACAAATTCTTATAGCACCAAAGAGTCGTTTTTTAATTTTCCGGAAATCAACAACGGAATCAGAAGATTTCACGAAGATTTGAAGATTACTATTTATTTGTTATCTAACAGTTCAAGAATTTTTGCGAAATTATCAAAATTGGAGAATTCAGAAAAGGAAAGAAAAGGAATTGTACAAAAATACGTCAAAAAACATGTTGTTAGATTTTTGTCCGTAAATCAAATGTATATCAACATTTTAGGAAAACGACACAAACCGTTCGGGGCTACAAAAAGTGTTCTTTTAAAAATTGATATGCCGTTGTCGTTGTCCCAAGGACAAATGAGATATCGCTAGTATAAATTTTACATTTTTGTAGATAAAAATTCTCGCCTTCAAATTCATAAAATTGTCTTCGTCAGACGACCGATCGACCATTTATTTTGTTTTCACTCTTGTTAACATGAATATCCTACATTCATTTTATTGTTCATAATTGTTTGTGGTTCTTAGGAGGGTGATTTTCGTGTTTTTCGCCTGAATACGTCTTCGTACATTTAATTGCTTGCGAATTGTATACAAGATGGATTGTTGTTTTTACAATAGAATCACTGATAAATAACAGGATGCCTTAAGAGTTGTGAAAATAATTACAGTATGCAATACATAACGAGCTTGAGAAAATATATAACATCAACTATTGCAAATTTCAATAAACTTTTTGTCTTGTGATTTTTATAGTTGGAGAAATTTGCAGTGTATAGGTTTCTGTGTATAACAAGGAATTGGAAAGGTACTTGATGTGAGGTCATGAAGTAGGTAATAATGGGAGCGGAGCAGACTCTCAAGGGGTTAAGATAGCACTAAACAAAATTTCACGCCTCTTTGCATGACCTACGTCTAGTTGTTCAACGTATCGTTAGGCCAGCAACGTATTTACCTTCTAAAAAATAGAATTTTGTTCCTTTCATTCAAACTGTAACATTTCAGTTTCACCAGTCTTATCGATTAGCTAACTTTGCTTCCATTTGGCCACAAGCTAGTTTTCAATCAATATACCAATGTTTACTTAAAACCTGAATCGGTATCCCAGCGCAATTATGAGACGAAGAGATACTTCATCACAATTGAATTTAAAACAAAAGCTTCTCCCAAAAAAACCCTCAAAATTTCAAAAGGAGGACGTAAGTCAGTTTTGCTCTAATTTCTCTTAAGCTTTTTAAAATAATAAACACCGAGCAAAATTTATTGGCAGAAATTTGTTGACTTAACCCTTCAAAAATGCTTAAAATACAATCATTTAGAATTACAAAAATTAACTGTTCTTGAATTGTAAATTATGCGCTTCCAATTAGCGAGCAGCTAACGGACTGGAAAAAGTACAATCGTAGCAGCGATAAAAGTATTCTAATTAACGCATTTGAAATTCAACGAGAAACTGTGTGGTTTCCATTTTTTTCCAATAATCCAAATCAGAATCGTTTTTTAAATGTTGTCGAAGCGTTTGTAAACATCAACTTCACATCGACTGTAACGTTCCTGAACTGTACTAAACCGTTTACTTTTAAATAAATTTATCACTGATTAGTTTTGCCAGAAAACAATCTGAAATCTCCCTTCATTAAGCAGTCTAAACTATGTTACTGATCAAATTCCTATATACTAATTCATTATACAAGCACTTATGAAAATCAACAATTTACAAAAGCTTGCCTGGAAAAATTTCTCATTTATTATTCATATTTCACCATCATCGGAAACGGGTTTTATTGGTAATTTTATAGCAAATTTGATCATTTAAGAGAAAGTTTTAACTTTTTAATAAATTTTTGTTACATACACATTATGTTTTATCAAAAACGTTGAAATAATAAAAATTTGAATAGATATTTTGGAATTTTCTGCAGGTACCTCGATTACGTGAATATATAAAAGGTCTTATTAACCAACCTCAGGATTGATTAGGTTAAATGATGAACGATAACGGAAAGAAAAAACATCGGAGTACACAGTAACTAGAACTAGAAGCCAGCAATATAAACAGAAAATCATTAAGCTCCAAAATGTAAACATAAAAATATTAAGAAAGCCCAGCTGTTACAAACTGGAGACAGTAGGGATTCATATTGCTTTATGGTCAGACATATGCATATTTATGGAAGGCTAATTCTCAAAATCAAATCCCACCTATCTGTAATCGTAACATTTATGTGATAAGACTAAAACAAAGCAAGAGAATACGGTTGTTCTGGAACAAGAATAGAAAGTCACTATGAAAAAACCGGAAATAGATGAGTTTCAGTAAATTGTGGCAGAAGATTTTTTCCGCTAAGTCTACTATGTTTTAGTATTTCGTTTCAGGGGTAAATAATTAGAAATCGAAAATCTTGAATAACAGAAAAATTACCAAGAATAGGTTTAGAAAAAGCTAATATATATTGATGCACTATTTTCTCCTCTATTTAGCCGTATAAAGAAAAATATGCTATTCTATTTAAAATAAGAAATATATTGCGTTTTGAAGATTATCTGAAAAAAACTCATTTCGCCAAAATGCTGAAATATAATTAATTTCTGAAAAACCTAGCATAAAGTACATAGTTGAAATTATTTGAGTTCTAAATTTGAATTATCTATCAACGATATCTTCAAACATATGAATTTTTTCAATCAAACACTACAAAATCAAAGTTTTCAGAAAAAGTCAAAATTCCTATTAACGCCAGACCATTTGTCAGGTTATCAAAATCCATTTCATTTTTATCGTAAAATCCAAATATGGAATAAAAAATATATCTTTCCATCTAAAATAAGAAAGTAAGGTGCACTATCCCATACACCGGATAGGACAACAAAAATATCTTCCAGGTGTAGTTCAAGTTAAGAAAAGGGTGCATATAAATTTCAAAAACTTTCATAAATTAGAACTCTTTAAAACGTCTAATAGGCCAACCACTTGGCTCACCCTGTATATATATATATATATTATATATATATATATATATATATATATATATATATATGTATAAATAACAGCAACAATAAATTGTTGAATTATAATATTTTAGTGGATCATAAAATTTTTGTTATATTTTCTTTATTTACTAAATTATTGAAAGCAATTATATATTACGATCAAATCATTTCTAAAGTATGTCAGTATATTTTTGTTTACTAAAATATTGTGACCATTGCATTTTTTGTGAATACGGTCGGATAATTACTTATATTCATTCTAATATTGTTTTTGTAATTATCAAAACCTCAAAAATAAGAATAACTTGCAGTAATTCACTTAAATAGCGCAGTCGGTAGGATAGTCAGACAAATAATAGTGAATATAATATTTGGTTCAGATCGTTAATTTATTGGCTAAAACAAAATCTTCATAAGTGAAAATTGTGAAAATCTTCGAAGCAAGTAATCTATTCCGTTCAAGTGAATTGAGTAGCTTGCTGAGGAAACTTCGAATCGAATATCAAAAAATTTTCCAAGTTGGTTTCCCACATTGGATCAACGGATGGAACAGATCATCGTATTGCTGTAAGTACACATGTCAATTAGAGGTTTACCAAATCACTATCGTAATGACGACAGTTTGGACGATTTAGAACCACAGGACTCCTTTGAAAATATCCCATCAAATTCCGTACCAAGAGCAATTAATTACGCAATTAATTCCGATCGAAACTCAGAAAGTCAACCCTAAAAGATTCTCTTGTTTTAGAAATACACAGAAATTGTAAATTACGCATGTGGGTATAAAAGCAAGAATATTGCTTGAACATTGCATTGAACATGATTCCTGAATTTCATGCAGAAAAAGGATTATTACATAGGTTTATTGATATTTGTGAAAAGCTCGTCAATAAATTTTATAATACAGAAGATGCAACGGATTTTCAGAATGAATATCTGACGTCCTGCATTTTGGCAAAATTTAAAAGCAGTGCAGCTCTAAATACTTCCTCTTGTGTTATCAGCAAATGGGCAGATTTAAAAAATGCACTAAAAAAGTGTCACACTTATTAACGAGATTGCTACACTTTGTCTATAGAAATGATAGAATTAAAACAAAGCAATGAAACGGCTTTCAAATGTTTTAATAAAATTCAAAATTTACTAAATTTACAAATTTGTTATGTAACAATGAATTTTACCAAAGAAGAAGCAACAAGTTTACCGTCTTATTTTAAAGGTTATGTTTTAAGAATTTCATTGCGTGGATTAAAAGTTCCAATTGATTCTCTTATGCAGACCAAAAATTCAAATGATTTAAACTCGGCTCTTAATATGTTAAAGAACGATTTTCAATTAGAAACAGCCCAACAAAGCTTATCAAAAGATAAATTTAATAATGAAAAACCAAACTCATGTAAAATTACAAATAATTATCCTCAATGGCAATTAACAAATTTTCCACATAATTTTTGCAATCAAGCAAACAAAAAGTAAATAACCTTCAGCGAAGTATAGTACCTTTTAATCAAAGCAGAACAGTAAAGGTTTTTAGACACAATCCAAACCAAACATTCCTTAAACCCATACCTATGAGTACCTCCACAAGAAAGACCTAAAATCGTTCTCCTAATACTTCCTCTTTGAGACAAAATGAAAATTTCACTTATAGACAAACCCCTTATTTTATATTAGAAGAATCATTTAATATTGATGATCAACCACTTGTCGAGTTACCCGACACCTATCAAAACGATGATTGTATCGAAGGAAGTCATAATGATAATCTTCCAGAAGAAACCCAAACAGATGATTTTTTAGAAATAGTTGAGCTTAAATGAAAATTCCAGCGAACTACCCTATATTGTATTTCTAGAAAATAATCTAAAATTTCCTAATCGATACAGGTAGTTCTCGATCATTTGTCAAACCACTAATTGCTGAAAAATATTTCAAAAAGGATATTAAGGAAGATCATTTTTAAAATTTCTGGGAACTCTAGTGAAAGTTTTAGTACAGTCATTCCAACTTCAAAATTATTTAAACAAAAAAAAATCCATTAAAATTTCATATTTTCGATTTCTAAATTAATTTTGATTGTTTACTTGGAATTGATTACTTGAAATTCATAAATGCAACAATTGATTTAACAAACAATTTATTAATTACACCTAATAGTAAAATAAAACTACAATTTTATCAAATTTCTCAAGTAAACGTAAATCACAAAACAGTTGAACCAAGGTCAGAACAAATTGTTAAAATAAAAATTGATAATATAAAAAATGGTGTGGTAGACATTTCATATACAAAAATTGATGAGTTGGAGATTCCACAATGTATTGCGACAGGAAAAAACAATGAGGCAATTTGCGCTATCTTAAATACTTCAGAAACCCAAAAATACTTTGATTTATCACAACCACATATTGTCGAAAAATTTGGCAAATGTGGTAATTCCAACGTTCAAACCAAATTTTAATTCTTTACAATCAGATCAATTTAAATTAAAGTTTACAACAATCAGAACACACTATATGAATATTGAGGAAAAGCAAACCATTTTAAAATTAATTTCCGAATATTCCGATATTTTCCATTTAGATGACAATCTTATTACATTCACCTGTCAAATTAAACATCATATTCGAACTAAAGATGAAATTCCAGTATATTCAAAATCTTATCGTTATCCTAAAATTCATAACAAGGAAGAACAAAAACAAGTCAAATATTTGTTGGAACAAAAAATAATTATTTAAGATGAAGAGTAAGAAGAAAAATAAGTCGATCCTTATTAAATCTTATATTTAGTTGGAACTAGTTTCGGTCAATTAACCATCTTCAGTCAACACCTAATTATATTTGATATTAAAAACAGATCTTATTTTTTGTATAAATTACTTACGTCAAAAGTTTTTCAAAAAATTACACAAATTTTACACAAATTTTACACAAATTTTAGTTGCAAAGATAAAAGAACGATAAAATCAACAATTAAAAAAATCCTTTACAAATTTTTCCTTTTAAATATTATAAATTGAATTTTGGATGTTATTTAGCTTACAATGATTATCAATTTTATATGACTGTATTATTTAAGAATTTGATTTTAATTTTCGATTAGAAAAATACAACGATTTACCTTTCCGTTTTGTGAAAGACTGACGTCTTTCTTTATTCTATAAAATATTAAACGGATTTTCAGGTTTTGAATTTTGATAAAATTATCAATTTTGTTGGAATTTTGATTTTTAGGAAACAATATTACAGATTTTAAATGTTTAGATTTTCAAGTACAAACGAATTATTATAGATTTTTCAAAAACGAAAACAGAGGTTGGAAACTCAAATCAATTTGATCATTTAGAAGATTTGTGGATTGCTTTTAATGTTTATAATTTTTCTTGCGCTTCAGTTAAAATGAGTCTCTCCCCTTTACAGCCCTTATACAATACATCAACATTATTATCATCAACTGATTTATGTTTTGTAAAATTAAGATGTTGGAAAAATTTTAAAGTAATAGACTTTCTATGTTCGTTAATTCGGGTTTTAATATTTCTGCCAGATTCACCTATGTAAAAACTGTTGCATTCATCACATTTGATTTTGTAGACACCCGAATTTTCTAATTTATCATCTAAATCTATGTTGTTTTTTAATAATGAATATAATGTTTTGCTAGATTTAAAGGCAATTTTTATTTTATATTTATCTAAAAATTTAAAAAGATAGTTAGAAATATGATTATATTCAAATGATCTGTATAATACTTTATCTTTATTTTCTATGTTATTATTATTATTATTCAAGGGGTCGAGTTTGGTTCTGTTTTTGAAATATAGTTTGTCGATAATGAGTTTATTATAACCGTTAATTTGAGCTAGTTGATATATTGTATATAATTCCTTTTTGTAATTTTCTGTTGTTAAAATTGTCTTTATAAGTCAATAGAAAAATGAATTAAAAGCAGCCATTTTATGATTAAAATGATGTGTTGAGTTAAATGGAATTAGACAACTACAATTAGTCGGTTTTCTGTATATATTAAATTGAAATTCACTTTTATTCTTGATTATAGTTAAATCCAAAAAATCAATACTATTGTTATTTTCAAATTCTGTTGTAAATTTTAATTTTGTATGTATATTATTTATATAATAATTTAAATTTTTTTATTTCTTTTTTATTATTGTTATTGTAAACTACCAAAATGTCGTCAATGTACCTAGTCCATAAAAGAATATTTTTGTATTAGGGATTGTTGTTATTTAAAATATAATTATTCTCTATGTGATCTAAATAGAAGTTTGCTAATAAACCTGAAGCTGGCATACCCATCGGTAGACCATCTTCTATTTTGTAATATTCTTTATCAAATTTACAGTAATTATTGGAGACGATAAGTTTCAATATATTAATTAAATGATCTTAATCTTTAATATCGATTTTTGTTGAAACAAATTCAGCAACAATTTTCAGTAAAAAATCTACAGGCACGATAGAATACATTTTCAAATGAAAATAAAGTGATGTTATTATAATTTTCGATTTCGAAATTTTTAATTTTTCGGATTAATTCTAATGAAATTTTTATACTAAAAGCAGGTGAAAAATCTAGACTATTAAATATTTTTAAAAATAATTTTGAAAGTTTAACAGTAGGTGAATCATAAAATGCCACAATTGGTCTTATTGGTGCATTTTGCTTATGTAATTTTATAAGAGAACTAGCTATTACCCGGCATGCGTTGCAATGCTGGTTAATTAATTCTGTTTATTGAAGTGCTTTTGTATGCACAATATTCCTTGTTTGTTCTTTTGGTACATAAATAAATAAATCCGAATGTTTGCCAACCCTTGAACACGCTACATGATGCACACCAATACCAATAATCAGGAACAAACAGGATGGTGAATATACCAATACCAATATTAATCAGGAACAAACAGGATTGCGGATATACCAATACCAATATTAATCAGGAACAAACAGGATGGTGGATATACCAATACCAATATTATTCAGGAACAAACAGGATGGTGGATATACCAATACCAATATTAATCAGGAACAAACAGGATGGTGGATATACCAATACCAATATTAATCAGGAACAAACAGGATGGCGGATATACCAATACCAATATTAATCAGGAAAAACAGAATGGCGGATATACCAATACCAATATTAATCTGGAAAAACTATGGTGGATTCCAATACCAATATTAATCAGGAAAAACAGGATGGTGGATGCCAATACCAATATTAATCAGGAACCAACAGGATGGTGGATACCAATACCAATAATCAGGAACAATTGTGTTGAAAACCAATGTTGTAGGATCATTTACATTCGGAATATTGAATCTTTAGCCCCAAGGCAGCTTCTTATATAGGGGCTTGACGACGGATAATCGCAGGGTGTTGCGCAATAGGTACAGAGTTCGCAGGTAGGCGTGACATTACTAAGCATTTGTTGACAGCGCCACCGCGAGGGTAGTAGCGGAGCGCTCGGAAACTATTCATTCTTGCTAAAATATTAATCAAATATAATGTAGTGCCGTTGTCATGGTAATATACGTATAAATAAGTAAATACCATTTTTAGCTAATAACCCCTTTAAACACCTATGTATATTTTCATGAATTGTAATTTATATATAGGTTTTAAAATGGTTATGTGAATTCTAAAACCTTGCCGTGAGTCCATAGAGCAACTTGCCAAAGTTTCATCGCAACCGGATGAGTGGTTTAGGAATGCATAAGGCACATACAAACATACAAACAAACAAACAAACAAACAAACAAACATTCATTTTTATATGTATAGATATAATTTTGGAATCTTAGGATTCATTGGTATCATGTATTTTGGATGTTCACCACATTTAATAATTGTATCTTTTGCTGACATAATTACGTTTTTTGTAAGTTTAACGATATTATTAATAGGGTTTTTATTTAGTTTTTTGTAATTATTATCATTAAGAAATGTTTTTGTTTTTTTCAATGTTATTCTTTCGTTCTAAAATAACTACTCCTGCGTTTTTTATCTGCTTTTGTGAAAATTAAATCATTTTGTTTCAATTTATTTTTTATACTTTTTATAGTTTGGTTAATTTTATCAAAATTTTGTTGATCTACCGACTTAGATAGTACTTTTTCTTTGTTTTTTAGAAAACTTACGCACTCTTTCCTAATTTCTAATTCGAATTCATGACCCATTATTGCAACATCCAAATCTATTGCTGTTTGCAACAAAGGGTTACTTGATGATTGAATAGCCAGTTTATGACCTGTATTTAATAGCTGCAGTTCATCTGTATCGAAATTTATATTAGTTAAGTTAGTGAAATTTGGATAAAAAATAATTACTTAGAATTCCTGCAACTATTATTACACAACTTTTTGGTTAAAAAACAATCCACAAATCTTCTAAATGATCAAATTGATTTGAGTTTCCAACCTCTGTTTTCGTTTTTGAAAAATCTATAATAATTCGTTTGTACTTGAAAATCTAAACATTTAAAATCTGTAATATTGTTTCCTAAAAATCAAAATTCCAACAAAATTGATAATTTTATCAAAATTCAAAACCTGAAAATCCGTTTAATATTTTTATAGAATAAAGAAAGGCGTCAGTCTTTCATAAAACGGAAAGGTAAATCGTTGTATTTTTCTAATCGAAAATTAAAATTAAATTCTTAAATAATACAGTCATATAAAGTTGATAATCATTGTAAACTAAATAACATCCAAAATTCAATTTATAATATTTAAAAGGAAAAATTTGTAAAGGATTTTTTTTAATTGTTGATTTTATCGTTCTTTTATCTTTGCAACTAAAATTTGTGTAAAATTTGTGTAAAATTTGAGTAATTTTTTGAAAACTTTTGACGTAAGTAATTTATACAGAAAATAAGATCTGTTTTTAATATCAAATATAATTAGGTGTTGACTGAAGATGGTCAATTGACCGAAACTAGTTCCAACTAAATATAAGATTTAATAAGGATCGACTTATTTTTCTTCTTACTCTTCATCTTAAATAAAATAAACCTTATTTTGTCCAAACCACATTAAAAAATAATTAGGCCATCGCACTCTCCATGGTCATCACCTATTTGGATGGTACCTAAAAAATTAGATGCTTCGAGTAGGAAAAAGGGGTGAATCGTAATATATTACTGCAAATTAAATGAAAAAAACCATCGGAGATTGGTATGCTTCACTAAATATAAACGATTTGTCAGTTAAATTGCCAATAATTGTCAATATTTCTCTACACTAGATTTTGCTTCGGGCTTCCATCAAATCGAGATGGCAGAGGAAGACATTCTGAGAATTGCATTTAACACGGAAAATAGTCATTACGAATTCTTAAGAATGCCATTCGTATTAAATAATTCACCCGCGACGTGTTATGGATAATATCTTGAGGGGTATCCAAAATGTAAAATGTCTTGTTTATATAGGCGATATCATAATTTTCAGTAGTAGTTTACAAGAACATATAGAAAGACTGAAAGAAATTTTTGAACGCCTCCGTAAATTAAACTTTAAAATTCAATTAAATAAATCTGAATTTTTGGGAAAAGGAATTAGTTATCTTGGATATATAGTCACTCCGGACAGTGTAAAACCAAATCCGGATAAAATTAAAGCAGTTCCATAATATTCAATCCCTAAAACTGCTAAGCAGATACAAGGATTTTAATGTTTGTTACGTAACTGTAGAAAATTCATGAAAGATTTTGAAAAAATAACAAAACCTTTAACTAAATGTATCAAGATAGATGCGGAAATTGATTACATTGATTCAGAATACATTCAATGTTTTGAATTATGCAAGAATTGATTGATTAACCAACTAATCCTACAATATCCCGACTTTACTAAACCTTTTAATTCAACCTCATACGCGAGCAAAAATTTGAGCGGACTTGCCTATAGCATATGCTAGCAGAATATTAAACAAATCTGAAACTAATTACTCCACGATAGAAGAGCAATTTTGGCAATTGTCTGAGCAGTTAAATATTTTAGACTTTACGTTTTTGGAAAAAAATTTAAAATCATAACGGATCATAAGCCACATAAGTGTTTATTTTCATTAAAAGAACCTAATTCAAAATTAATACGGTGGAAATTAATACTCGAAGAATATGATTACGAAATTTTATATAAAAAATGGTACATTAAATAAAAGCGAATAGAACTTAATGCTAATCAAACGCAAAAATTCAAAAATCAAGGAACCACAAGATATCAAACTAGATCTCAGTCACTAATTGTCGAATTGGACAATAGAGAAGACCGCGAAAATTTAGATGAAACAATGCACTCTAATCATGAAAAACTGCCGTTTATTGGCATCCCAATTATTGAATGTCCGGTTAATTTTGGTAAAAATCAAATAAAAATTTCGCAAATAAACTTTTCTCCTCCACCTCCATCGGTAGTTAATGTTCATCAAAACCTACAATCCACTCTTTTGCAATTATCAAAATCCAATTTCACCCGTGAGCTAATTGATTTTATTAAAAATTTCGTGGCTCCGAAAATTAAAAATTATCTATATTTTGAAGATACTGTTTATGGAAAATTCAGTATAATTCAAAAATATTTAAAAAATTCTCAAATTAAAATGATCAAATGTACTAGCAAATTAATAGATGTTTTAGATGAAACAGAAATAATTTCAATTATTCAAAATTATCATAAAGGATAAACGAATCATCGAGGATTAGATAAAACAGAAAATTGAATAAAAACCCTATACTATTGGCCAAACCAGAGGAAATAAATTCAGACTTATATCAATAATTGTGAAATTTGTCAAATAACTAAATATGATATAAATGAAATTAAAGAAAGAGAAGATTCAACCGAACTCGGTTTTTCTAGACCGGGAAAAATTCGTTCCTCGAGCGGGATACGAACCCGCGACCTTTTGGCTTCCATGGCAACTGCTCTACCAACTGAGCTATCGAGGGGACCCTGATCTCCCGGCCTAGAATTAGCAATTTCACTGGACGATTACCACTTAGTCGTCCAGCCTCGTCAGATATAGTGAGGTTTATATTAGGGGGTTAGCCGATACTTATTAACTCTTAAACCACCGAATTAATGTTGTTAATGAAATTAAAGAAAGAGAAGATTCAACCGAACTCGGTTTTTCTAGACCGGGAAAAATTCGTTCCTCGAGCGGGATACGAAACCGCGACCTTTTGCTTCCATGGCAACTGCTCTACCAACTGAGCTATCGAGGGACCCTGATCTCCCGGCCTAGAATTAGCAATTTCACTGGACGATTACCACTTAGTCGTCCAGCCTCGTCAGATATAGTGAGGTTTATATTAGGGGGTTAGCCGATACTTATTAACTCTTAAACCACCGAATTAATGTTGTTAATGAAATTAAAGAAAGAGAAGATTCAACCGAACTCGGTTTTTTTTAGACCGGGAAAAATTCGTTCCTCGAGCGGGATACGAACCCGCGACCTTTTGCTTCCATGGCAACTGCTCTACCAACTGAGCTATCGAGGGACCCTGATCTCCCGGCCTAGAATTAGCAATTTCACTGGACGATTACCACTTAGTCGTCCAGCTTCGTCAGATATAGTGAGGTTTATATTAGGGGGTTAGCCGATACTTATTAACTCTTAAACCACCGAATTAATGTTGTTAATGAAATTAAAGAAAGAGAAGATTCAACCGAACTCGGTTTTTTTAGAAAAGCTCAGTTGGTAGAGCAGTTGCCATGGAAGCAAAAGGTCGCGGGTTCGTATCCCGCTCGAGGAACGAATTTTTCCCGGTCTAAAAAAAACCGAGTTCGGTTGAATCTTCTCTTTCTTCAATTTCATTAACAACATTAATTCGGTGGTTTAAGAGTTAATAAGTATCGGCTAACCCCCTAATATAAAACCTCACTATATCTGACGAGGCTGGACGACTAAGTGGTAATCGTCCAGTGAAATTGCTAATTCTAGGCCGGGAGATCAGGGTCCCTCGATAGCTCAGTTGGTAGAGCAGTTGCCATGGAAGCAAAAGGTCGCGGGTTCGTATCCCGCTCGAGGAACGAATTTTTCCCGGTCTAGAAAAACCGAGTTCGGTTGAATCTTCTCTTTCTTTAATTTCATTAACAACATTAATTCGGTGGTTTAAGAGTTAATAAGTATCGGCTAACCCCCTAATATAAACCTCACTATATCTGACGAGGCTGGACGACTAAGTGGTAATCGTCCAGTGAAAATTGCTAATTCTAGGCCGGGAGATCAGGGTCCCTCGATAGCTCAGTTGGTAGAGCAGTTGCCATGGAAGCAAAAGGTCGCGGGTTCGTATCCTGCTCGAGGAACGAATTTTTCCCGGTCTAGAAAAACCGAGTTCGGTTGAATCTTCTCTTTCTTTAATT
Organism: Mylabris phalerata; assembly: GCA_020740385.1. Taxonomy (NCBI): domain Eukaryota; kingdom Metazoa; phylum Arthropoda; class Insecta; order Coleoptera; family Meloidae; genus Mylabris; species Mylabris phalerata. The sequence goes on from JAJEOX010000218.1 coordinate 103,085, forward strand.
TCATTAACAACATTAATTCGGTGGTTTAAGAGTTAATAAGTATCGGCTAACCCCCTAATATAAACCTCACTATATCTGACGAGGCTGGACGACTAAGTGGTAATCGTCCAGTGAAATTGCTAATTCTAGGCCGGGAGATCAGGGTCCCTCGATAGCTCAGTTGGTAGAGCAGTTGCCATGGAAGCAAAAGGTCGCGGGTTCGTATCCCGCTCGAGGAACGAATTTTTCCCGGTCTAGAAAAACCGAGTTCGGTTGAATCTTCTCTTTCTTTAATTTCATTAACAACATTAATTCGGTGGTTTAAGAGTTAAATATGATATAGTTCCTCTAAAACAAGCAATAAATGAAACATCTATTGCAATTAGACCTTTTCAAATTTAACACACAAATACTATTTCTTTGGAAAATGCTAAAATTCTAAAAACGATTGATTCATTCTCCAAATACGCTCAAGCTTATAAGTTAAATTCAGCACAAGCTATTGAAATTGTTAATAATTTATTAAATAATTTCACGCATCATTGCATTTCAGAAAAAATAATATCCGATAACGGTCCAGATTTAAAAAAAGTCGTTATTAAAAGAACTATTAGAAATTCATAGAGTCAAGATTCACTTTTTCAGTTCTCAACATGCTGAATCTAATTGAGTAATCGAACGATTTTCGTTCTACCTTAGTAGAACACACCAGATTATTGAATAACCAAAACGAGTATAAAAATAAGTCCATAGAAACAGAAATTTACAATGCCTTATTAGTTTTTAATAATTCAGTACACTCAGTAACAAAATTCAAACCATATGAAATTATTACAGGGCATTTAGGCACGGAATCCACATTCGATTTAGAAATAAGCATGCAACTGATAAACAGTTACATTTCAAATCATGTCGATAAAATGAAATTACTGTATAAAAATTAAATGAAAAAATACAACATGGTAAAGAAAAAACTATTGGAAAGATTAACAATGATAAGGAAAAATTACCCGAAATTCCAAAACAAGTATTTGTCAAAAATAAACAAAAACAAAGTAAAGCAAAGAATAAATTCAAAACCGAATCGATATCAAAAGTCAATTCTGAATTAAAAACAGCTGAAATCGACCCAAAACAACATGATACCGCAAAAAATTTTCACTTTTTTAATATAAAAAGGCCAAGAAAACTTACTTATCAATTTAAAAATCTTCCAGTATCTTCACAATCGGGAAAGGGGCAGAAATAAAACTATAATTTGGGCATTCTGCCCATCAACCTTGGCTCGGCGAGACTAAAAAATGCTGAACATGAGAATATTGTTTTTGCTTAAGATCTGTACAATCAATTACTAATACTTCACAATTCAATATTATATGTTCTTGACGAAATAGAAAATTCAATTGCATTTTGTTAACTGAAAACGTTGCACCCGTGTATTACAAAATCGAACGATCTTTTATGAGAATTGCAAAAAATTTCGGAATATAAAAACGAATTACCATTTGATAATATTTTAAATTTTGAATCAATCGTTAAAGTTAATTGCAAAATTGAAATAAGCCAGATAATTTACTTCTTATTCATTCCAATAAATTATGAAAAAACAATTCCAACTTTATTATTTATTGCCCATCCCAACAAATTATGATTCTAAGTTTTTGACAATAATTCCGAAAGTCAAATATCTTTTGAAATCTGATGATAATTTAATAAGGACTCTAAGTGACATTTTTAACATAGGCAATATGTTCCATTGTCCAAATCATTTGCAAATCATTCAAGAAACATTTTGTGAAAAACAAATCCTGTTGGATGAAAGTTCAACATCTTGTCAATATGCTGAGCTAACAATAAAACAAAATCATATAGAAATTATTCCCGAAATGAACCAATATCTGGCAGTATTTTTAACAAAAGAAAGAATGACCTTCAAATGTGAAGATGAGACCAAAAGTAAATTATTACATGGAATATTTCTAATAGGTAATAGTCACTGCAAATTATTCTTTAATGGAAAAGAATCAATTTTCAAAATAAAACGTACAAAAAACTTTTATATTCTTATTAAATTAAAATATTTTGAAATAGATAATAAATCTGTATTTTTTTTTAAATATTGAAAATATCTTTATTTTATTTAATCTATTTATTATGACTACTGTAACTAACAACACTAAGGCTTCTATATTTTATAATCATTTTTAGATATCAGTATATCTATTAAATTTACTATAAAAACCACTGTTGATAACAAACTCTCAATTACAATTACAAACAAACGAAATAACAAACATCAAGTTTAATTTAAAGAAGCTCGATTTGAAACAAATACCTACAAATGTGCCTACACCAATATGGGATCAATTATTCCAATATCATCTACCGAGTATTTGGACAATATTGTTATGTTTGGTAATAATTACTATTAAATGTTATCTTTTATATGCAAAATTTAAAAATTGGAAAATTAACAGTCAAAACAATGAAATTGACCAGGAAATTTCACCAGAACCCAACACGAAGATTGAACCTGAATCACGACAACGGAAAACAATTCAACTTCCTTCAGAAGCTTCATTCCAATGGGGGGGGGTGTAAATAGCAACAATAAATTGCTGATTTATTATATTTAAGTGGGTCACAATATTTTTGTTATACTTTCCTTGTACACTAAATTATTAAAAGCAAAGCTTTATTAGTCAATTTTATATTAGGATCAAATCATTTCTTAAGTGTGTCAGTATATTTTTGTTCACTAAAATATTGTGACCATAGCATTTTTACTCAATTGTTAAATACGGTCGGATCATTTCTTAAGTTCATTCTAATTTTGTCTTTGTAATTGTCAAAACCTCAAAAATAAAGATTACTTGCAGTAATTCTTTTGAGTGGCGCAGCTATACAAAATATTAGTGAATATAATATTTAGCCCGTTGATTTATTGGCTAAAACAAAATTTTCACAATGAAAATTGTGAAAATCTTTTAAGCAAGTGATCTATTCCAGTCAAGTAAATTGAATCGTTTAGTGAGAAAACTTGGAGCGAACATCAAAAAATGTTTTGTGTTGATTCCACAAATTGGATCAACATATGGAAAGAATCATCATATCGCTGTAAGAACACATGTAAATTAGAGGTTCACAAAATCATTATCGTAGAGACGGACAGTTCGGGTGATTTAGAATCACAAGAAAAGTACAATTAATTACGCAATTATTTCCAATCGAAACAAAGAAATTTCAACGCAAAGAGATTCTTTTACAGTCGAAGTACAAACAAATTGCAAATTCAAAATGTCAGTATTAAAGCAAGAATATTTGAACATGATTGCCGAATTTCATGGAGAAAAAGAACTATTATCTAGATTTATTGCTATTGGTGAAAAGCTCGTCAATAAATTTTATAAATCAGTAGATGCAAAGGATTTTCAGAATGAGGATCTGATGTCTTGCATTTTGGCAAAAATTTAGGGCGATCCAGCTCTTAATATTTTCTCCGGTGTTATCAATAATGGGCAGATTCAAAAAATGCACTAGAAAATTGTTACGCTGCCGAACGAGATTTTTACACATTACATAGAGAAATGACAGGATTGAAAGAAAGCAATGAAACGGCTTCCGAGTTTTTAACTTAAATACAAATTTTACTAAATTTACAAATTTCCTGTATAAAAAGGAATTTTACCAAAAAACCACTAGTTTAACGTCGTATTTTAGAACTTATGCTTCAAAAATTTTATCGTTTGGTTCAAAAGATCCAATGAGTTCCCTTATGCGGGTCTAAAATTCCAAATGATCAAAATTCGGCTCTTAATATGTTAACCAACGATTTCCAGTTACAAACGGCTCAAAAATGTTAATCAAAAAATATATTTAATAATAAAAAACTAAACACATTTAGTGTTACAAATAATTATCCTTAATATCAATTAAAAATTTTCCACATAATTCTTCACAACCAACAATCAAACAACCTGTAAATAACCTGCAACGAAATAGTACAACTTTTAATCAGAGCAGAACTGTAAATGTTTTCTGGCTCAATCCAAACCAAACATTTTCCAAACCCATTCCTATGAGTTTGTACCTCGACAAGAAATTCCTGGAATCCTGCTCCTAATACTTCCAATTTGAGACAAAATCAAAATTTCACCTATAGATAAATTGCTAATTTTAAATTGGAAGAATCATTTAATGCTGATGATCAGGCGCTTGTTGAGTTTCCCGACGGAAAGCAAAACAATAATTGTATCGAAGAAAGTCATAATGATAATCTTCCAGAAGAAACACAAACAGATGATTTTTTGAAATAGGAGCCGCGGAATCCGTAAATTCGAATTAATGAACTTAAATAACAATTCCTGCAAGTTGTACTCATTTGTCAAACCATTAATTGCTGAAAAATTTTTCAAAAAAAGATATAAAGGGAAATCCTTTAAAATTTTTACCGGACAGTATTCCCATCTTTAAAATTATTTAAACAAACATATTCTCTTAACATTTCCTCATTTTGATTTCTATAATTATTTTGATTACTTACTTGGAGTTGATAACTTAAAATTCCTAAACGCAAAAATTTGATTTAACGAACAATTTATTAAATAAATATTAATAATAAGATTCCGATATTTTCCATTTACATAACAATCATCTAACACTTACCATTCAAACTAAACATCATATTAAAACTAATGATGAAATTCCTGTACATACTTTCAAAAACTTATCGTTATCCTGAAATTCATAAAAAGGAAGTGCAAGAGCAAGTCAAAAATTTGTCTGGACAAAAAATAATTGGGTCATCGTAAGTAGTTATATGATGCCGATCCTGGACCACTTTCTGCGGGAAATTCAAATTTTGTTGGGGATAGGAAAGTGGTGCCTATGTTGGACCATTTGTGGCAGGGGGATAAAAAATGTTGCCGATGTTAGACCTGTTGGAGTGAGGGGAGTGATGGGAGTGGAAAAGATGTGTCGATTTTGGACCAGTTGAGGTGGGGGCAAAAAGTGTTACCGATTTTAGACCGCTTGCAGTGGGGTTGTGGTGAGATTAGAAGAGCGTTGCCGTTTTTGGACCGCTTGCAGTGGGGTTGTGGTGGGGTTAGTAGAGCGTTGCCGTTTTTGGACCACTTCTACGATTTTAAAACCTAAATTTTGTTCGTTTCATTTTATACTGTTGTGCAGGCAGTAACAGTGCCAGTACCTATAAAATACAAATATTTTGAGTTCAGTGGAGAAACAGACCATTTGCAAAATTTTTTAAAAAACGTACTAAGCAAAGCATGTCACTAGCAAGTTTTTCCATGAATAATAGCGCATTAACAACTCAGGCGCGAAACATTCGTACCCTGTAAAAGTAGTAATTACATAATCTTTATTAGACTAATAAGCATCGAATAACTTCAACATCATGTCATCATTTATTGCTGAAATAAATATTTCTCTATATGTAAACGTCAGGAATCTAGAAGTTGACGAAAGACACTTGTTAAAGTTTTTCCAGCGTACCGCAAAAAAAGTACAGTGAGAAAGTTGTGGTTGAGTGTGAAGAATTCAAAACTTTGCTGCCTCATTGATTTACTGAGAAGTTTACATAAGAACGAATTGACGCATGTAACAAAGAAATCAAGAATAAGAGATTATACTTTTTTGTCAGTGATGGAGTTCAGGGACAAACAACAAATATTAAATTTGTTGAAGGATATTCTCATTGAACAAATAGCTCAATAAAATCCACCTCATCCATCTGCTTCATTAGTATCCACGTTATCATTATGTTTTAATAGATAGAGGAAAAAAAACCATTTTTATCAATAAAAAGAATTATAGTAATAGATCACAAATCAATACATGAAATTCTTTGTATTTTGATTCAATATACAAAAGAACATGATTCAAAAACGATGTTTCATTAGCCCGAAATGTAATTGTTTCCATGAGCAAATTAGTTTTGTAGAAGCATTGTAGAAATTTTGTTGAAGTGATGGAAGAGTGTTGCCAACTTTGAACCACTTGTAGTGCTTTAAAAACTCAGCATTTAGGAGACTCTCACTTTTCAACAGTTAATAGTGGAGACCCAAACAAAGCTCAAATTAAGTGCAAATCTATGAGCTTTATTGTTTGTGTTGCCATGACTACAATACAAGCAAAATGGAAACATAATCTACATTCTCTAAGAAACAAAAGGAAAAAATTTGCATGATAAACATTTTTTGCATGGTACTATTTCCTACAAACTTTCTCGATGATGGCACCGATGCATCGTCGATTTTTCGGGATTACCTCCAATTTTTTCAATATTTTCCCACGTTGTGCATCTAGCACCACCTGCTCGTTTTCAAGACTTCGGGCTTCCTGTTGGTCCCTCGCTTCTAAGTCCCGAAGATCTCTTTTCAGGTTTCTTAGCGCACTGTTCACTTTGGCAATGATGCCTCCATCATTTTGACTTAAGCCAAAGTCACTTTCACTAGCACTATCCATCAGAAGTACTTCTCTAAATCTTTTCATGCTTTTTCCTTTACCCTTTGGTCTATAATTGAAATGAAAGGCTATACAACATATTATAGTTTAAAGAATTATACCCAATATCTTCTCTCAGATGATATTGATCGTCATAATAAATGAATGTACATTTTCAAGGACACACACCTGTATGCACTGCTAGAAATAATAAAATTTTTCTCCTAAGTTTATATTGAAATATAGTGTTTACCTTTATCACTTGTGTTCATTTTTTATCGATAGCGTCTGGCTAACTGATGTCGATAGAAAACTTTTTTAGCTTTATAGTCAACAAACCCTACCACACAGAATTTTAAGTTGACATATCATTTCTTATATTCGCAACGGCGTGCTCCTTCCTTATAAATTTAAGAATGTGTCTTAACGTCGAAGCCCCTAGTTTTAGTGGATCATACGTATTTATGTTTACTTTAAAGCCTAGTATTTCATATAACTCACATCAGGAGTCTTTTTCAGCGAACACTTTCATCTTCTTCATCAGGTTACAGATAATATGTTCATCGTGCCAATGTTTCAGATTCGTTGTTTGGTCAATATTAAAAGGTTTTAGAATTTTCTTTACAAATAATGAAATAAGCCCTAAATATGGAATTGCATGGAGATAATTTTTTAAATTTGAAATTGGTTCTAAAGTTGTAATTGAATGTAAAATAAATTCATGTTTAAATTTATTAAAATGTTTGTCAATTATAAACTTTGGAAATTTATTAATTTTGGCTATATATTGAATTGTATTAAGTTCAAAATTGAAATTATTATTAATCTTAGGTATTGAAAAATGTCAATGAAAAAAGGAATCAAATGCAGTTAATTTATAATTTAACGGGTGAAATGAATCAAACGGAATAATAGCAGAAGTTGTTGTTGGTTTCTATAAATGGAAAAATCAAATTTAATTCTAAGATATATTAAAAGCTGTGTTATCACATAAGTTTCAAACGTATTCCTGCGACAATTCTAAAAAACCAGAGCAATTAAAAATAAAAATTGTTGCTGTTGAAATTGAAGGTTTTAGTGTACCGGAATTTGTCGTAAAAGACCTGTCGATTAGAGATGGCAAGTGGCATTTGCAATACCTGTTTAAACCTGATTGATCGTTGAATACTGTGGCGCCATATTTTATACGACAAATACGGTATCTAGAAAGGTACCATCATTATAATAAATTAAATTATGACTAGGATGTCATCGAGCTGGAACTCTTGGTAGAACTGGAAGTTGATGTAGTGTACATCTAGGGAGCAATTAAAAAACAATTTCATCAAGAAAAATTGGGCAGCAAATGTCCAAAAATCATAGATCTAGACGCTAAAGACCACTGTTAATAATTGCCTCTGGAATTTACACAGTGTCTCAACTATTGCGATCCCATAGCATGTTGCTCACTGAGTAACGTGAGGTTCATTTATAATAGGTGCAAGCCGCATTGCCTCAGTGAAGAGTTTTACAGAACTATTATTATGTACAAATTATGTACTATTATTATGTACAAATCTAATCAATATAAGTTGTGGTTTCTTTTTTCTTACAGGAAAGAAAGATATTTAAAAAAGTACTATGACAATTTATACTACGGCATCGCTGCAATGAGACCTGAAAAAGCAGTACAGCCGCAAAGGATTGTTCAGGAAAATTTGCCGCATTCATTTTGAATTGTTCATAATATTTAATATTCATATGTATGTCATGTCAATAATAAATGAGTATTTAATAAACTATCGATTGATTGAAATTTATTGACCTCAACTTTGTTATCTATGCATTTTTGAAAGAAAAATTGACTTGCATATACTGAAATTAGACTAGCAATAATAAGCCACACACACATACACACACACAAACGCACAAACACACACACACACACACACACACACACACACACACACACACACACACACACAAATTCTCACATACACACACAAATTCTCACACACACACACGGCCCTATTTGTAATCATTTAAACTAAATTAAGTTCCTTGTCCCCTCTAAAGGTACTAATTAATCAAGTTGATATTTTTTGATCAATTTCCGATATGCTTTCTCAAGGTTACAGACCCGCATGAATAAAAAAGTGCAAACGCGTGTAAAGAATATATAAATAAAAGGAAATCAAACGCATTATCTAAAATTAACTTTTTTCTTTATTAAGAGCAGCTTATGTTACATCACGCTAAATTTGAGTGTTCTGAAGTATCATTTATTAACTATCTTAAAAGATTGACTCAACGGTTTTTTCTGTTGCGACTGGAGAAGACTTTTGTTGTGATTAAGATTGAACGTTCTCCAAACTCCCCTGTTGTTTTTGTTGTTGTGGGTGTGGTTGTGACTGACGTCGGCATTGACCGCTCTTCACAATTTGCTCCCTTTGTGTTTCATTTCTACGACAACTTTGAATGTGTCTATGTAATCGATTTTTGCGAACGATGTGACATCTATTGAAGGAAGATATTGCTCTGTCTATAATAGAAATGAAAGACTAGACAGCATATGATAGTTTGAGGAATTGTACTCACAATCAGTACCTTCAGTCATATGATGTTGATGGTCATAATAAATAAATGGACAGTTTCAAAGGCACACACCTGTATGCACTGCTAGAAATAATAAAATTTTATTCATAAGTTTATATTGAAATATAGTGTTTGCCTTTATCACTTGTATTCAACTTTTTTCGATAGCGTCTGGCTAACTGATGTCGACAGAAAACTTTCTTTAGTTTTATAATCAACAACCCCCACAGCTCAGAATTTTTTATTTACATATGTTAACGTCCCAAGTTTTTACACTTGATCTGCTTATATGTCTCACGTATCAGTTGAAGCAGTCATTTAACGAGGAAGCTCTTATAAGTTAAGGTTCGATATCGTTATAACTTTGCACAAAGATGCACTTAAATTAATACGAAAGTATATGCTGAAACTTAGCACTAGTGAGGAGATAAGCGCGCTGTTATTCCATATAAACAATGCAATCCGAATCATACGTCAAAACATTGTCAAAAAGAATTCATTAAGATAGCCTCCCAGAGAATCAGCCTTCATTGGAATCTAGCTTATCATATATGAAGTGTCACCGCTAGAGATTGAAAAACGTGTAAATGTAGTTGGCAATCAAGTCGGGTCAAGGTGTGTCATCTAAAACAGTCAGCATTCAAACGATCAAATATTACTAGAATAAATATGTATGTTCTGAACCAGGAAGTCGGAGCCAATTTTCTAAATCTTCCGCCTATTGACATCGAGAAGTGACGTCACGGCGCGGGAGATTTGAAATTTCAAATCGACCAAATTAAAATCTAGAAAAGTAAATTCCCCAGACTTTCTGGCAACCTAAAATCTATGCAAGTAAATTCCCCCAGATTTTGATGCCAACCTAAAATATATATTTAACAAGATTTCCCCAGATTTCATGTCAACCTAAAATTTTAGTAACTAATATTCAATTTGTAGCCCAGTAAACAGCGGAAACGGCGGCGAAATTTGGAAAAAAGTTGTTTTTATTGTTGCCAACAAACAAAATTTACGTTGTCAAATTACCCCAGCCTAGCCTAGCCTAGCCTGACTTTTAAATGGGAAATTTGAATGAAAACGCAAAAAGTAAATTGTATACTTTTTATTGAAAATATACAATTAATTATATAATAATAATAATAATAATAATAATAATAATAATTTATAACTATAAACGATAAACTAATCAATTATTGAAAAATACTCTTTAATAATTTTATATAGAAAATCATATTTTATTAATCTTCATCATCCGATGAAGACGTATTAAATTCTATCATATTCATACACTTTCTATGAGTCTGTTGTACAACACTGCGTGTAAGACATAATTTGGAAAAAGAGGAGTTTTTATACAAAAATCACACCAAGAATGATCATGTTTAATGTAATTTTGTATGGAGTCTCTCTTGAGACCTTTATGAAAATGAATTTTTTTGAAATCTTTATTTTCATTTGGTTTATAATTATTATAGCACTTTTCACAAATTCTCACATTTTTATGTTTATAAAAACTGTACGTAATACAAAGACGTTTAGCTCCATAAATTTCTCTATAACTAGGTAACCAAAGTAAGAACTTCAATAAATTCTCACAATTTACTTGGTCACCAAATGGAAAATTATCTAAATCATATAAATCATGGTTTGGTATCACTTCCTAAAATTTTTCATAGCCTTCTGTATCTTCTGTATCTTGAACTTCATTCCGAACTTCTGTCCATTTTTCCTCACTGAATTCGTCTAACAAATCACTAACTATAGTTCTAGGTAATAATTCATATAATTTTGGTAACGAAAAATTGTCCATTTTCAAGTTTTTCGCCACTACTTGTAAGCACATTGTGTAAAGATTAGACATTTTTGAATGAAAGACTATCACTATAATTAAATTAAAACTAGTGCATTAGATAATCACTCTCTTGAAGTTGAACTATTTACTATACCTGCTCTAAATTATTCTTAATTTATATAAAAATTAATGAATGCAACTATTGTTGTGATAAAATGTGATGACAAACGGATAATGTAAATAGAATAATATATTTTTTAATATAAAAATATAACAAGGTCAACCATTAAGAATATATCATTTCTTCTCAAGCTGACTTTAGTGGTTTTTTGAAATTTATGTAAGAAAACTGTGCAGACATTAGTTACAAGATACGATATTGGTATTCGAATACGGATACGTATTCGAATACGAATTTCTGCTTCAACAATTAGACAGGTAAGTAATATTTTTTCTTTCTTATATTGTTCTAATAACGTATAAATTATTGGAATGTGGATGGCATACTCTCAACAACATTATCCAAAAATTGTTGATGTTCGTTCATCAATTGATTATTTAAGACACATGTTTAGTGATTTACTCTTCAAGGCTCAAAATGAAGGTGTTTATGGTAGAAATTGGTTTTCGTCAGATTACTTGCATCAAATATCAGGAGAATATAAAAAAACTGAAGAAATCTGTCAGTTATATTTAGATGGTAAAAGAAATTTTGATAATACAATTTTTGATTTGATTGAAAAGTGTGATGCAAACGTTTGTCTTCGCGATGTAATGCATGAACTTCCTTATGGAATAGTAAAGAAGTACGAAATTGATAAATCTATTTACGACAGCTACGATAATGATGGAAAAGAAAACAAGAAATAAATTATATAATTTTTATTAAAAAGTTATTTATATTTTTGATTAAATAAATATATTTCTAATAACAAATTCCATTGTTTTAGTCTATTATTTAGAATATTATATTAAATATAGTAAAGATTCATATTTTTTCTTCCTTTCCGGAACAAAACTACTTCAAATTATATTCTTTACAATTCCTGTCAATTGATAATATTCGAATAATTTATCATGAACAAAAATACAATTTGCTCTAGTTTTATTAGGAAAATTCACACTTCTTTCAAATTCTAATTTTACGTCAACTGTTGATGATTGGATGGCCTCGTTTTGTTTTGAATAATCATTGACGAAGATCGATCGAAGTGTAAAGTTTGTATAGGTCGTCGTTGGTGTTGATGAGTGATTGTTATGAAAATCACGATGAAAATCGATGAAAGCTTGATAAGCTTAAGTATATTGATTTTTTTCAAAATCAAAATTTTGATTTTCATATGGATAGCACTGGGAATTCAACCATACACGAAGATTCGTTAATTTAACATGATCGAATTTGCTGATTTCCTTCTTCGGATTGTTTTTGCGATTTGTTTGGAAGGCAACAATTACATATGTTGGTCGTTCTAGATTGGTAGTTGTCTTAACGCTCCATGTATCCTTCTTAGATTGTCTTAGTGAGGGTAATTCAAAAAGCTCCCAATTTCTAAATCCAATCTGTATAGGGATATTTTTATTCATTTGATTTAGAAGATATAATTCGATTGATCACTCGGATATACGTGTTTTAATTTTAGGCATAAATCTTGAATTTTAATTGTTGCTGTCTTTGTTCCATTAGTAAAATAACAGTTGTCATCAGACCGACTGCGTACTAATCGAATTTTGTGTTTTCCATTGATAATTGTCTTGTAATCGTGAAAGCAGGCAAATAAAAATGATAATGGAATACGTAGACTAACATACTCGTTATCAGCTGCTAGAGATACTATTGTACCACTATCGGGACACCAACCAGCTGTTTCTAAAGCTCTACTTTCATCATGATTGTAACACAATAAGCCTTTAATGGTTGTTGTTGTTCCAACGTCTCGTACATGTTCAATTTCTTTACCATTCAATTCGTATGCAATTGAGTCGAATAGATATGCACCAAAATTATTAGATAATTTGCAATCACCAGTTGCCGTTGCATTAGCAATTTCTTCATATTTACAAATTAAAAACAAAAAAGCTTCATAAAACGAAATAAAAACATCCTGTTGATTAATGTTGATTTCAATTTCATCGTTATTTTGAAATGATGAAATTGTCGGATGATACGTATGATATTCTTCTTTTTCAATACTATCGTCGAATCTTACTTTTAAGTATATTTGTAGTTTTTCGGACATTGTAACCTAGATCTTTTAATATTTGAATGCTTGCTTGTGTCAATGTTGTTGTTGTTGTTGATACGGATGATAACGACGTCTGACTAATCGGAAATGATTGAATTTGAAGTATTTTATAGTAAGCACCCCTATCTCCACCACTATGGAAAACTAGGCCCATTGCTTTTCAACTCTAATCTGATAACAAGTTCTTCTCCTTGGAAATTAACCAAATCACCGTTTTGATCTAACACTCTGATGGTTAAATTGTCAATGAAATGTTTATTCAAAATTGGCAAATATATATGATTTCTTGGCTCAATTTTTATAGCATAACCTGGATTTACAGCTGGCGCAAATTCATAAATTGTGTGTGATGGTCGATTATTATAGTATGATCCTGTTGTTATATTACATTCAATACGAATTGATAAAACTTTGATTATCTCCACTGGTTGATCAGATGAATGAAGTTGATTAGGTGGTAGAACTTGTTTTGAAAATCCTAATAACGCTCCAATACCATCGCCTTTAGTGAAGTCAATTTCATATTTACTCTTCAATTCACACTTTAACGTATTATTTTTCGGCTTCAGTGAAAGAAATTCTGCTTTATTAATATCATTAGGTGAACTAAGTTGTTCTTGTAGGTAGCCTTCAATGTGTGTCATCTCATATGCACCAGTTGGAATGGTTATTTCTTTTTCTATACCATTATCTTTATAGTAGAACTTATTCTGTCCCTCTTCAATGTTTGGTATTGTATTGTATGTATGAAAGCCTATAAGGGCCAATGAATAACTACAGTTTGGATTCAAATTGATTGGAGGATAGAAGTCTGCAGATAGCACACTGCTACGGCCTTTTAATGTGAATGTTAAAGACATGACTGAACTATGAATGTTCAAGCCCCTTTATTATATAAGAATTTTAGACATTACTGCCCACAATTATATGTATTATATTTTTGTAGATTATTAAAATTATATAAAATATTTTTACATTTCCAATACTTGATTAGTTCTTTTGGAGGCTTTAGATTTCCATAACTATCAAAATAAAGCACTTTATTATTTTGTTTATAATATGCTACCCAGTGTGTACCACTACCTTCTCGAGAATCTAAATTAACAATACCTGTTTCGTATTTTCTAATTTTTTGAGGTAAATTATCTCTCATGAAAACACCTCGAAAATTAGGAATCTTAAGCCTTTCAGCATATGTTCGAAGTTGATGATCAGTTAGGGGATGAGAAGGTAGTTTCAGTGGTAGTTTTTTGTCAAATACAATCCCAATCCCGTTTTGTGTTTTTTCAAGTACAATCCATTACCTTTTCTACCTAAGGCAATGGCTTCCATTGTGCGATTATGATGTTCGGCCTCTTCCAATTTTTTTCTTGCTGCTTTAGCATTGTTCACAGCTATTGTTACAGCTGCTGCACCACCTGTTAATGCTCCTAATGCAGACAAACCACCGAATAATAAGGGTAACCATCCACCAGATTTTTTTGGTATGGGTATAATTCAAGGTAAACGAATACGTTTACGACCACCTGCTTTTTTAACAGCTACACGAGCCGCTTTAACTATTGTTCCTATAATATCAGATCCATTGGTGGTCTTCTTCAGTAGATCGATAATACCCTTTTTAAATGCACATTTCTTAAATTGTTTTCGTCGTCGTCTATGTCCCATTCCCAATTTTTGTTTGGCTTTCATTAAATTCGTTACCAAATAGGCGGCTGCTTTTTCTCTTAGTGAAGCGTCACGTGACATAACTCTTTCCCAAGCTCTATTCTCTAAAATTTTATCGGCTCTATGTCGATCTTCAAGAATTTTACTCTGCGAATACGCTATATCGTGTTGTTTGCATTCAATCGTTTAGCTAGTTTCGCACCAGGTCCACAGTATTGATATCCGGGGATATGTAATTCTATTGGTAATTTGTTAATTAAGGAATTAACAAGTCAGTCACCTTTGAACGTCAACATTAAACTGACAAAATGACGTCTGCCTTCTTATATAAATACCCGCAGACTGACAGACATGCCTTCAGTAGTTATGATGAACGTTGTCAAACATAAACTATCTCTTAAAATAAATAATCATGACGCGTCAGTTGTGAAAAATCATCATCGACACAGTCCACTACTTCCCGATACGATGAGAACAATAATTTGTGGACCTAGTGGATGTGGTAAAACAAATGTGGTAATTAGTCTTTTACTGGAACCGAATGGGTTACGTTTCCAAAATGTCTACATATTTTCAAAATCACTCTTTCAACCGAAATATGAGTTCCTTAGAAGTGTCCTTTCTAAAGTCAAAAAAGTTGGATACTATCCATTTACAAATAATGATGAAATCATACCCATACGTGATGCAAGAAGTAATTCTGTATTCATCTTTGACGATATAGCTATACCTGGTGAACAGAAGAGAATCCGAGAATACTTCAGTATGGGTCGGCATAAGTGCATTGATTGTTTCTACTTGTGTCAAACATATACACGCATTCCAAAACAATTAATACGTGACAATGCAAATGTAGTTGTGATTTTTAAACAAGATGAACATAATTTGAAGATGATTTATAGTGAGAATGTAGGAAGTGACATGAGTTTCGATGTATTCAAACGTATCTGTAATGAATGTTAGAAATATCAGTATGGATTTTTGGTAATATTAAAAGATGAAAATCTACGGAATGGACGCTATAGAAAACAATTTGATTGCTCTATCAAACTATAAATAGACTGATAAATCCACATTATCAAACATTCAATGTTCAACTGTGACAATGTTAAGTCAACAACAGAAACAAATTAAGAAGAAATTAATAGAAGCCCCTGATAATGTTAGAAAAAAATTTAAACAATTAAAGAATGAACAAATAGATCAGACAGAGACAATCGATAGACTTTTGGAACCGATTAAAAAGCCATTGGATGAATTGGTGTTGGAAAAGAAGAAGAAGAAAAAGAAAACTATTAAAAGAGAACAAATAGCAGAAGATGAACAACAACAACCACTACCTCCACCAAAAATTAAAGTTGAGGAAAAAGAAGAAGCAAGTGTACCGCGATTTCCGTATGTGCCGAGAAGACACTCCATTGCAAGTAAATTCGCCGCCGACGACGGCGAAGATGAAGACGATGATGACGATGACGATATGGAAGAAATATTTATGGATCAATCAAAATTATCTGACAAGGCTTATGCTGATTACATCAATCAATATCCTGCAATTGCACAACCCTATATTGAAAAATTTATTCAAAAACATCAAACAATCACTTCAAAAATCAATTTTGATGAGGCGACGGAGAAGCTAACTCTGTGCAATACAGTTTTGTATATTGAGCCTGATGGTGATATAAAAGTATTGAATGAAGTTTTCAAGGAAACAGAAGGATTGTATGATTTGTTGTTTTTGAAAAATGTCTCCCATAGTAAGTTTTCAATTAAGGATCAAGACGCTTATTAGAGAATTATCAATCTTACAAATGCCTATCGACAGAACTATGATACACAGAAGAAAATACGAGGAGATACATCATATAAATATCAAAAGGTTATTAAACAATCATTAAGATCACAGAGTTCCCCTTTTCCTTCGGGGTGGGGTGTTCAATATTTACGATACAATAGAAAATCAGTTGAATATATTTATTGGGCTGATCCGAATGAGTTAGTTGCTCGTTTGGCTTTGTTGTGTGCATCAACTGGTGCGAGAAATAATTCTCATCAAAACGAGATTATTGCTATTGAAAAAGAACTACGTGAAGCAGGAGTGATTTATTAGTATAATACCTCATCATCGTCATCGTCATCGCTACCGTTGGATGTATATGTACAAGGTTTCCGAATACCTAACAACAATAAATTCCTACCAAAAGACCTAGCAACCTATGATGGATATAAGATAAGTCATTTTATCTTCAAGTCTTCCTATTGTTTTAAAGCATTACCACTGGAATATAAGAAACAAGTATACTGGTTGACGAAAATCATCATGGATTGAAATGGGAGGACGGTTTTATAGATCCTAAGGAATTTAATGGAATTATTAATAGAGTAACATCTGGATACAGTGATATTTATGTTAAGGGCTTGGAAAATAAGAAATTCATTGAGAACTTTATCTATAATACATCAATAGTTCATGAATTACCAGACCAGCCACGTTTATATAAATCTAAATCCACTTGTGTATTTCATTCAATATTGAATTGTATGTGTGCCTTAACCAATGTTATAATATTATATGAAAATTTTCATGACGGTGATCAATAAAAGAATGATGTATAAATATACTGTTTTTCCTTAAAACTTATTTAGTATCATTATGAGCATTGACAAATTCGGACGTGCTTGAAAGAGAAAATTCAGTGAAAATGATAATAAAGCGAGTGGAAGTCGTGTTTGGCACAATCTATATAGTTATACTACTGATGGCAATCTTGACTTAAAGAATCATCGAATCTGTAATCTACATAAGGGTGAAGATGTAAAGGACTCAACCACTAAAGGGTACGTTGATGAACTAAGAAAAGAGATAGAAAATCAAATTTAAAAAAATGATAGTATAATTGAGGAAAAGACTAAAAATTTAGAACGATCAATAGAGGAGAACAAAACTCAAACACATAAACACATTCAAAATAGTCGAAAAATTGAAGGACTTTATCAATCAGATATACCAACAATTAAAGATCATATAAAGAAGCTTAATGATAGTTTTACAAAACGAGAAAAATCAATTAACGAAAAATTCACCGCATTTGATAAGAAATTGAATGAACTGAATAATACAATAAGGAGTACAAGGAACCAATTGGAAAACATTGAAAGGTTAATTAAGACATATAACCAGAAATTAATTGATATCAATAAGATAATACAACTACAGAAAAATCAAAACAATTTAATAGATAGAGTTAGAAGATTTATTAATGAAAACAATTGTGAAAGTTGAACAGTTCTCATCAGAAAGTTATCGTGGCAATACCTCTTCATCGATATCATTTTTCAAATTCATTATACGCAGCTAGTGAAGTGAATAAAATATCGAAAAGAAATAATGTCATTGAAAGTACATGTTGTTAATGAAATATATAAACCAGCTCGAAAAAATTTCCTTCGACGTCGTACAATTATAAAAGGTCTAGATGAACTTTGGCAAATAGATTTAGCCGATCTTAGTGAACATTCAAAAAAAAAACAATGGATACAAGTATATATTAGTGGTGATTGATTGTTTTTCAAAATATCTCTGGACTCAACCATTAAAATCTAAATCAGGCAATAATGTAACGTCAGCTATGAAAACAATATTACAACAACAAGGTCGTCATCCAAAGAAGCTTCAGTCGGACCAAGGAAAGGAGTTTTCTAATAAACAATTTAGTGCTTTCATGAAGAAGTATGGAATTCATCATTATCATACATATAGTGTAAAAAAAGCTTTTATTGCTGAACGTGTAATTAGAACTTTAAAAAGTAAATTATATAAATTATTTATAATGAATGCGTCATATAATTGGATAAAAATTCTTGAAGACGTCACTAAAGATTACAATAATACACTACACAGAACGATAAAGATGAAACCTAACGAAGTAAATAAAGATAACGAGCAAGAAATTCTACAGGCATCCTATAATAATTTGAAAAAATTCACTGTTGGAAAATTCAAGAAAGACGATCTTGTTCGTATCAGTAAGATGAAACATTTATTCGACAAAGGTTATACACCCAATTGGACAACAGAATTATTTAAAATTATAAAAGTAAATAATAGCAATCCTGTGACGTATTTACTGGAAGATTTACGTGGTCAACCAATCAGTGGATGTTTATATGAAGAAGAATTACAAAAGACCCACTATCCAAGTATCTATTTAATTGAAAAGGTGCTACGTCGTAAAGGTCGTAAATTATTTGTTAAATGGTTAGGATTTGATAGTGTATATAATAGCTGGATTGATATGAAAGACATTACATAAAAATGAAATATTCATTTATTTCTATATAAATGTAATTGAAAAAAGTTCGTGTAAAAATTGTTTTTCTATTCAATTTTATTGAAAATTTCATTTGCTCTCACTTGAACTTTTATTTAATCAAAATTGAAAAGAGGGGATAAATTTATGATAGTGGGAATAATGGTATATAAAACCTAAATTTTTCAAAAGTACTCAGTTTTTTGTGCAACGTTTAGAAGAAAGAAAAGAAACATTTTTTGAGATTAAATAGTGAGAACAGTATGTATGGATTGAAATATTATATTAATGAAGCTAAACTGTTACTTTCGGATGATAAAGTTCATAGTAGGGATAAATTCTTTATAAGAAGGTTACTAGAAAAACTTTCACCTTATGCAGATATGCAAGAAGTTTTAAATGAATATGGTAAACATTTAATTGATTGTGTTTGGTCGAATAGTGGTGTGACTACCGGGCCAGACACATGTAATTGTTTTTATACACGCAACAAATTGAACTCTTTGAAAAGTTTAGTAAATAAAATAAAAAACTTGTGGTGCAGCGATAGTAGTGATAGTGATTTTGATTACTATGTCACAGAGTGCAGCGATTCTACAGAATGCTCTTGATACAGAAAATGTTGTATCATGCATTAGAAATTTAGTTAAAATAAATTTATTGAAAATGGATCCTTTATATTTAAGCAATATTTGGTTGAAGTTACCAGCATTTTATCAAAACGATGAAGATTTAAGAAACTTAATCATTTGTGGACAACATGAAGTTAATCGAGAAGACAATCAGCATAATCACCCATTTAAAGTGTATTGTACCGCTTGCCTTTTAAACAATGGTTTGTATAACTTTTCATCTGTTTTCAATGAATTATAAACTAAATAAAGAAAAATTATTTTAAAGGATGTGTTTTAATGTCCTTTTATATTTACTGTTTTATTTATAAAAACTGGATTTGAAACTGCAATAACAATATAGACAGGAAATGAAATTAAAAGAAGACTATTCTGATTAATAATCATATTTTTGTTCTATAATTAAACCTAGTCAATTGTTAACTTTTATTATACAATAATTTTACACATTTTATGCCATTTATTTAGGTATGTTAATTTTTTCTATCTCATAGCTAGATTTCCGTCTTCCGTTTCTTCTTCTTCTTCATCTTAAAGAAAACTAGTACTTCTTCTTTAATATATGTTTAATTAAATTTTGTAAAAACTAACCTTATTCTAAATTAAAAATTTACTTTATTTATTGATCTTCATCAATTCTTGCTCTTTTTGATGTTGTTGGTGCTTTAATGGCTTTTATGTCTTCATCTTCTTCAATATTAAATTTATATTTAGTAATTGCTTTTTCTAGCATGTCCAATTCTTCTTCGGATTCTAATTTCATTCTTATATATCTTACTGGTAAATTTCCAAATTTTTTCTGAAGTGTTGTAGTTTTCGGCGAGTACGATAAGTAAATTGAGACTCTATCGTCTTTTAAGATAATATCCTTTACACCGTATCTGATATATAAAATTTTCATTTAGGAAAAATAAAAATATAGAAAATATTTCTACTTACTGAAAGATTTGTTTTATAATGACATGTAACAAATTGATTGCTAAATTAACTTTATCTTCTGTGAAAACCACAATTGTTGATGGTGTTGTTGACATTTTCTTTTTTGTGAATCGTTAAGACTTTAGGAAACAAATAAGTTTACTTTTTTTTACAAGAAGAGATCTATCAAATGACTAACAATTTAAATATCCACGGTTATATATATATATATATATATATATATATATATATATATATATATATATATATACAAAAGTTTAAACAAAAGCATTTACGTTTTCCAATAGCATTTCCACTGAATTGCAAAATATTAATAAACAAGGTCAATAATAAAGAGATCATCAATTGTCACAAATTATAAGATCATTGTTAAGACACTTATTTTTCTAAGAATTTTCAATTTAGAGAAAAAATTGTAAAAGAGAATCCTTTGTGTAGAAAATTGAGTATTGTTTTCCAATAAAAATTCTAGACTGAGTAGTATAAATATGTATGTTCTGGACCAAAAAGTCGGAGCCAATTTTCAAATTCCGCCTCCAATTGACATCGGGAAGTGACGTCACGGCGCGGGAGATTTGAAATTTCAAATCGATCAACTTAAAATCTAGAAAAGTAAATTCCCCCAGACTTTCTGCCAACTTAAAATCTATGCAAGTTAATTCCCCCAGATTTCATGCAAACCTAAAATCTATACAACTCAATTCCCCCAGAATTAAATTACATTTAATTATATCTTGACTACTAGAACTAAATTTAAAAGTATTTACTTTATTGTGTTTAATTGTTGTTGCTGTACGTTGTAGCATAGCTGTTGTTGTTTCAATTGATTTTCTTGTTTCTGTAGTAGTGGTGGCTGAACTCATAGTTGAGTTATCTAGAAAAATCACCAAAAAGTCTAGTTCTGGATATTCTTGTGTATCCGATACAGTAAATTCCACAACACTTTCATGATATCCTAGTGAGTTCACCTAAAATGAAAATAATATAAGATCCTCTTTATTTTATATAGGAAGTACAACAATATTTGTTCTTGGAGAAAGAGATTCATATAATATAGATCATAAGAAATTTCTGAATACATTAAAGATAGGAATAAACTTATAGTTACATATTGTCGTACTGTCTTAACATAAGTTATACCTGAAGTTGATATTTTCCTGGTAATAGAATACGCCAAAATTCTCCACTTTCTTTTGTTGAATAAAATGTTATGTTTCGTCCAATAATTCGTAAACTAACATTATTGATTGCTATCAAATTGCTGCTATCAAAAACTTGACCTGCAATACCATGATGAACTTGTTTACAAAATTCTATTAGAGCTAATCGATTCTATTCCCATAGCATCGGAAGATTTAGAGCTTTTGGATATTTACAACAAGAAATTCCTAATGTTATCTCCATACAACCATGTATATAATTATAATCTGGCATGCTTCCAATAAATGTTGTCCATGCAGCACCATTTGTAATACCATTTTTGAAACTTAATTTTCTATTATTGCAAGCTACTCCTCGTTGCATTGTGTGATGATTACAAGAGTACACACTTGCCAAATGATGGAAAACATCATCGTCAGGCGTAATTGATGGTGACGCAACATCTATGGCTGTTAAGCAACACGAATTTTATAAAACAAAAAAAAATAAAACTTGTATGTAAACTCACCAACTATTTCAGCTGTATCAAACGGGTAACTCGCGACTTAAGCACCCCCATGGAATGAAGCGGATAATATAAATGGTATATCATTTAACCATTTTTCTATAGCTATAGTTTCCGGTTGTTCAGGCATATTATTCTCATGATAGAAATCAGGAAAACTTAGATCCAAATCTTTTCCTCTTGGATATCCATTACTACGACCATAGTCGCCGTAACACATACCTTCATTAGCTAGAGCAAAACCATCTGGATTTAGGCTAGGTAATAGATGGATTCGAGTATTATCCAGTAACCATTTTATTGTTTTATTGTTATTATAATTATCAGAAAGATACTAGAAAACCATTGATTTTTTTATTTTATCATTCTTTTATTTAGAACTTACCTGTAAGAAATGTAGGAGAATCTCTCTCCCAACCGGCTCATTTCCGTGAATAGATCCAATCAACTTAATATTTGGCACACCTGATTTATTTAAGGCATTTAGGCTTGTAAGTTCAACAACCCATAAATCACGACTTAAATTTACATAAATTTCATTATAATAATTTTTTATAGTCAGAAGTCTTACCTTTCGGCGATTTTCCAATAGAATATAAATGTTTGTATAACGACATTGTATCAGATTCTGTGAAGTTTATTAAAAACCCTTCTAATTCTTCATGAGTGTGATATTTACTGAATTCCAATGAATCGATCATATTAATCGTAACATACAAAAATATAACTAGATAGACACGTGATATAGCCATTGCAGGTTGTTTTTGTTCAATATAAAAACAATTTTGTTAGCGTGAAGCTTCACCACCTTCTTGTAAACGTAAACTGTTAATTTTTGTGCTATTCTTCAATTAAAGTATTTACAGGATATAAAACCGCAAACAACAGTGATATAGAAAATGTTAACGAATTTTTTGTATTCATTAGGAAGAAATTGCAAGCTCTTTTCAAAGTAAACTAACCCCTATGGTAGTCAAATATAATTAAATTTATTTTGGTTAATATAGAAACGATACCGTTAACGTGAAGCTTCACCACCTAATTGTAAACGTAAACTGTTCATTTTAGAATTACTTTTAGAATAAGTAATTTGAGGGATATAAAATTGCAAACAGCATTGATATAGGAAATATTAACGAATTTTTTGTATTCATTAAAAATTAATCGAGGTCTATTTTCATATCATCAATTATAACAATCAACTATTCTGAATTCATTTTAACGAATATTTGTCTTCTAACGAATAAATAATGAAATTAAAGATTTGATTATTTTATCTGCATTCCCTATCTAAATCATACCTAATTAAATTTTATGTTTCATTATCAGCTCATTTCCTTGTTGTACTAAATCATTAAAAGGAAATACCAAAATAGTTGCCTACAATTTTATAAATTTCCATAAAATAATTATGTATTTATGGATTTGATTATAGGTAGGTAAAATTGTTCAGATCTTAACATTTAACGTCTTTAGGTAGAAATTGTTTACTTAAATTTTACGTGGTCAATGGTTCTATGGAATTGTTTATGTATCGACATTCAAAATTACAATCTAGTGGAGCATAATTAGCTGGAAGTTTGGTCTACAGATTTGTGTATTATAAATTCTTATTATTATGATGCTGTCTGTATTAATACGGAGGAGAATTTGAAGGGCAGCATCGACTTCTTGTTTCAATTGTCGAAAATTTTACTCACACCCTGTACTACTTATATTTATGTATTATTATCGTTGCTTTCGCCTGTTTTTATCACATATCCGCGACAGGAACGATTGCAAAATTTAAATTTACGCAATTCAATAGTTGGTTAGACTTCATTTGAATAAGAAGTAATAGAAAACAGATAAAAAATGTCCGACACCAAAAACTTTCCAACAGTAATAATGTACGGAAAAAACTTTGAAAAACCAATTGAGAAAGGGACAAAAATAACTATCTTAATTAACTCTAATAAAAATTTACAATTAACTAACATTATTGATGTAAATTATGAAAAAGAATCCAAAATTTTAAAAATAATTTTTGTAATTGAAGAAGAGGTGTTTGAAAAAAAAAGTACACTTTGAAGATGAATTAGTGGAAAGTATAGCTGTAGAAATTGAAGGTAAGAGAATCCTTGTTTTATATTTATTATTAATTCATTTGAGTTACTTTTTAAGAATCAAATACCAAACAGAAAATAATGTTTATAATTAAAAAACATGAAATGGGAGAATTCGAGGTTGATGAGTCGCAAGAAGCGAAAAAGAAAATGAAATTATTGAAAGATTTCGAAAAGGCTTATCTTGAAGGAATTAAAAGGTCATAAATTTCACTATTATCATTTAATATTTTCCTGTTCTTTAAAATTATTCAGTTTTCAAATTTAGAGAACATATTTATATATTATGTTTTTATATAACATTAGAAATAGTTTGTTTTTATTAGTAAAAATGTAAAAGGCTTATCTTAAAAATTGAGAGACCATTATTTTCAAAATTATATCCTTAATCTTCAAAATTAATCTATTTTTAAATTTATAGAACTTATTTCTAAATTGTGTTCTCTATATAAAATTAGAATTGATACATTTTATAATAAAAATGTAATTAAACAATTTTGAATACAATTTATACGGACTATTTTTATCAGAATAAACCTGTTATTAAAATAAAGTTTAATAAATTACTGAATTACATGTTATTGAATATAGCATTCCTTCCTGACGTGGATAAGTGATAACAAACACCCAAATGAACAAAATTCGTATGTGAAAGTAAATTAGTACAGGGTGCAAGTGAAATAACGGACTTCAATCCAATTGCGTTAATCTCATATGAAATATACTACGATGGAACCAGTCACATTATTTAGCAATAATAAATACTAACGGATTTTCAATAATTTTATCAATTTCCAATAAATATTGGGTATTCATTCATTTGATTACAGGTATGTAAAACTAGGTTACACTACGCTGAACATGTCAACAACAGATAGGGTTGTCTGTTGACTACGTCTTCACGTCTACCGCCCTTAAGTGTGATTTAGCTGCCTGAATGTATTTACCTAGAGAAATTATCTATACCTGGACACACCAAATTATAATCTAGTGAAGTATAATAGGGCTAAATTTTGGTCTACAGACTTAAATATTTTAAACTTCCTACTATTATGTTGACTCCAGTAATAATATGGTGAAGAATATGAAGGACAGCATCTACTTCTTGTTGCAATTGTCAAACATTTTACTTACAACCTGTAATAGTTATATTTGTATATCAATATCTTTTGTTTTCACCGGTTGTTATCGCTTACACACATCCGTTTAATAAGAGAATTGCATATAGAAATTTTCAATCAAATCTCTACATGGTGAAATAAATTAATTATACAGAAATTTCTATTGTATTCACTTAATTTAGGTCGACACACTTGAATACTTTGAATTCCCTACTATGATATCGCTTCCTGTATTAATATAGTGGAGAATATGAAAGACAGCATCTACTTCTTGTTGCAATTGTCAAACATTTTACTTACACCCTGTAATAGTTATATTTGTATATCAATATCTTTTGTTTTCGCCGGTTGTTATCGCTTACACACATCCGTTGAATAAGAGAATTGCATATAGAAATTTTCAATCAAATCTCTACATAGTAAAATAAATTAATTATACAGAAATTTCTATTGTATTCAATATCAGTTTACAGTGTTTTGAGGATTTAAACAATCTAACAGGTATAAAATGTATAAAAGAAATTAGAATTACGGATATTTAAAATAAATTTTCTAAATTTCAGATGTATTTGTCGAGTAACTAATAAAGAAGGGTTATATTTACAACGTTAATTTATGGTTAGCTGTACAGTGATTTTTGTATAAAGATTTCCTCATAATCATAATAGAGGTGGAAAAATGAAAATCTACCCCTTTTAATGGTCAACCATACATCGGGTTTTGCAAAGTAATGTGTAACTAACTACCTTTTGGAAATAGATTGAAAGTTAATAAATAAAGAATTTTCTATTACATGATTTCAAAATCATTTCATGTTATTCCTAACTTGATAATGTTCACTATTTGATCAAAAGTAGAGAAATTCGTACATGATTTTGAATCTAATCGTTTCACAAGCTAACATTCTCATAATTGAAATCTATAATAGTTGTCTTCATATCAAGGCTAGACTTCTTCCGGTTCTCTTTCTATCATCTAAATAAGCGTCTATTTTGATTCGCTACTTCCATTAATTAATAACTTATTGCTTGAGTATGTGATTGAAACTTGATTATTTTTTGTTTTAAAATGTGGTACATCCTCAATTGTTACCGTAAATTCATTTTTCTTTATTTTTGAAAATTGTGTTCACGATTACCATATTTTGTCTGGAAAAGATGTATAGAAAGTGTAAAGATAATTTTTACGTCAAATGGAACAAGAAATTGATCTTAAATGATATAGTTTATAAACCCTATTTTTAAATAACACATAGTTCTAGAGCGGATAGCGCCTTCCGTTTTTGTGTATTGGGGTTTCTACTCGTTGGTGTGCTGGGCGCTGTATATCGGTTTAATGGTGTTTTTAACGTTGTTGTATGTTTGGTTATCTAACGCGGTAGATTACCTGTTGAGCTTTAGGTGGAAAACTTATAGGTCAAGGCTAAAACTGACTAGACTAGTTTACACTAGACATGTGAAAACAACAACAGCAAACAGATAATTAGCACAAAATTGCAACTGTTTATCAACACAACCTATTAATGTCAAGTAATCACACCTACTATCAAAAGTGAATAAGGAAACACAAAATTGCACTCGAAAATATGGACGATTATAGAACTTACCCATGAACCTGTATATCACAAGATTGGTGTATTTCTAATTACAAAATGATAACTAAGGTTTAATAAGAAAGCAAAAACAAATCTATCTCAAAATTTCATAAAATTTTTTATTGATAAATTTATAATTATGAAATAACAAATTAAACTTAATTAAAAACAAAGGAAAAAATATTAAATCTATTGTTGATAATAAGGTTCCACTGGTCTTATTATACGGAAACACTATTTTTATCCATAAATTTGTAATTATGAAATGATAAATAAACATTTTTAGCAGAACACTGTATCACCTTGACATACAATTATATAAAACCTTCAAATATATCAATGTATACAATTTTCAGTTACTTGTTTTGAAAATATAATTTTCAAATTTTTTAACATAGTCTCATATTTTCCTTCGCTTTTTCGCCTTCATCGTAAATTATATTACTGTTGTTTTCAATATTTTTATTGACTTATTTCTAATTATGAAATGATAAAGAAAGTTTAATAAAAAAGCAAAAAATTGTTATTGCTATTATTATTTTTGTTGTTACTGTAATTTTTGTTATTATTATTTTTTTATCAAAACAATCACCAAAACATGCAATTGTATAAAAAATTTCAAATATACCAATTCACACTATTTATACAATTTTCAAGTTACTCGTTTCCAAAATGAAGTTTTTCAATTTCTTGACATAGATTTATGTTCTCCTTCGCTTCCTCGGTATCATTGTAACTGAATTTCTCGTCTTGTGTCTTTGAGAGTGTGAACCAAAAACTTTGTTTTGTATTTATTTCTTGAAAAATAGAACAATTATTTTATTGGATTGGAAAAGAATCAGAAATTATCCTACCTTTTACTTCAACAATAATGTGTGCGATTTCCTCATTATCCAGTTTAATCATTCAATCCCAAATTTTATGTTCTATGTCTATGGAGATTTTCACGCTCTTGAGAAACCTATTGTATTTCACATCAACCACTTTGGTTAACATCACGTTTTTATTTGTTCTGGTGATAAAGTTTACCTTTCCCCCCTTTCGTATTTCGTTACTAGACGAATTTTCCTCACAAAATATGATCAGCAGAACCTTATTATTATCAGCCATGCCTGTTTCTTGACTTCCAAATAACTAATAACAAATTTGACGGCGTTTGAATATACGCAGGATGTTATCTATAGACACTTCCTGTTTTCGTATTTCCCACTCTAAAGGCTGATTCAGACTGGGTTGGAGTAGTCAACACTATATACATTATAAAATGTATAGTACTGCTTACCAACTAAAAAAATAATTTAAATGATTTATCATCTACTTTTAATGAATTAGAATATTTGTGAAGAATTTGTAATATAAATTTATTTTTTTATTAAAATATATTCTTATGAATCAATTTTTTGTTTCATTTTACGGAAAATATTATTTGTGGTTATCCTACCTTTTCTTTCTTCCTCATCAGAATAATTTTGCGTTCTTGCGTTAAAAATTATCTGTGGTTATCGTTTTCATCTTTCCATATAAAAGCGAAAAAATTCTCATCGTATTTCAGTTGTTCAGTTCAGTTGTTCAGTGTTTAATTGTAAGTGTTAGCATGTCTAGATTACAAGACACAGCCTGTTTGTGTCAGGTAAGTTTAAATAATTTAAAATTTTATAATTCTGTCAGATTTAAACTTTATTAGTTGATTGGTTGATATTTTTGTTGTTTTTAGCACTTTTGGTATTTGGAAAGATATTTAAGTCATCTTTCCTATGAAATTTTGGAGCAAGAGCAGACAATAAAAGATATTGTTAGCTTACACCTGTTGAATCAACAACACATAATGGATCAGAAAACTAAAATCGAAATTTTGGAGACCCAAATAAAATTGATGGAATTGCTAACAACCCTTCATAGTGAAGAGTTGAATCTTCTAAGACAATAACATCGTTATCATCAACCACAACAACAACAAGAACAAGAGCAGGAGCAGGCACAAGATGAATGTGTTATTCTTGAAAATAATTAACTATCAATAAAAGACGTGTTTATTCGTTGAATTAATTTATTAGTTTTTAATAAAACAAAAATAATCACATGTATTTAATTTATTTCTTCTTCTTCTTCTCCCTCTATCCGATAGTGACCCCAAGCAAACGTTGATACACCATCTTTTCGAATATACCTTTTATCGTCGAGGTGACTAAGGGCTACCTTGATTAAATTTTGAGTATAGATGTTGTGTAAGTTAGATTTGAAAATTGTCATGCTTTCATAAAAGATTTTCTTTTTATATAAACAGTCACGATAATCACTCAAATTTAAATTATTCACAACCTTCTTCACGCTCTTGGCTTTTTTAATCAATTTCCCATCAATCACATCAATAGAGTACATCTTCGACCTCAGTCCAATAAATTCCTTCATAATTTTTCCGTTGTTCTTGTCCTTCATTAGACCAACGAATTTTTTATTCTTCAGTGGAATTTTATATACGTTTTCTTTTGTGTACTCTGAAGTATCGAAATGGCTGTCAATATCACCTTTTATATCACTGTAAAAATCATCAGTTGTAATTGTTGTCACGGTTTTCGCTCAAGAAGGAAATGTGGCGAAATATGCCAGCTACTGATCAGCCGGAATGGGGTAGGTTGTATTTTAAAATGGTAATATATAAAAAAAACAAGGGCGCGTCCAATTTTTGAATTTAACGGGCAAAATTGGAACCCGATGATAGAGAAACAAAATCGGAAGGTTGTTATTATTACATATATTTGCAATCGAACGAAGGGAACTAAAAAACAAAAAAAAAAAGAATTATAAAAAAAAGGTGAAATAGTGATACAAAAAAAAAGATGTTATGCTAATCCCGTAAATGAAATCTAATTAATAATAAATTAATACGCGAAGGAAGTAAATTACAAAAAAGCAGAAGCAAAATAAACTAACGCTTGGTGCACCCAACGATAGCCTTACACAGCTATATAACATAAGAATCTTTCTTGTATTCTTTCATCAAACAGACTTTAAAATTTTAATCAAACAATAGTACTAATAAGGAAAATTAATAATAATGATTATAACGATGGTACAAGGGTAGCGGTTAGTTACCGTCCCGTTTCACAAATATATGAAGGTGATTCTATAACAATATTTTTGGCAAAAAAAAATTGCCACACTCCGATAGTTAATAAAAATTGGTGAGCACTTATCTGTCGTAGCTGGTAAGACGAGCAGGAACGAGATGGTGGATCAGGAGCTTCACGATGTTTTCCGACGGCTGATGAAATTTCCAAAATATACAAAATCCAAGCGACTGGTGCAACGAAGAATGACAACAGAAGGAAAGAAAGAAGAAAGAGAAAAAAAAACCCCTGAAATACAAATATTTTTACGAAGATTGTAATGATCCGACAATTAGAGAATTAATTAACAATTACCTCAATCTGTGGGGTTGAAGACCAAATGAACGGTTCACTTTACACGTGGTACACGTGTTGTACGTAATAATCCGACAAAGTCGAAGTTCATCAAAAAAAATACCAACAATTGAGAACACGATGGTTCACCCAAATTCACGAAATTGAACAATTATTATAAAAGCACTACTGATTCTCAAGATGAGTTTGGATATAAATTACTATACCAAATTAGTAGCTTTTGCTAACACCAACGTACTGTGTACACACAAGACCGCTGAGAAAAGAGGTAGAATCGACGTCCGGTCCGGTATTTAAATGGTGGTGATAAGAGCAAATCGATAAGTCTCATACTAAATCAACTATACAAAGAAAAACTTTGAAATTTGAATCTTTTCATGACGAATTTCCGGCAACAGAAAGAAAACTTACCAACACTTCTCAGAGAAATTAGAATTCACTAAATGATGTTAAATCTGACGGATCGAACTGGTTAACGACGACGAAGAAAGAAAATAGTCAAACACGATAATCAACGCTTCCCAAAATATGGCAGAACAGGTTTAATGCAAAACCAAAACGTTACACCCCCCCCTTTCTCCGACAAAAAAAAGACATATATCCAAATATACATATACACCCTTTCTTTTTTCCGCTACAACAAGAGGCATCTGTAATCGTTGGGATGATCAACCACGACAAAATACAGACCAGAGGAAGCGAAGATAAATAGCGATCACAAACACAAAAAAGAAGAAGAAGAAGATAAAGCACAAAGGAACGTGAGCATTGTAATCAAATGCAGTTCGCTCACGCTGCATCCTGAAAGCTGTGACACTAAGGTGCTAGACTGCTGCCTAATCTATACCCCAAAAAAAAAAGATAAGAATACTTATACCAATAAACCGTCGTGACGAGTTTGTTACAAAAGGTTAACTACGAATTGAAATACAAGTCAAACGGTACGGCGGTAGTTGAGCCCTAAAATCAAGTGTACGTTGCCTTTCATACCCCCTGGAAGCCTTGAAATTATGGTACTGAACCGCCCCCTAATCCAGTACCAAGAATGGACGGTTGTAGTTCCCCTCCCAAATTCTTTAGGCGAAGCAGGACAAATATTCCCCCTCCCCGGGCACGAAACAAGAAAAGGGCGAAAGCATCATTTAATCCAAACCAAAATGATTCAGCAGTCTCCCTAACAAAAATTTTGAGGCTTACTGATATCTGAAACCAACGAAATAATCTCAACGGCGCGTCGACTCACCTAATCATTGACGTTGAAAAAGTACTTTCAACAATTCACTGATTTTCCAAAGATGCACAATTTACCCCCAATGTTTTCATCCCCGAGAAGTCACTCCTACTCCCTAATCCATGATATTGTTTTCGTTCCGATTGACGTATGGTTTAAGATCTTGGACATGCCAGTTTCCTATCGAATTACCTTGTTCATCCTCTAGTTCATAAATATTCAATCCTAATTTTTTTCGTACCTTATAAGGACCAACGAAATTAGGTGCAAGTTTTGCACTGAAAAACCTGGAAGCATCTGAAAGAACTTTGTTCTTTTTCCACACCAACTGATCAACAGAGTATTGAACGGGTCTACGCCGAAGATCATAAGTCTTCTTATTACGCTCGAAGGCCGATTGTAATCGATTGATTACATCTCGAAACATTTTTTGGAAACCAACACGTCGTCGATCGGGATTAAAATTAGTAGAATCCATATTCTCTTCCGTTTCCAATTTCGAATAAGCATCTCCCGAGCCTTTATATTCACGACCGAAATTAATAAAGTATGGTGAATAGCCTACTGTTTCGTGACGCGAGGAACGTATAGCACAACCAATTGCAGCTAGATTATCTGCCCAATTAAGTTGAATATCCTTAATATAAGACGACAATACCGTTTTAATTACTCGATTGACGCGTTCAGCAGGATCAGCTCTAGGATAATATTTAGGAGTGAAGAAAATTGTACTACAATATTTATCACACAATTTACGAAATTCTATAGAATGAAATTGGACTCCATTGTCACAAATCAGGAATTGTGGTACTCCATATACCAGAAAGATATGTTCTTCAACATATTTACGTAACAATTTTGTCGATGCAGATCGTAAAGGAAAAAGAAGAACGTATTTACTGAAATAATCCGAAACTACTAATATATAGTTATAACCTGACGTAGATCGAGGCAATGGTCCAATGAAATCTAAACTAATCATTTGCCATGGTAAATCAACCTTTGATTTAGATGACATAAGCATTGCCGGGAGCTTTTGTTCCGGCTTATTTGCAGCACATACTTTACACGAACGAACGTATGGTGCGACACTGCTACGCATTTTTGGCCAATAATATCTGGTCATCAATTTCCAATACGTTTTAAATACACCGACATGACCAGCTCTAATGTCATCATGACACTCCTCGGGTAACTTTCTACGACCTTCCATCGGAACAACAATTTTCCACTGATCCCCAGAATTCGCCAATTCCGGAATTCAAAAATCGATAAATTTATAAATAGTATCGCAATCAATTCTCCAACGGGGATATTTCATAGGAGACGATTGAATACGTTGATACATCTTTTTGAGCCACGGATCGGAAGTATTCAAGGTGGAAACTGAATCGATTACTGGAACAGAACGCGAAAGAAAATCTGGCACCACATGGTCCTTGCCCTTACGATGAACAATGGAGAAATCAAAAGCTTGTAAGCGTAATGCCCATCTGGCTAATCTACCCGTAGGATCCTTAAGACGGTTAAGCCACAATAAAGAGAAATGATCAGTAGCGACAGTGAAACGAGTACCCTCTAGGTAATGCCTCAATTTTTCAACCGCCCAGATCACACTTAAACATACGCGTTCAGTTGTGGAGTATTTACGTTCTTGAGACGTAAGCGATCGCGACAGAAAACAAATTACCTTTTCTTCATCTCCGAACTGTTGAGTCAAGACACAACCGACACCGTAAGCTGAAGCATCCGTCTGTAATATAAACGGTTTAGAAAAATCCGGACAATTTAAAACGGGAGCAGTTACCAGACATTCTTTAAGTTTTTTAAACGCACGCTCGCATTCAGGTGTCCAATTCCAAATGACCTTTTTCTTAGTTAATGCCGTTCAAGGAGCGACGATAGTTGCAAAATCTTTGACAAAACGCCTATACCACGACTCCATGCCGATAAAACGTCTCATTTCCGTCGGATTGCGCGGTACCCGAATTTTTAAAATGGCGTCTACCTTAGACGGATCCACGCGTAGACCGTGTTGATCAACAATATAACCTAAATATTTGAGTTGAGAGCGGCAAAAGAAACATTAGTCTTGACTCACGGTAAGGTTGGCAGCTATTAAACGTTCAAAGACTTTACGTAATACGTCTAAATGCGTTTCAAAATCGGGAGTTACTATGATAATATCGTCAAGATAGACGAAAATAAGATTTTGCAAATCAGCTCCGAGAATTCTATCGACCAATCGTTGCCATGTGGCTGGTGCATTTGTTAAACCGAATAACATTCTCTTAAACTGATAATGTCCATTAGCAATCGTGAAAGCTGTAAATTCGCGACTCGATTCTTTAACGGGAACCTGCCAATAAGCTGACTTAATATCGAGCGAACTTAAGAATTTGGCATCGCGTAATCGATCTAATAAGGCAGAAACATTGGGCAACGGATATGCATCCTTCTTCGTGACTGCGTTCAAACGACGATAATCCACGCAAAATCTGAAGGTGTTATCCTTCTTTGGAACCAAATATACGGGCGATGACCACGCACTTCTAGAAGGTTCGATAATGTCTTGCTCTAACATTTTCCTTACTTCATCGTCTATGATGTTTTGACGCGATGGTGAAACTGGATAGTATCGTTGTTTAATCGGCTTAGATTCGACTACGATCTCATGTTCTGCCGCCGTGGTGCAGCCTAAAGACGTACCCATACGATCAAACATTTCACTTATTAATTGATCGAGCTTTTCGCGTTGAACGGTAGTTAAGCTTTCGTTGCCGCAAATACCATTCGAACTAACATTCGCGATATCTCCCGAACTACCAAAATGTCAAATATTACGTTTAAGATCCGGAATTAAATTCATCGCCAGCCAAAAATCCATACCCAGAATCAATTGATGTGATAATTGCGGTACAACTAATACGTCTAAAACTTGGGTTTTATTCATCAGAGTAAATGGAATGCTAACACGCCCAATACTGGAACATGTATCACCGTTGGCAACGGTAACTGTAGTCACATAAGAATCCGATAATGTAACATTGGCGACCGATTGGATAATATCCCAACCCTTACCACCGAAGACCGTACACGTAGCACCGGAATCTAATAATCCTAACAGAGGAACACCGAAAACAGAGACCTCGAGATATGGCCGTTGATCATTATTAGCGTGCGAAATTATATAATCGAGTAGTATTTTGTTACGTTCCTTGGCCGACTCCTGAAGGTTTACGAAGTGCTCGGATTGGCCGATACGACACTTCGCCTGGCGTTTCCCGAACTACATTTTGGACAAATGATCAACGTTACGTCCATCTTACCGCATGAGTAACACCGCTTAACTTTAGGAGCAGGACAATTGTTACGTCGATGGCCCTTTTTACGGGAATTCCAACAAATGACGTTCAACGATTTACTTTGCACCGATTTCTGCGTTTTAGCGCCTATTGCCGAATTATTATTGATTCGATTCTGGTTCGTGAGTCTTATTGAATTATCAACCGATTGTACTGCATGACTCCCCGAGTCATTATGGTTATTACTATTACTGGATGATACAAAAGCGAAGTTGGGTTCAACGACCATCTGTTTTCTCGATGGTGTTTGATAATTTTCGGTACGAAATTTCTTTACTTCTAATTTCAAGCATTCTTCTTCTAATTCTTGCATACTATTGACCTTCCCAAGATGTAAGGTATAAAATAGAGCCAAATTTGAAATAATAATATCTAATTGAGAAGAATCTGGTATAGTACCGTAACGTTTAAATAGAGATTTCATACACGCTAAATAATCCCGAATATTTTCCGTCGGATCCTGAGTACGGTTCATGATTTTTTTTAATAATCGCGACTGATAATCGGGTGGTTGATAATGTTTAAGGAGTAAGTTAGCTAATTCGGTCCAATCATGAACACGGGATCGATTCGAACGATACCACGTTAAGGCTTTTCCGGTAAACAATTCTATCGCCGAGTCAAATAACTCCTCCCTCGATAAACGCCTGGAAATTCGCTTTTCTTCAACACAATCGAGAAAATGATTGACGCTGATCCCCTGTGGATCGCCGCTAAACTGCAAATTCCATTTATGTACCGGTTCTGAGTACACTCGCGATGTGTGAACATTAACACCTACTCCGGGTTGTGTTGAATCGAATGGTTGAACATCGACTTCGTCTTCCGGTTCTGAAGATGTGCTATTATCATCATCATCATCGCGGGAAGCTCCTGGTTGTACCCCACCATGAGATGGTCTAAATAATTGACTGAGGTTGGCTTTGGGTTTTGCACCCTTATCAAAAATATCGATAAAAACGAGAAACTTAGTTAATAAAGTCGAGCGTAATCTGATTTGTTCCACGGAACCCTTATCCACGGAAAGTCTATCTAGACGTCTTAACAGATGTAATGTACGAGTTCGATAACATCGGCGTTCTCGCGGTGCCAAAACCTCATCACCACGATTTTCTAAAAATGTGCGTATCTCCGTCACTTTGCCCTCAATTACTGGCAGTTCATCACCTAGTTTATGAGAGAATTTTACTTGGGAAAGTGATTGGCCTGACTTCTCCAGCTTCAAAAGAGCGCGAAGTGATGAACGAAGATCCGGAACCGTTTGGGATTCCTCTACTAATACTCCACGAACCGTAAGTTCGTAAACAAGCTCGTCCTTCTTTAAATAATTTACCTCCATTTCGAAATGCAATTCAATAAAAGAAAAATAGGCAACCAACAAAACTGTATACAAAATCATCATACTCAAAGGAATATAAGATACGACTGAAACAAGATGGCAAATGCAAATGGTCACCAGGAAAATGCCTCTTCAAAATAGATAAAATAGTCGCTATTACCGACTTGGAACGAATAACCTCTATTTTCTTTTGTTTTCGTGTATATGTGAAGAAAAAGGGGGCCCCACGTTGGGCGCCAAAATTTGTCACGGTTTTCGCTCAAGAAGGAAATGTGGCGAAATATGCCAGCTAGTGATCAGCCGGAATGGGGAATATATAAAAAAACAAGGGGCGCCACCAATTTTTGAATTTTACGGGCAAAATTGGAACCCGATGATAGAGAAACAAAATCGGAAGGTTGTTATTATTACATATATTTGCAATCGAACGAAGGGAACAAAAAAACAAAAAAAAAAAAGAATAATAAAAAAAAGGTGAAATAGTGATACAAAAAAAAAGATGTTATGCTAATCCCGTAAATGAAATCTAATTAATAATAAATTAATACGCGAAGGAAGTAAATTACAAAAAAGCAGAAGCCAAATAAACTAACGCTTGGTGCACCCAACGATAGCCTTACACAGCTATATAATATAAGAATCTTTCTTGTATTCTTTCATCAACCAGACTATAATATTTTAATCAAACAATAGTACTAATAAGGAAAAATAATAATAATGATTATAACGATGGTACAAGGGTAGCGGTTAGTTACCGTCCCGTTTCACAAATATATGAAGGTGATTCTATAACAATATTTTTGGCAAAAGAAATTTGCCACACTCCGATAGTTAATAAAAATTGGTGAGCACTTATCTGTCGTAGCTGGTAAGACGAGCAGGAACGAGATGGTGGATCAGGAGCTTCACGATGTTTTCCGACGGCTGATGAAATTTCCAAAATATACAAAATCCAAGCGACTGGTGCAACGAAGAATGACAACAGAAGGAAAGAAAGAAGAAAGAGAAAAAAAAACCCCTGAAATACAAATATTTTTACGAAGATTGTAATGATCCGACAATTAGTGAATTAATTAACAATTACCTCAATCTGAGGAGTTGAAGACCAAATGAACGGTTCACTTTACACGTGGTACACGTGTTGTATGTAATAATCCGACAAAGTCGAAGTTTATCAAAAAAAATACCAACAATTGAGAACACGATGGTTCACCCAAATTCACGAAATTGAACAATTATTATAAAAGCACTACTGATTCTCAAGATGAGTTTGGATATAAATTACTATACCAAATTAGTAGCTTTGGCTAACACCAACGTACTGTGTACACACAAGACCGTTGAGAAAAGAGGTAGAATCGACGTCCGGTCCGGTATTTAAATGGTGGTGATAAGAGCAAATCGATGAGTCTCATACTAAATCAACTATACAAAGAAAAACTTTAAAATTTGAATCTTTTCATGACGAATTTCCGGCAACAGAAAGAAATCCTACCAACCCTTCTCAGAGAAATTAGAATTCACTGAATGATGTTAAATCTGACGGATCGAACTGGTTAACGACGACGAAGAAAGAAAATAGTCAAACACGATAATCAACGCTTCCCAAAATATGGCAGAACAGGTTTAATGCAAAACCAAAACGTTACATTGTGTAAATTAACGAATCGGTGTGCATATAATTTAACAGTAATTTATCACTGTATTTTGGTTTCATGTATTGATAATGAAAATTGTACATTAACCATTTTGATAATTCTAATAGAATCCAATATTAATTGGTTTATTATAACAGGTCTTGACTCGATTTAACTGGATTGCCACCATGTTGGACGTGAAATGAGCTGCACTGTGGAAATGAGGTTTTGCGATCAGTGCACGTGCACCCAGTCTCTTCTCTCGACTTTCCCATTTTGTAACGATCTTTACATCCTTCCTTTTATCTACATTCTCCATAGTTTTTCCATAAACAGCGTTGTTTAATAATTTGAAGAAATTTTTTTCAAACGTGTTTTTTGCGATGGTTCTATGATGTGTATTTAAGTCGACATATTTCTTTAACCAAAACGATTGTTTGAACTCTAAACAACGATGAATTTATTGATTTTTAAACCATGTCTCAAACATTGTTGAAAATTTTTATAATGAATAACGTATTTGGTCTTGTCGGTTAAATCGGTGATTAATTTACAAAATTTCGAATTTTTTATTGTTTTATTCTCTGCACAAAATGGCAGATCAATATGTTTGTCGTGTAGATGTTTAGGATACTCCAAATCAACTTCAAAGAAGTTGTTGTGTACGTAGGAATTTTTAGAGTTAGATTATAGTTTGGAATATCTTATCTTTCAGTTGATTATTTTTGACTTGTATTTTTCACTCTATGTTGAGAACCCAATAAATCGAGTCTGTTAAAATAGACACACATTGTCTAATTTTCTCCCAAACATAACAATTTTTGGCGCAGTCGGTAAAAATTAATTAATTAATTAATTAATTAATTTAAATAGTAATTAAATTGTAGACATTGAATTCATTAAATTGATTTTCGTCTAAAATCACAAACATGTCAATTGGCAAAATTGAAAAATTTGATATTAAATCCGGAAAATGGACAAATTACATCCAAAGAGTTGATCAATATATTAAAGTCAATAAAATTGGAGATGATTTGAAAGTGGCAGCCCTAGTTTCAATGGTTGTTGATGACACCTATGACATCATGTGCGACTTATGTCATCCAGATCAGCCGGAAAGCAAAAAATGAGATGACCTGGTGAAAATTGTTCGAGACCACATGAACCCGAAGCCATCAATTATCGCCGAGAGATACAAATTCAGGCAACGTGCTCAACACGCTGGTGAGTCCATAGCAAATTAGCAAATTATGTACAAGCTTTAAAGCATCTCTCTAAATATTGTGAGTTTGGTGATCAATTAGAAGTAAATTTAAGAGATCAGTTGGTATCTGGTCTCCAAAATGATCAAATAAGATCATGTTTATTCACAGAAAAAGATTTGGATTATAAACGGGCAGTTCAGTTATCCTTGTCTCTTGAACAAGCTGAGAAAGACGCCAAGGAACTGCTCCTGCTGAGTCCAACATAAATTTTATAAAAAAATTGAATAATTGTAGAGTTTGCGGAAAGAAAAATCATATTTCTGATAATTGTTATTTTAGAAATTGTTCATGCCACATTTGTGAAAAAAGAAATCATATCAGTAGTGTTTGTCCAAAACGAGATAAAAACTCTGTTAAACGTATACAAAAAGGAAATAAAGTAAATTCCAAAAATAATCAAAATAGCCAACAAAAAAACTTTTTTATATCTCAAAAGGCAAATTCCGACATTTTGGACATTGATACAATATATCATCTTTTTGAAATTAATTCGTGTACTAATAATACAATTTCATGTAAACCTTATTATTGTGATCTAATAATTGAAAATATAAATTTAAAAATGTTAGTTGATACAGGAACTTCTATATCAGCTATTTCTTAAGAATTTTATATTAATAATTTTAAACATTTACGTTTACATAAATCACATTTAAAGTTTAGTTCGTATGTTGGAAATTATATCACACCAATAGGTTATATAATAGTCTCAGTAAAACATAAGGATTGTATTACAAAAGATATAAAATTGTTTGTAATTGACAATGGTGGACCTCTATTGATGGGCAGAGATTGGCTCAATATTCTAAATTTGTTGAAGATTGATTATCTGTCTGAGATAAATCTCTCTTTAACATCTTTATTAAATAAATTTTCTACAATATTTGATGGAAAATTGGGTACTTTGAAAGAGTACAAATTAAAATTAAATTTAAAAAAGGAAGCCAACCAATATTTTGTAAACCTAGGTCACTTCCTTTCGCTATCAAAAACAAAGTAGATCAAGAGTTAGACAGATTATTAGAAATGAAAATAATTTCCACTATTCAATACAGTGATTGGGCTACCCCTATAGTTCCAATCGTGAAAAGGGATTCAACAATTAGAATCTGTGGTGATTACAAGGTCACAGTAAACCCACATTTAACAATTGCCAAATATCCTTTACCTAAAATCGATACACTTTTTGCAAATCTCAATGGCGGTCAGAAATTTTCTAAATTAGATCTCTCTATGGCTTATTCACAAATACTATTAGATGATGTCTAAACCGTTGACAACCATTTCTACTCACAGGGGTTTATTTATTTATAACAGAGTTCCATTTGGATTAAGTCCAATTCCAGAACAATTTCAAAAAATTATGGAAAGCATTTTTATAAATTCACCTGGAACTATTGTCTTCCAAGATGACATTTTAATTACAGGTAAAAGTGATGAAGATCATTTAAAAAATTTGAAATTGGTCTTAAGAAAATTAGATCAAGTCGGTTTAAAATTACAAAAAGAAAAATGTTCTTTTTTCCAAGATTCTATCTTTTACTTAGGATATAAAATAGACAAAGATGGTCTACATATGTCTCAAGAAAAAATTGATGCCATAATTAATTGCCGAAATCCCAATAATGTAACAGAATTAAAGTCTTTAATTGGTATGATTTCCTATTACGGAAAATTTATAAAGAATTTAAGCTCAATACTACATCCATTCTATAATTTATTAAAAAAAAAGTCAAATTTTCATGGGACAAACAATGTTCTTTAGCTTTTAAAAAAATCTAAGAAGTATTAACTTCAGATATTATTTTGACACACATTCAATGAAAACTTACCTTTATATTTAAGTACCGATAGTAGTTATTATGGATTAGGAGCAGTCCTTTATCATAAATTTGATAAAGGTGAAGAAAAAATTATTGCTTATGCGTCGAGAACTCTGTCCGATTCGGAAAAGAAGTATAGTCAGATTTCCAAAGAAGCCTTAAGTATAATGTTTGGCATTCGTAAATTTCATCAGTACCTTTATGGTAGAAAATTCACCCTCTTAACCGATGCGAAACCTCTAATTAGTATTTTCGGCCCAAAAAAGGGTATACCTTTAACCACAGCTAACCGTTTACAAAGGTATGCTGTTGAATTAACCGGATATCAATTCGATATACATTATATTAGAACAAAAGAAAATTGCGGAGCAGATTTTCTATCTAGAATTCCTCTTCAATCAGAGTGTAACACTATAGATAGTGAACAATTTGGGTATATAAATTCTATAGAAGTTGAGTTTCCTTTAATTAATGCCAAATCTATTAAACTTGTTACTAAAACTGACAAGTTACTCAGCAAAGTTTACCGTTTTGTAACATTCGGCTGGCCTAACAAAGTCAATGAGAAAAATTTAATGCCTTATTACAAGATCAGAAATAACATTTCAATAGATCACGGTTGCTTACTTTATGGATATAAAGTTATTATTTCGTATAAATATCAAAAGAAAATGATTTCAAATTTACATTAAGGATATCTAGGGACAGTCAAAATGAAAAGTATTGCTAGATCTTATTTTTGGTGGCCAAATCTTGATGAAGAAATTAATAAAATAACAAAAGATTGTCATGCTTGTAACAATACTAGATTTACACCTAACAAGGCAATATTAACACCATGGCAATGGCCAAAATTCCCATGGACAAGAATCCATGCTGATTTTGCAGGTCCATTTAATGGTCATACATTTCTAATTATAATTGATGCTCACTCTAAATGGCCTGAAGTTTTTGAAGTTAAGAGCACTAATGCTCAGTGCATTATTAAAATTTTTAGAAGTGTTTTTGCCCGATTTGGGTTACCTTTACAATTTGTAAGTGATTCAGGACCCCCATTTAATAGCAAAGAATTTAAAGGTTTTCTAACACAAAATGGTATTATATCATTAAATTCTCCGGTGTTCCATCCCAGTAGTAATGGTGAAGCAGAAGCAGGAGTAAAAATCATTAAACAATGTCTAAAAAATGCTGTAATTGAAAAGAATGACTTAAATTTAGCTTTAAACAAGTTTTTATTAATGTATAGAAACGCGATTCATTCCACTACTGGGGAATCACCGGCAAAACTCTTGCTAGGTAGACAACTTAGAACAGTGTTACATCTAATTAGACCCGAAACATCAAATATTGTAGAATCTCAACAAATAAAACAAATTCAAAACAAAGGAGGAAAACTTGTAAAGGTTTCAGAAGGGGATGAGGTACTAGTAAGACAATTCGGTAGAAATGATGATAATTGGAATAAAGGTATTGTAACCGAGCAAGTGAGTGCCTCAACATTTAACGTAATCAGTAATAAAGGAAAACAATTTCGACATGTTGATCAGTTGCATCCTTTGAATAAAGGAAATTTGAGACATTCACTAGCCCCAGGTACAGATAATGAATTTGTAAAAAATGAGCAAGATATTAATTATGAAAATTCTGATGTGGGTATAGACCCCTCATCTCAAGATGATAAATTTCAATTATGTGAAAGCAGTGATGAACCTGTCTGCACAGTGAAACAAAGTTTCGAAAACAAACAAAGTGCTGACCGTTCCATCGCTGTAAATCAGGGTCAGGACTTTTCTCCTAGATATCCCTAGAGAAATAGAAAAACAAAAAAAATATTCGATTTATAATTTCTTGTATTAAGAGTCTAGGGGAGAAGTGTTGTGTACGTAGGAATTTTTAGAGTTAGATTATAGTTTGGAATATCTTATCTTTCAGTTGATTATTTTTGACTTGTATTTTTCACTCTATGTTGAGAACCCAATAAATCGAGTCTGTTAAAATAGACACACATTTTCTAATTTTCTCCCAAACATAACAGAAGTAACCAACTTCTGAATCTTCTGGAATATTCATTATATCAATCGATTCGATATCATCAACCCATTGAAAACCACCATAGGGTTGTGGTTGCGACATGGCCCAACAATATAAATTGTTAGCATCCAAGTACATTAAATAAGTACTTGGTTTCGATCGATCAAAGCTTTCCATATACTTGTTATTAGCAATGGAATGTCGATGAGAACACTGGGTTATGCCACCTCTTATACCTCGTCGAATAAATGAGTGCATATTGATGTCGGTTAGAAGCTCGATCTTAATTCCAGTGTACTTTAACATAGCGTCCCACGATAGACCAGGCGCAGTGTAGTAGTGACAGGGATCTAAGTTATAACACACCTTTCTAAAATTCTCGAATATATCGGTTAACAACAGGACATCGGTGATTAAATACAATTTCATATAATCCGATAGATTTCGACAATTGAATTGTTACCATACACACAGAGCATGCGCATAATTTTCATCACTACAGGATTTATCTGTAAGTCGACTAACAAATTACTCTTTGGGTGGTAACGATGTTTCATTTAATCGATTCCATGAATTTAAATATTCATACGGAAAAACACCCTTTCTAATAATCAGTTTAAATTGTTCTTGATTACTAAACATCTTTTTGACTGTATGAAAATCTTTCGGTGATAAATTTTGGGCTAGACTATCCAAGCTCGATGACATGAATCAGAAGGAATCCAAAAATCTTAATTCTACTGTGTCGGTTTCATTGACTGGAATTCTTTTCGATAACGACACATACAATTCTTTGTTCAGAGGGATCAAATTAATATCACCCTCTACTTTTTCTAGCGATTTCACAAACAAGTGGCTGTCATAGCCGGAGAAATTGTGGAACAGAATGGGAACGAATTTCGGTATATGATATTGTAGATTACATTTTTGATGGGCTGGACCTCTGTATTTACCAGTAAAGTGACAATGATCAGCCACTTTATCATATATTATTGTCTGATTACAAATGTGACAAAATGTTCGTTTCCATATGAAATTTCTTTTGGTCATCAGTCATCATCATCGGCTTAGGATTCATCAAAACTTTATTATAAATACGTCGAATATCGTTCACCAATGATTTAACAAAATGGTCAGCACAATCTGCACCTTCATATACGTATAATTTGTTTTGATTTTCATCAAATGAACATTTGATGAAATAAGAAAAAGCACATGGAATGTGCTCTTGTACATTTGTTATTGAAGATG
Source organism: Mylabris phalerata (assembly GCA_020740385.1). NCBI lineage: Eukaryota > Metazoa > Arthropoda > Insecta > Coleoptera > Meloidae > Mylabris > Mylabris phalerata. Next base: position 147,534 of record JAJEOX010000218.1, read on the forward strand.
TATTTGGATTTGGAGGGCAAGTATCGATATTTTGTTGTATATATTCAGAGTCAGCATAAATAACAAAGGGCACTTCCAATTGTCTTTCATAATTTTTGAATTCTACTATAGAATTCTCAGATGTTGGCATAATAGTTACAATTCGATTGCACTCTTCTTTATGTACCATCAATTGACTCTCCGAATGAAAATGAATCAAACAAAAATTACAGATAAAAATTTGACGATGGTTTTTTGTTATCTGTTTGCTAATCAATCTTGATATATTTTTAATCCACGCATAGTGACTCCGTTCTTCTCTTTCTATCAATAATAAATTAATATGCACATTCTTCTCTGATTTTGTACAATATAGTGGACCAACAATTTCATCGTTTTCCAAACCAAATAGATTGATACTTATATTTTGATTTAATTCCACAAAATTTACCGATATCTTTAGGTTTAAGAGGAAATTCCATGTTACCAAATTCGAGTTTTATTCCATTTTTTAAAACTATATTTGATGCTGTTATATCTCCGATATTATACGATTTTGTTCGATCTGAATGAATAACAACAGGATATAAGGCAGAAATTATCGCCCATTTAAAGCAAAATTCATCTTCGTTTTTAACGTTGCCACAAGCGTTCTTGTTTTGTATGTTTTCTGGAAGTCTGATGTACTGACTACCTCCTTTTACTGGTTGATATTTATTGATATTGATTTCCAAATGCGTAATTCCGGCCAACGCCCAACCGCTATCTCTTTCTTGGAACTCAGTTGTTTTTGTTTTGAGTTTCTCAATCATCAAGTCATAATTCGATTTTGTCTTCATTTTGAACCGACATCATTTTCGAATTAAAACTTTTCACAGAATATTTTTCTGTATCTTCCGTAATTTTCACATAATCAGCAAACAGTTCTAGATTGAATTTGATTGATTTATGTCTCATAAGTTCCTGTTGAAGTTCAGGAATTACGACATTCTTGGAAGATATTAGAAATTTTTCAACTTCTAAATTTGCTAAATCTTCATTTTCAAAGATTAACGTCTTAATTCTGCCTTGGAAGGTACTTTTAACCACCTTCAATTTTGGCGTATACAATTCCGCCGTTTTCAATCGATGTTCCAATGTACGTAAATGACAAAGCAATTTATCAGCAGGAATATCTGCTGAACACAAGTTGCACCTTTGCTTTACAGGCTCAGGTCTGTTATATTCTAAAAATTGAAAATAATAATTAGAGAAAGCTAACTAACAGATGTAGTATATTTCTTACCTGGTATTGTATGAACGCGTTTTATATGTCGCTCTAAAGAGTCTTTTCTCGAAAACGATTTAAAACAAATATTACAAATTTCTTGTGTTTTAGGCATTTTTGCGCCTGTGTGCCACTATGAAATGTCATCAGCAAACTATGTGTGTTGCGATAAGCAGCTGACTTTTTATATGGTCCTGATGAACAGGAAACCGGAAACCACAAATCCCTTATCAAAGGAAACAGGAAACCGCAAACTTCCGTCCTTATCATTTTCTTCTTATCAAAACAGGAAATCGCAAACTTCCGTCTCATCAATTTCGAACAGGAAACCGGAAACCGCAAACTTCCGCTCTTATCATTTTCTTCTTATCAAAACAGGAAACCGGAAAGCGCAAACTTCCGCTCTTATCATTTTCTTTTTATCAAAATAGGAAACCGGAAACCGCAAACTTCCGCCCTTATCATTTTCTTTTTATCAAAACAGGAAACCGGGAACCGCAAAATACGGAAAATGAAACTGATAATGTTATCACGTTATAGCTTGATGATAAGCTAGTTTAGTATAAAAGGAGTTCTTGTGTCTTCCAATTATCATTCTTTGTCTTACAACGCTTCAAGTAACATTCTCATTATGGCAAGTGTACCTTCAACAATTGTGGTGTATAGTGAAGATAAAATAGATTTATCAATTGAAGCTTTGTATGTTGTATTGAAACAAATTTTCCAGTAAGTACGCTCTTAATTTTTTATTGAGAAATAATTGAAATGTGTATTTCAGATATGGTGTAAAAGAAATTAAAAAATGCGATGATAAGATTCTAATTTCGCTATCGTATACTCCAAAAACAACAACATTACAAAAGAAATTTGATAATCTTCCTGTGAAGTACATGAGTATGAAAATAGACGGGGAAGAAGAATTCAATATAATTGATAAAACTCTACAAAAATATAGATTCAACATCGGTGATATACAAGCTATAGAAGCGCCTGAAATCCCTGAAACACTCTCACAACCATTTTTTTAATTAGTTGTCGTATAAGTTTTTAATAAAAATTCAATCAGAAGAGTAACATTTGTATTTTAACCTTGATACTACTCCAAAACTTCCCACCAATATTCGCAACGCATGCGCAGTTTGGTTAAATTTGTAGTCAACTTGTCAACAACAAACAAGGCTAATCTTGTTTGTTGTTAACAACTTTCCCACCATTGTCAAGAACAAACAAGGCTAATCTTGTTTGTTGTTAACAACTTTCTCGCCATTTCACCTGTCAACACCGAAGAGGATTCATATTTCCCGCCTTCTCTCATCTGGCAACGCCGAAGAGAATTCAAATTTCCCGCATTTTCTCACCTGTCAGCACCGAAGAGAATTCAAATTTCCCGCCTTCTCTCACCTGTCAACATTGAAGAGAGTTCAAATCTCCCGCCTTCTCTCACCTGTCAAATTTTAGGTTGGTAACACTGAGAGACCGTCTTGGCAACTTTCAGGTTGGTAATATTTTCAAATTTTCCCGCCAAGTTTGTATAGAGGGCATTTCAGGTTTAGGGGGCTGCATGTAGAGGGCGCTTCAATTAGACAGATTTTAGGGGCTGCGTAAAGGGGGCGCCCCTGTTTGACATATGTGCAACCAACAATACACGTCACTTCCGGTCCACCGGCACTTCCGGTCGAAGTAAACAGCGGAAACGGCGGCAAATTTGAAAAAAGTTGTTTTTATTGTTGTCAACAAACAAAATTTACGTTGTCAAATTAGCCCAGCCTTTTTTTTTTCTTTTTTTTTCGGGAGGAGGGGAAATCTTTTATAGACTAACCCCAGTTCGGCCCAGTGCCGACTGGGAGTGTAGGACTCTCTCGGCGTGGTTGGGGTTCTCATCGCCAAACCTAACTACTAAAACTTCTCCTCTTCTCCTCTCTCCACCCCGGGACCGCCGAAGCATTTCATCGGGGTGGGTATTGTCTCTCATCCCCAAAACCAACGATGCGATCCTTCTTTGGAGTCTACATAGGGGGGGGGGCTCAAGTCTTCGCTTTCCTCTTCCGAAGGGTCGCCACCTTAAAGAGTTGGGGAAGCTAAGAGCGGCCCACAATATTCTACAACAAAAACAGAAAAGGAAAAAGGTAAGTAACAATCATAATAATTAAAATCTTTGCTCCCTCCTGATCCTATCGAATTCCCTGTCTCTCCTTTGTATCATTTTATTACAAAAGAGACCTATGCTGTTCCAATTACTTTCGTTCACAAGCATCAGAGGGACTAGGTTGCCGACAGTAACCTCACCAACACTGTTCTGGAGACTCAGTCTCAGATCATCCACCATTCGACATTCAAACACAGCATGCTCTACACTGTCCGTTGCCGAACAGCACGTACAGCGATCATACCAAACTGGAGCTCATACAAACGATCGAGTGAACCGCATGAAGGCACCGTCTCTTGCCCTCTTTTGGGCCTTTTATGTTTGGCAATAATCGATTTAGAACGTTGATGACTTTGAACGCCTTTTGCACAGTTTCTTCGATGTGTTCTGCAAAAGTTAAATGTCTGTCGACCACAACACCCAAATATTTCACGCTCCCGGTAGGTACAATGATATTGTTGTTGAACATAAATCTGATATCTGGTTTTCTTTTGCAGTAGTTTAACATCACGGCCACTGTCTTCAGGGTCGCCACCTCCAGTTTATTGCGAGCCATCCATTCACTCACCGCATCAAGAGCAGCATCGACTATCGTCATCAACAATCTGTCGCTACCAGCCGTGGCCACTAAAGCTAGGTCATCCGCGTAGCAGATAAGCCGCACACCTTCCGGCATATCCAAGGACATCACGTCGTCGTAGAGCACATTCCACAGAGTCGGTCTAAGACCGAACCCTGTGGAACGCCCCCACCAATAGACACTTCCAGATCTTTGCTTATGATAATGGACCTAGAGGACAAATAATTTTTAATCAAATTTATCAAGTACTGAGAGATACGCATTCTCTCCAATTTATCAATAATGATCTGCCACGGCGCAGTGTTAAAAGCGTTCTGGACATCAATAAGTATGAGTACAGTGAATCCCGGCTTGTCCAATCCGCCGTTTTTGTACACAGGCTTGATTACCTCCCGAACTGCATCAATCGTGGATCTGCCACGCCTAAAACCAAACTGATTTGGCGAAAAATCACATCTATTTGCAATTTCTTCTAAGAGCCTACAGTCAATTAAATTTTCAAAGACTTTATCCAAAACGTCAATTAAGCATATTGGCCTATACTTGGTCGGCTAATCCCAGATTTTCTTGGGCTTTTCAACCAATACCGACCTGGCCGCTTTCCATTCCACGGGGAATTTCCCTGTGACCAGTAGGTCATTAAAAAAGTCCTGAAAAAATACTGTGTTTCTGTTAATAACTATTTTAATGACCTCGGGGGTGATCCTATCAGGACCCGGCGCTTTCTTATTCTTCAGCCTGTTTGCCGCTATCAATATCTCCTCCTCTGTAAATAGATTGGGGTTTGGGACATTTATCATATTAAATAGAGGACCTACACTATGAATAAAGAGTTCCCTAAAGAGCTTTACCTTCCCTTCGTCTGATAGATCAGTCTTTGGGTCAGGCAGTTTCAGTTCGCTCGTTACGATTTTGTAGGCATCACCAAACACGTCATCGTTCAACCTGTCGCACAATTCATCCCATTTCTCTTTGTTGGCTTTTGTTATTTTAGTACATAGTTCTTTTTTTAACTGCTTATACGTTGCTCTAGCCTCATCTGCATTACTCTGCTGATTTCTGGTTGCCCTCTGGTACGCCTTACGGCTTCTGAGGACCGCGTGTCTCAAGTTCTTGATCTCTTCATTCCACCAATATAGCTGAGATCTATCTGTTCCCATTTTTCGGGAACTGTCCTTCATAGCGTTCTGGATCATTTTTGTAACACTTAGGACATTCTTAATACCCGTAAAACAATCGATATTCAAATCAAGTAGCTGTTCACAGACAGACATATTCAATTGGGTGGCAACATAATCATTCTTGTTCCTTCCTTTATCACCAATTTCAAACATTATATACCGATGGTCACTGAGTGTCTCATCGTCAAGGACCATCCAGCAGTTAATCTGCGGTGTTACTTCTGGTGACACCATTGTCAAATCTACGAAAGATATTCCATTGTGTCGAACTACGGTAGGCTTTTTCCCGTCATTAAGTACGCAGATATCCATCGAATTTATCCGGTCCAATAAGTACAGCCCTCTGTTGTCTCTGATTAAGCCACCCCACATTGGGTGCTTTGAATTAAAGTCTCCCGTAATGATCACACATTTATTCTTCTTTTTCAGGTCGACTTCAATCTCTGTGACATGTCGTTGGAATGCCTCCATACCACAGTTTGGGCTAATATAGACACTGTAAAAATAACAGTCTTCCAACTCTACCCATAAAAAACAGTCCCCGTCTCCGTACTTATAAACTTTATGGTTACGGGTAAGTGTTATAATACTAGCTGTTTCCTTTCTGTTTTTGTAAAAGTTTCTTTTATGTTTTGCAGCTTTTTTGTTAAATTCTGTCACTGTGATGAAATCAACTTTTTTTTCTAGGGCTAGAGCTATAGCAAGATATTGCGACCGAACTGAATTATTACAATTAATCTTTAGAATCTTGAACATGGCTGAAGAGTTTATGGACAAGACCCAGGTGAGCTAGACACTGTAACATTACACAACATATACTAATAAATAAATAAATAGGTAAATAAATGTATCTGTAAATATGAACTCTAAAAGTGTAAATATAATCTTCTGAGTAAATAAATATATAAATAAATAAATAAAACTCTGTACTATAAATATCACAGCCAAAAATCACACGTGCAGCATACGTCCTGCAAATATCATCTGATCCCTCGGGTGTATAAGGCCCGAGGTATATAAATAGTAAGAACAATAAATAAAACTCTATAAGGATAAATAAATAAATCTCTAAATAAATTATATCACAGTCAGACATCACAAACTTAAAAAGTCTAATCGAAGAAGACATCGTATTCGAAGTCGTTGGTCATTAGGCGTTTTCTAGTGTCTTTTAGGGCTTTTCTAAAGGCCTCGCATTTGCCTGTGCCCATTCAATGTCCATCCATATCGCATATTGGACATATCTCTTCGTTCTTACTTTCCGCAGTCTTGTGACCTTCTTGGCCACAATTATAGCAGCAGTTTGCTTTCTCTTTTCCATTGCAGTTCCTTGCTACATGCCCATACTCAAGGCATCTGTAACATTGATCAACCTGCAGTCTTTCCTTCACCCGTGCCTTTACCAAACCTGCAGAAATTAATTTTTTGTTAATTAACGTCTTCGCTGCAATTTCGTCAATTGTAACTGTTGTCGTCTGCGTATCGTTTCTACTAGGACGTAAATCCCCTATTTTAAACATTCTAGGAGTCGTGTCGAGGGCAGCTTTCACGTACTGCTCGACCTCCTGCTTTGTTGTAGTGGCATCTACGTCTCTTATGTAGAATGCTTTTGTTTTTTCAGCTGCTGACCCTGTATGTCGGACATTCACATTCTCTATTGTTTTGAGTTTATCTTTAAGCAGGTTAGTGGCAGTGCTATCTTTGTCAGTTATTATTAATAACTTACCCTCTTTAGTACTCCTAATCATTCTGATAGATTTCTTGTCTTCTTCGCTATGTAGTACTTGCTTAACATTCCCAAGTAATTCCGTAAATTTCTTACTTTGACTGGATAACACAATCGCATGAGTGTTATACTCACGACTTTGACCATCAGCCCTACTCTTTTTTGTAGAATTTCTTGGTACATAAAGATTTATTTTAATGTCTGAGCTGACAAAAATTGTCTGTAGCATTCTTGACATGATATCACCATTCAGTTGAGAGATCTTATGTGCGGTTATTTGTTTAATTGTCTCCGGATCTACCATATTTTTAACACGGTTAAAGAGATGCCAGAGATGTTCTTCGGTGCCATTCGTAATCACCTTAATTATAGTTTTGGCCTTGGTTTTTGTTTCGCCATTTCGTCTAATATTTGTTGTGAATTCCAACACTTCCAAGTCTTGTTCGCATGGTTCTTTTAACTCAGGATATTTACTATCGTATTGGTTCTGAATGCTTTTCCGCATTTCCACATCTTGTTCTTCGACAATAACCAGCTCGCAGGGATCCGTCGTTTCCAGCGGATTACCGACAACGATACTGGTATTTTCAAACAGATGGCCTGGCCAATTGAAGCTGCGAATTTCCTCAAAATCTTTAAAGGAGTTTACGGATCTCAACATACTCCGCGTTACCACAGGCTTACTACTTGCCACCGAAGCATACCTAACAAAATCGGTCTGGCAGCTAACCTCTTTTGTTTCCTTATGCTGGCTCACCTCAATTTGGATTTCACTTTCTGCAGTCGTCATGCTTCTTTTGCTTACCGGTACAGAGCTCTCATCTATCTCGCACAGCAACCTCTGCATATTCTCGGTCATTATCGGGCTTAGTTTACTGCTAAGCCTATCCATTATATCGGCTGTGTCTTTTTTAAGGCTGCGATCGCCTACCATTACTGAGCGTAGACTCTCTACATCCATTCCGATTTCCACTATGTTTTCCCATAGTTTTTCCTTAAGTGACTTTGTCACCTCCAATACCAAATCTTCCATTACATCGGACTCCCTACCTCTCTTTTTCGATCTTTGGGACATTTCGTCCCACGTAAAATCGACCACACTCACATTCGGCTTTGTTGGTAACGACGTTGAAGTTTGCGTTGGTCTCACGTATAGCTTCAAGTGCTGTCTCTTTGCTTTACTCCTCCCTGTCTGCGTTTTTCCAGTAGACCGTGTTATCCCTCCGGCCTGGTCACCTACCGAAGGAGAGCCGCAGTCGCTGGATGACGGTCGAGGCTGGCCTGCTCCACCACCAGACACTCGACCGGTACTGGGGTTTCCCTCCCCTGCATAGTAAACGTTGGTTCTTCTCTTGTCCATATCCATGCCATGTTTGGGTCGCTCTTAGCTTCCCCATTCCCAACAGGGGGGTGGGTACTGAGCTCCTCCACCACGACAAGGTGGCGACCCTCGGAGGAGAAATTAGCCCAGCCTAGCCCTGCCTAGCCTTACTTGACTTTTAAGAAGATCAATAGCATGTGATTTTCAAGCAAATTTAAAAAAAGTCCTAATAATAATAATAATAAGATATAATAATTGAAAAATTCACCAATTATTAATCGGTGTTGTCGTCGTCGTCCCCTGATGCTGCACCTTGATACTTTAAATGTTTGTATCCTTCCTTATTTACAAGTTTTTGATAAAGGTACCAATAACATTGTTCACCCCTTTCATCACTTTCACCCTTACATGAAGGGCACACAAAGTCTACTTTAGTTGGCATAGTTGGATGAACAACAACATTGACAATATATGTATATATTTTTTTAACAATTTTCAAATAAAATAATGTATATATAATTTATAGATAATGAATACCTGCATTGTTCATTTATTGATATTAAAAAATTTCCTTTGTTTAAGAAATTTTCTTGATAAGCATGCTGAATTGTAATCACAAAAATATACAGTATGAAATAAATTTAAAGCAAATCAATAATTATTAGTGGAAATTTGGTGTGTTTCTGCTGTAATATCTCTTTTCGATGACTTTCATACAGACACAAATTACAGATCTCTCTATTATTTTTTATTCGAATAATTTTTGGTTTACTTACATCTTTACAATTATCATGAATCACTAACGTTTATATTCGGTAAAATATGATAGCAAAGGGATAATGTAAATTGTATAATATATTTTTTAATATTAAAATATAACAAAGTCAATCATTAAGAATACATCATTTTTCAAATAATAAGAGAATCATAGATGTATATATTTTTTTAACAATTTTCAAATAAAAGAATGTATATATAATTTATAGGTAACTAGCTATTACCCGGCATGCGTTGCAATGCTAGTTAATTAATTCTGTTTATTGACGTGCTTTTGTATACACAATATTCCTTGTTTGTTCATTTGATACATCTATATACAGAGTGAGCCAAGTGGCTGGCCTATTAGAAATATAAGAAGTTCTAATTGATGAAAGTTTTTGAAATTTGGGATGCACTTGTTTTTCCATCTGAGTTACATCTGGAAAATATTTTCGTTGTTCTATCAACCCCCGGTGTATAGGGTAGTGTACCCTACTTTCTTATTTTAAATGGAATGGTATATTTTTAATTCCATATTTAGATTCTACGGTAAAAATGAAATGGACTTTAATAACATGACCTATGGTCTAGCGTTAATAGTTTTCCAAGAATTTCAACTTTTTCAGAAAATTTTGATTTTGTAGTGTTTTATTAAAAAATTCATATCTCGGAAAATATTGTTGCTAGACAATCCTAATTTGGAACTGAAATAGTTTAAACTATATACTTTACATTAGATTTTTCAGAAATGAATTATCTTTCAGCATTTAGCTGAAATGAAGTTTTCTTTCAGCCAATTTTCAAAACGCAATATTTTTCTTATTTTAAATGGAATGGTATATTTTTCTTTACACGGTTGGATAGAGAAAAAATATCTGCATCGAATCATATTAGCATTCTCTATACCTATTCCTGATAATTTTTCAGTTATTCGATATTTTCGATTTCTAATAATTTACCCCCTGAAACGTCTAATCGGGGAAAGAAAAATATACCATTCCATTTAAAATAAGAAAGTTATTGGGCTTTGAAAATTGGCTGAAAGAAAAACTGATTTCAGCTAAACGCTGAAAGATTATTTAATTCTATAAAATTTAGCGTAAAGTATATAGTTTGAACTATTCGATTTCCAAATTTAGATTTTCTAGCAACAATATTTTTCGAGATATGATTTTTTTAATAAAGCACTACAAAATCAAAATTTTCTGAAAAAGTCGAAATTTCTGAAAAACTATTAACGCTGGACCATAGGTTATGTTATCAAAATCTATTCCATTTTTATCATAGAATATAAATATGGAATAAAAAATATACCATTCTATTTAAAATAAGAAAGTAGGGTGCACTGCCCCATACACCGGGGGTTGATAGAATAATGAAAATATTTTCCAGATGTAGATCAGGTAGAAAAACGGGTGCATACCAAATTTCAGAAACTTCCATTAAATAGAACTCCTGAAACGTCTAATAGGCCAACCACTTTGCTCACTCTGTATATAAAAATGAATACCAATACCAATATTAATCAGGAAAAACAGGATGGTGGATACCAATACCAATAATCAGGAACAATTGTGTTGAAAACCAATGTTGTAGGATCATTTACATTCGGAATTCTGAATCTTTAGGTACAGAGTTCGCAGGTAGGCGTGGCATTACTAAGGATTTGTTGACAGCGTTACCGCGAGGGTAGTAGCGGAGCGCTCGGAAACTATTCATTCTTGCTAAAATATCAATCAAATATAATGTAGTGCCGTTGTCATGGTAATATACGTATAAATAAGTAAATACCATTTTTAGCAAATAATCCCTTTAAACACCTATGTATATTTTCATGAATTGTAATTTATATATAGGTTTTAAAATGGTTATGTTAACTCTAAAACCTTGCCGTGAGTCCATAGAGCAACTTGCCAAAGTTTCATCGCAATCGGATGAGTGGTTTAGGAATGCATAAGGGACATACAAACAAACAAACAAACAAACAAACAAACATTCATTTTTATATATATAGATGAATACCTGCATTGTCCATTTATTAATATTAAAAAATTTCCTTTGTTTAAGAAATCTTCTTGATAAGCATGCTGAATTGCAATCACAAAAATATACAGTATGAATTAAATTTAAAGCAAATCAATAATTATTAGTGGAAATTTGGTGTGTTTCTGCTGTAATTTCTCTTTTCGATGACTTTCATACAGACACAAAGTACAGATCTCTCTATTAATTTATAATTCGAATAATTTTTGGTTTACTTACATCTTTAAACTAATCATGAATCACTAACATTTATATACGGTAAAATATGATAATAAAGGAACAATGTTAATAGTATATCATATTTTTTAATTTAAAAATATAACAAAGTCAACCATTAAGAATACATCGTTTTTCAAATAATAAGAAAATCATAGATGCATATATTTTTCTAACAATTTTCAAATAAAAGAGATTGTAACAATGGATCCTTTCTATAAGAAATCTTCTTGATAAGAATGCTGAATTGCAATCACAATAATATATGTATAAGATCAACCAGTCTTAAAGTAAATCAATTAGACAGTACATCGTCAAGTGCCGAACAAAAATTTAATTTGGTAAATTTAGTTTGTGTTAAAAATGAATTCAAGAGAAATTATATGTAAGTACATATTCATTTACAACATACATTTAATTTATAATTAATTTTTAATTAAATATCATAAAACAGTTTTCGAAGGTGAAGAGATCACCGCAGATCAATTCGATTATTTAATAACAACTCAATTCGAGCATTTTCAGAAAAAAGAGCAATGTAAGTATTCATTTATAACTTATAGATATTTATAATAATTTCAAATTATTGTAAACAAAAACTAGATCGACAATACCATCAAAAAATAAGTGAAATATTACGGGAACGGGACCAGCAAGAAAAACAGCGACAACAACAACGACAACAACAACAACGCCAACAAGAACGACAATATCAACGACTACAACAGCAACAGAGAATAGAACAATGGATAGAACAACAGCAACAATATCAACAACAGAAGCAACAACAACTACGACAACACCGCCAACAACAACAACAGCAAGATCAGCAACAACAACAACAACAACAACAACAACAGAAAAAACGTATCATTGAAGTAAAAATAATTATTGAAACAAATAATTAAATCATTAAAATTTATTATAGTGTAATAATTATTGAATTATTCTTCTATGTGGTAATGTCCCCAGGCAAATGTTGATATACTATCTTCTCTAATATGTCTTTTATCATCAAAATGACTAAGAGCAATCTTGTTCAAATTTTGTGTATAGATATTGTGAAGGACGGATCTAAACGTGGACATGTTACCATAAAAAATCTTCTTTTTATACAGACAGTCTCGATTGTCATCTAAATTGAAACCGTTAATAACTGTTTTCTTTACACCTTTAGCTTTCTTGATCAATTTACCATCAGTAACGTCAATTGAATACATTTTCGATTTTAAACCAATAAATTCTCTCATTATTTTACCATTATTTTCATCTTTCATAAATCCAACAATTTTTTTATTTTTCAATGGTAAATTGTATGGAGTCTCTATTGCATACTCAGATGTATCGAAATAAATATCTATATCATCCCTAATATCATTGTAGAAATCATCAGTTTTGATGGTATAAATAAGTGAATCCATATCTATACAGTTTAATAGTAATTTATCGTTGTATTTTGGTTTCATGTATTCATAATGAAAATCGTACATCAACCATTTTGATAATTCCAATACTGTAAAACCAATATAAATTGGTTTATTGTAACAGGTCTTGACACGATTCAACTGAATTGCCACCATTTTAGGTGTAAAATGGGCTACACTATAGAAATGTGGTTTGGCAATCAGTGCAAGTGCACCCAATCTCTTTCCACAACTCTCCCACTCTGTAATCAATTTGATGTCTTTTCTTTTATCTACATTCTCCATAGTTTTACCGTACACTGCATTATTTAGTAATTTAAAAAAAATTTTCTCAAACGTATTTTTGGCCAATGTACGATGATGTGTATTCTGATCGATATATTTTTTCAACAAACACGATTGTTTAAATTGTAATATTCGATGAATTTGATTAATTTTCAAACCATGCTTGACACACTGCTGTAAATTTCTATAATGTATTATATATTTATTTTTATTTGTTAGATCAGTAATCAATTTGGAATATTTTGCATTTGAACTTATCTTATTCTCCGGACAAAATGGAAGATCATTGTGCTGATCGTGTAGACCTTTTGGATATTCTACATCCACTTCGAAGATGTAACCTATATCGGAATTTGTTGGAATTTTCATTATATCAATTGATTCAATGTCTTCGACCCATTGAAACCCACCATAGGGTTGTGGTTGTGACATGGCCCAACCATATAGATTGTTAGCATCTAAATACATTAAATACGTACTTGGTTCAGATGAGTCATAGCTTTCTATATACTTATTGTTTGCAACAGAATGTCGATGTGAACATTGTGTTATGCCACCACGTATACCTCTTTTAATAAATGTATGCATATTGATTTCGGTTAATAATTCAATTTTTATTTGAATATATTTCAACATGGCGTCCCATGATAATCCGGGTGCTGTGTAATAATGACAAGGATCCAAATTGTATATTTTTTGACAGACTTTGCGGAAATTTTGAAAAATATCAGTCAACAGCAATACATCCATTATCAAGTTCAATTTCATGTAGTCCCATAAATTTTGACAATTGAATTGTTGCCACACATTCTGTGCATGTTTGTAATCTTCATCAGAGCTTAATTTCATCGAAAATCGACTGTTCTATTTTTCTTGCGCTGGTAATGATGTCTCTTCTAAAGGTTTCCAACAATTAAAGTACTCATATGGTAGCACACCTTTTCTTAGTAGTATAAATATGTATGTTCTGGACCAGGAAGTGAGAGCCAATTTTCAAATTCTCCCGCCAATTGACATTGGGAAGTGACGTCACGGCGCGGGAGATTTGGAATTTCAAATCGACCAAATTAAAATCTTGAAAAGTAAATTCCCCCAGACTTTCTGCCAACTTAAAATCTATGCAAGTAAATTCCCCCAGATTTCATGCTAACCTAAAATCTATACAACTAAATTCCCCCAGATTTCATGCCAACCTAAAATTCTAGTAACTAATGTTAATGTGTAGCCCTGTAAACAGCGGAAACGGCGGCAAATTTGAAAAAAGTTGTTTTTATAGTTGTCAACAGACAAAATTTACGTTGTCAATTTAGCCTAGCCTAGCCTAGCCTGACTTTTAAATATGAAATTTGAATGAGAACTCAAAAAGTAAATTGTATACTTTTAATTGAAAATATACAATTTATTATATAATAATAATAATTATAATAATTATAATAATTTATAACTATAAACGGTAAACTAATCAATTATTGAAAAATACTCTTTAATAACTTTATATAGAAAATCATATTTTATTAATCTTCATCATCCGATGAAGACGTATTAAATTCTATCATATTCATAGACTTTCTATGAATTTGTTCACAAAACTGCGTGTAAGACATAATTTGTAAAAGAGGAGTTTTTAAACAAAAATCACACCAAGAATGATCATGTTTAACGTAATTTTGTATGGAGTCTCTCTTGAGACCTTTATGAAAATGAATTTTTTTGAAAATTTCATTCTCATTTGGTTTATAATTATTTATAGCACTTTTCACAAATTCTCAAATTTATATATTTATAAAAAGTGTACGTAATACAAAGATGTTTAGCTCTATAAATTTCTCTATAACTAGGTAACCTAAGAAAGAACTTCAATAAATTCTCACAATTAACTTGGTCACCTAATGGAAAATTATCTAAATCATATAAATCATGGTTTGGTATTACTTCCAAAAATTCTTCATAGCCTTCTGTATCTTCTGCATTTTCAACTTCATTCCAAACTTCTGTCCTTTTTTGCGCACTGAATTCGTCTATCAAATCACTAACTATAGTTCTAGGTAATAATTCATATAATTTTGGTAACGAAAAATTGTCAATTGTCAAGTTTTTCGCCACTACTTGTAAGCACATTGAATAGAGATTAGACATTTTTGAATGAAATACTATCACTATAATTAAATTAAAACTAGTGCATTAGATAATCACTCCCTTGAAGTTGAACTATTGACTATACCTGCTCTAAATTATTCTTAATTTATATCTTTATCGTTCAGTGTAGTGTATTGTAATCTTTAGTGACGTCATCAAGAATTTTTATCCAATTATATGACGCATTCATTGTAAATAATTTATATAATTTACTTTTTAAAGTTCTAATTACACGTTCAGCAAGAGAAGCTTTTTTTACACTATATGTATGATAATGATGAATTCCATACTTCTTCATGAAAGCACTAAATTGTTTATTAAAAAACTCCTTTCCTTGGTCTGACTGAAGCTTCTTTGGATGACGACCTTGTTGTTGTAATATTGTTTTCATTGCTGACGTTACATTATAGCCTGATTTAGATTTTAATGGTTGAGTCCTGAGATATTTTGAAAAACCATCAATCACCACTAATATATACTTGTATCCGTTGTTTTTTTTTGAATGTTTACTAAAATCGGCTAAATTTTTTTGCCAAAGTTAATCTAGAACTTTTATAATTGTACGACGTCGAAGGAAATTTTTTCGAGCAGGTTTATATATTTCATTAACAACATGTTCTTTCAATGACATTATTTCTTTTCGATATTTCATCCACTTCACTAGCTGCGTATAATGAATTTGAAAAATGAGATCGATGAAGAGGTATTGCCACGATAACCTTCTGATAAGAACTGTTCAACTTTCACAATTGTTTTCATTAATAAATCTTTAAAATCTATCTATTAAATTGTTTTAATTTTTCTGTAGTTGTATTATCTTATTGATATCAATAAATTTCTGGTTATATGTCTTAATTAACCTTCCAATATTTTCCAATTGATTCCTTGTACTCCTTATTGTATTATTCAGTTCATTCAATTTATTATCAAATGCGGTGAATTTATCGTTAATTGATTTTTCTCGTTTTGTAAAACTATCATTAAGCTTCTTTATGTGAACTTTAATTGTTGGTATATCTGATTGATAAAGTCCTTCAATTTTTCGACTATTTTGAATGTGTTTATGTGTTTGAGTTTCGTTCTCCTCTATTAATCGTTCTAAATTTTTAATCTTTTCCTCAATTATACTATCATTTTTTTAAATTTGATTATCTATCTCTTTTCTTAGTTCATCAACGTACCCTTTAGTAGTTGAGTCCTTTACATCTTCACCCTCATGTAGATTACAGATTCGATGATTCTTTAAGTCAAGATTGCCATCAGAAGTATAACTATATAGATTGTGCCAAACACGACTTCCACTCGCTTTATTATCATTTTCATTGAATTTTCTCTTCCAAGCACGTCCGAATTTGTCAATGCTCATAATGATACTAAATAAGGTTTAAGGAAAAACAGCATATTTATACATCATTCTTTTATTGATCACTATCATGGAAATTTTCATATAATATTATAACATTGGTTAAGGCACACATACAATTCAATATTGAATGAAATACACAAGTGGATTTAGATTTATATAAACATGGCTGGTCTGGTAATTCATGAACTATTGATGTATTATAGATAAAGTTCTCAATGAATTTCTTATTTTCCAAGCCCTAAACATAAATATCACTGTATCCAGATGTTACTCTATTAATAATTCCATTAAATTCCTTAGGATCTATAAAACCGTCCTCCCATTTCAATCCATGATGATTTTTCGTCAACCAGTATACTTGTTTCTTATATTCCAGTGGTAATGCTTTAAAACAATAGGGAGACTTGAAGATGAAATGACTTATCTTATATCCATCATAGGTTGCTAGCTCTTTTGGTAGGAATTTATTGTTGTTTAGTATTCGGAAACCTTGTACATCTACATACAACGATAGCGATGACGATGACGATGATGAGGTCATTATACTAATAAATCACTCCTGCTTCACGTAGTTCTTTTTCAATAGCAATAATCTCGTTTTGATGAGAATTATTTCTCGCACCAGTTGATGCACACAACAAAGCCAAACGAGCAACTAACTCATTCGGATCATCCCAATAAATATATTCAACTGGTTTTCTATCGTATCGTAAATATTGAACACCCCGCCCCGAAGGAGAAGGGGAACTCTGTGATCTTAATAATGGTTTAATAGCCTATTGATTTTTATATGATGTATCTCCTTGTATTTTCTTCTGTGGATCATAGTTCTGTCGATAGGCATTTGTAAGATTGATAATTCTCTTATAAGCGTCTTGATCCTTAATTGAAAACTTACAATGGGAGACATTTTTCAAAAACAACAAATCATACAATCCTTCTGTTCCCTTGAAAACTTCATTCAATACTTTTATATCACCATCAGGCTCACTATACAAAACTGTATTGCCCAGAGTTAGCTTCTCCGTCGCCTCATCTTAATTGATTTTTGAAGTGATTGTTTGAAGTTTTTGAATCAATTTTTCAATATAGGGTTGTGCAATTGCTGGATATAGATTGATGTAATCAGCATAAGCCTTGTCAGATAATTTTGATTGATCCATAAATATTTCTTCCATATCGTCATCGTCATCATCGTCTTCATCTTCGCCGTCGTCGGCGGCGAATTTACTTGCAATGGAGTGTCTTCTCGGCACATACGGAAATCGCGGTACACTTGCTTCTTCTTTTTCCTCAACTTTAATTTTTGGTGGAGGTAGTGGTTGTTGTTGTTCATCTTCTGCTATTTGTTCTCTTTTAATAGTTTTCTTTTTCTTCTTCTTCTTTTCCAACACCAGTTCATCTAATGGCTTTTTAATCGGTTCCAAAAGTCTATCGACTGTCTCCGTCTGATCTATTTGTTCATTCTTTAATTGTTTAAATTTTTTTCTAACATTATCAGGGTCTTCTATTAATTTCTTCTTAATTTGTTTCTGTTGTTGACTTAACATTGTCACAGTTGAACAATGAATGTTTGATGATGTAGATTTATCAGTCTATTTATATTTTGATGGAGCAATCAAATTGTTTTCTATAGCGTCCATTCCGTAGATTTTCATCTTTTAATATTACCAAAAATCCATACTGATATTTCTAACATTCATTACAGATACGTTTGAATACATCGAAACTCATGTCACTTCCTACATTCTCACTATAAATCATCTTCAAACTATGTTCATCTTGTTTAAAAATCACAACTACATTTGCATTGTCACGTATTAATTGTTTTGGAATGCGTGTATATGTTTGACACAAGTAGAAACAATCAATAAACTTATGTCGACCCATACTGAAGTATTCTCGGATTCTCTCCTGTTCACCAGGTATAGCTATATTGTCAAAGATGAACACAGAATTACTTCTTGCATCACGTATGGGTATGATTTCATCATTATTTGTAAATGGATAGTATCCAACTTTTTTGACTTTTGAAAGGACACTTCTAAGGAACTCATATTTCGGTTGAAAGAGTGATTTTGAAAATATGTAGACATTTTCGAAACGTAACTCATTCGGTTCTAGTAAAAGACTAATTACCACATTTGTTTTACCACATCCACTAGGTCCACAAATTATTGTTCTCATCGTATCGGGAAGTAGTGGACTGTGTCGATGATGATTTTTCACAACTGACGCGTCATGATTATTTATTTTAAGAGATAGTTTATGTTTGACAACGTTCATCATAACTACTGAAGGCTTGTCCGTCAGTCTGCGGGTATTCATATAAGAAGGCAGACGTCATTTTGTCAGTTTAATGTTGACGTTCAAAGGTGACTGACTTGTTAATTCCTTAATTAACAAATTACCAATTGAATTACATATCCCCGGATATCAATACTGTGGACCTGGTACGAAACTAGCTAAACGATTGAATGCAAACAACACAATATAGCGTATTCGCAGAGTGAAAATCTTGAAGATCGACATAGAGCCGATAAAATTTTAGAGAATAGAGCTTGGGAAAGAGTTACGTCACGTGACGCTTCACCAAGAGAAAAAGCAGCCGCTTATTTGGTAACGAATATAATGAAAGCCAAACAAAAATTGGGAATGGGACATAGACGACGACGAAAACAAGTGAAGAAATGAGCATTTAAAAAGGGTATTATTGATCTACAGAAGAAGACCACCAATGGATATGATATTATAGGAACAATAGTTAAAGCGGCTCGTGTAGCTGTTAAAAAAGCAGGTGGTCGTAAACGTATTCGTTTACCTCGAATTATACCCATACCAAAAAAATCAGGTGGATGGTTACCCTTATTATTCGGTGGTTTGTCTGCATTAGGAGCATTAACAGGTGGTGCAGCAGCAGTAACAATAGCTGTGAACGATGCTAAAGCAGCAAGAAAAAAATTGGAAGAGGCCGAACGTCATAATCGCACAATGGAAGCCATTGCCTTAGGTAGAAAAGGTAATGGATTGTACTTGAAAAAATACAAAACGGGATTGGGATTGTATTTGACAAAAAACTACCACTGAAACTACCTTCTCATCCCCTAACTGATCATCAACTTCGAACATATGCTGGAAGGCTTAAGATTCCTAATTTTCGAGGTGTTTTCATGAGAGATGATTTACCTCAAAAAATTAGAAAATACGAAACAGGTATTGTTAATTTAGATTCTCGAGAAGGTAGTGGTACTCACTGGGTAGCATATTATAAACAAAATAATAAAGTGCTTTATTTTGAAAGTTATGGAAATCTAAAGCCTCCAAAAGAACTAATCAAGTATTGGAAATGTAAAAATATTTTATTTAATTTTAATAATCTACAAAAATATAATACATATATTTGTGGACATTAATGTCTAAAATTCTTATATAATAAAGGTGCTTGAACATTCATAGTTCAGTCATGTCTTTAACATTCACATTAAAAGGTCGTAGCAGTGTGCTATCTGCAGACTTTTATCCTCCAATCAATTTGAATCCAAACAGTAGTTATTCATTGGCCCTTACAAGCTTTCATACATACAATACAATACCAAACATTGAAGAGGGACAGAATAAGTTCTACTATAAAGATAATGGTATAGAATAAGAAATAACCATTCCAACTGGTGCATATGAGATAACACTCATTGAAGACTACCTACAAGAACAACTTAGTTCACCTAATGATATTATTAAAGCAGAATTTCTCT
Source organism: Mylabris phalerata (assembly GCA_020740385.1). Classification (NCBI taxonomy): domain Eukaryota; kingdom Metazoa; phylum Arthropoda; class Insecta; order Coleoptera; family Meloidae; genus Mylabris; species Mylabris phalerata. The sequence continues at coordinate 167,715 of JAJEOX010000218.1, forward strand.
CACTGAAGCCGAACAATAATACGTTAAAGTGTGAATTGAAGAGTAAATATGAAATTGACTTCACTAAAGACTATGGTATTGGAACGTTATTAGGATTTTCAAAACAAGTTCTACCACCTAATCAACTTCATTCATCTGATCAACCAGTGGAGATAATCAAAGTTTTATCAATTCGTATTGAATGTATTATAACAACAGGATCATACTATAATAATCGACCATCACACACAACTTATGAATTTGCGCCAGCTGTAAATCCAGGTTATGCTATAAATATTGAGCCAAGAAATCATATATATTTGCCAATTTTGAATAAACATTTCATTGACAATTTAACCATCAGAGTGTTAGATCAAAACGGTGATTTGTTTAATTTCCAAGGAGAAGAACTTGTTATCAGATTAGAGTTGAAAAGCAATGGGCCTAGTTTTCGATAGTGGTGGGTATAAAGGTGCTTACTATAAAATACCTCAAATTCAATCAGTTACGATTAGTCAGACGTCGTTTTCATCCGTATCAACAACAACAACAAGGAAAGGAATAAAAAATATGAATCTTTACTATATTTAATATAATTCTCAAAATAATAGATTAAAACAATTGAATTTGATATTAGAAATATAATAATTTTGAATAAAAATTATATAATTTATTTCTTGTTTTCTTTTCCATCATTATCGTCGCTGTCGTAAATAGATTTATCAATTTCGTACTTCTTTACTATTCCATAAGGAAGTTCGTGCATTACATCGCGAAGACAAACTTTTGCATCACACATTTCAATCAAATCAAACATTGTATTATCCAAATTTCTTTTACCGTCTTAATTTAACTGACAGATTTCTTCAGCTTTTTTGTATTCTCCTGATATTTGATGCAAGTAATCTGACGAAAACCAATTTCTACCATAAACACCTTCATGTTGAGCCTCGAAGAGTAAATCACTAAACATGTGTCTTAAATAATCAATTGATGAACGAACATCAACAATTTTAGGATAATGTTGTTAAGAGTATGCCATCCACATTCTGATAATTTATACGTTATTATAACAAAATAAGAAAGAAACAATATTACTTACCTGTTCAATTGTTGAAGCAGAAATTCGTATTCGAATACGTATTCGTATCCGAATACCAATATCGTATCTTGTAACTAATGTCTGCACAGTTTTCTTACATAAATTTTAAAAAACATCTAAAGTCAGCTTGAGAAGAAATGATATATTCTTAATGGTAGACCTTGTTATATTTTTATATTAAAAAATATATTATTCTATTTACATTATCCGTTTGTCATCACATTTTATCACAACAATAGTTGCATTCATTAATTTTCATATAAATTAAGAATAATTTAGAGCAGGTATAGTCAATACTTCAACTTCAAGAGAGTGATTATCTAATGCACTAGTTTTAATTTAATTATAGTGATAGTCTTTCATTCAAAAATGTCTAATCTCTACTCAATGTGCTTTCAAGTAGTGGCGAAAAACTTGACAATTGACAATTTTTCGTTACCAAAATTATATGAATTATTACCTAGAACTATAGTTAGTGATTTGATAGACGAATTCAGTGCGCAAAAAAGGACAGAAGTTTGGAATGAAGTTGAAAATGCAGAAGATACAGAAGGCTATGAAGAATTTTTGGAAGTAATACCAAACCATGATTTATATGATTTAGATAATTTTCCATTAGGTGACCAAGTTAATTGTGAGAATTTATTGAAGTTCTTTCTTAGGTTACCTAGTTATAGAGAAATTTATAGAGCTAAACATCTTTGTATTACGTACACTTTTTATAAATATATAAATTTGAGAATTTGTGAAAAGTGCTATAATAATTATAAACCAAATGAGAATGAAATTTTCAAAAAAATTCATTTTCATAAAGGTCTCAAGAGAGACTCCATACAAAATTACGTTAAACATGATCATTCCAGGTGTGATTTTGGTTTAAAAACTCCTCTTCTACAAATTATGCCTTACACGCAGTGTTGTAAACAAATTCATAGAAAGTCTATGAATATGATAGAATTTAATACGTCTTCATCGGATTATGAAGATTAATAAAATATGATATTCTATATAAATTTATTAAAGAGTATTTTTCAATAATTGATTAGTTTACCGTTTATAGTTATAAATTATTATTATTATTATTATTATTATTATTATTATTATTATTATTATTATTATTATATAACTAATTGTATATTTTCAATAAAAAGTATACAATTTACTTTTTGCGTTCTCATTCAAATTTCATATTTAAAAGTCAGGCTAGGCTAGGCTAGGCTAATTTGACAACGTAAATTTTGTTTGTTGACAACAATAAAAACAACTTTTTCCAAATTTGCCGCCGTTTCCGCTGTTTACAGGGCTACACATTGACATTAGTTACTACAATTTTAGGTTGGCATGAAATCTGGGGGAATTTAGTTGTATAGATTTTAGGTTGGCATGAAATATGGGGGAATTTACTTGCATAGATTTTAAGTTGGCAGAAAGTCTGGGGGAATTTACTTTTCAAGATTTTAAGTTGGTCGATTTGAAATTTCAAATCTCCCACGCCGTGACGTCACTTCCCAATGCCAATTGGCGGGAGAATTTGAAAATTGGCTCCCACTTCCTGGTCCAGAACATACATATTTATACTACTAAGAAAAGAAGTGCTACCATATGAGTACTTTAATTGTTGGAAACGTTTAGAAGAGACATCATTACCAGCGCAAGAAAAATTGAACAGTCGCTTTTCGATGAAATTATGCTCTGATGAAGATTACAGACATGCACAGAATGTGTGGCAACAATTCAATTGTCAAAATTTATGGGACTACATGAAATTGAACTTGATAACGGATGTATTGCTGTTGACTGATATTTTTCAAAATTTCCGCAAAGTCTGTCAAAAAATATACAATTTGGATCCTTCTCATTATTACACAACACCCGGATTATCATGGGACGCCATGTTGAAATATACTCAAATAAAAATTGAATTATTAACCGATATCAATATGCATACATTTATTAAAAGAGGTATACGTGGTGGCATAACACAATGTTCACATCGACATTCTGTTGCAAACAATAAGTATATGGAAAGCTATGACTCATCTGAACCAAGTACGTATTTAATGTATTTAGATGCTAACAATCTATATGGTTGGGCCATGTCAAAACCACAACCCTATGGTGGGTTTCAATGGGTCGAAGACATTGAATCAATTGATATAATGAAAATTCCAACAAATTCCGATATAGGTTACATCTTCGAAGTGGATGTAGAATATCCAAAAGGTCTACACGATCAGCACAATGATCTTCCATTTTGTCCGGAGAATAAGATAAGTTCAAATGCAAAATATTCCAAATTGATTACTGATCTAACAAATAAAAATAAATATATAATACATTATAGAAATTTACAGCAGTGTGTCAAGCATGGTTTGAAAATTAATCAAATTCATCGAAAATTACAATTTAAACAATCGTGTTGGTTGAAAAAACATATCGATCAGAATACACATCATCGTACATTGGCCAAAAATACGTTTGAGAAAATTTTTTTTAAATTACTAAATAATGCAGTGTACGGTAAAACTATGGAGAATGTAGATAAAAGAAAAGACATCAAATTGATTACAGAGTGGGAGAGTTGTGGAAAGAGATTGGGTGCCCTTGCACTGATGGCCAAACCACATTTCTATAGTGTAGCCCATTTTACACCTAAAATGGTGGCAATTCAGTTGAATCGTGTCAAGACCTGTTACAATAAACCAATTTATATTGGTTTTACAGTATTGGAATTATCAAAATGGTTGATGTACGATTTTCATTATGAAGACATGAAACCAAAATACAACGATAAATTACTATTAAGCTATATAGATACGGATTCACTTATTTATACCATCAAAACTGATGATTTCTACAATGATATTAGGGATGATATAGATATTTATTTCGATACATCTGAGTATGCAAAAGAGAATCCATACAATTTACCATTGAAAAATAAAAAAATTGTTGGATTTATGAAAAATGAAAATAATGGTAAAATAATGAGAGAATTTATTGGTTTAAAATCGAAAATGTATTCAATTGACGTTATTGATGGTAAATTGATCAAGAAAGCTAAAGGTGTAAAGAAAACAGTTATTATCGGTTTCAATTTAGATGACTATCGAGACTGTCTGTATAAAAAGAAGATTTTTTATGGTAACATGTCCACGTTTAGATCCGTCCTTCACAATATCTATACACAAAATTTGAACAAGATTGCTCTTAGTCATTTTGATGATAAAAGATATACTAGAGAAGATGGTATATCAACATTCGCCTGGGGACATTACCACATAGAAGTATAATTCAATAATTATTACACTATAATAAATTTTAATGATTTAATTATTTGTTTCAATAATTATTTTTACTTCAATGATACGTTTTTTCTGTTGTTGTTGTTGTTGTTGTTGTTGTTGTTGCAGTTCTTGTTGTTGTTGTTGTTGGCGGTGTTGTCGTTGTTGTTGTTGCTTCTGTTGTTGATATTGTTGCTGTTGTTCTATCCATTGTTCTACCCTCTGTTGCTGTTGTTGTCGTTGATATTGTCGTTCTTGTTGACGTTGTTGTTGTTGTCGTTGTTGTTGTCGCTGTTTTTCTTGCTGGTCCCGTTCCCGTAATATTTCACTTATTTTTTGAAGGTATTGTCGATCTAGTTGTTGTTTACAATAATTTGAAATTAATATAAATATCTATAAGTTATAAATGAATACTTACATTGTTCTTTTTTCTGAAAATGCTCGAATTGAGTTGTTATTAAATAATCGAATTGATCTGCGGTGATCTCTTCACCTTCGAAAACTGTTTTATGATATTTAATTAAAAATTAATTATAAATTAAATGTATGTTGTAAATGAATATGTACTTGCATATAATTTCTCTTGAATTCATTTTTAACACAAACTAAATTCACCAAATTAAATTTTTGTTCGGCACTTGACGATGTACTGTCCAATTGATTTACTTTAAGACTGGTTGATCTTATACATATATTATTGTGATTGCAATTCAGCATTCTTATCAAGACGATTTCTTATAGAAAGGATCCATTGTTACAATTTCTTTTATTTGAAAATTGTTAGAAAAATATATGCATCTATGATTTTCTTATTATTTGGAAAACGATGTATTCTTAATGGTTGACTTTGTTATGTTTTTATATTAGAAAATATAATGAATTAACATTGTCCCTTTATTATCATATTTTACCGTATATAAATGTTAGTGATTCATGATAATTGTAAAGGTATAAGTAAACCAAAAATTATTCGAATTATAAATTAATAGAGAGATCTGTACTTTGTGTCTGTATAAAAGTCATCGAAAAGAGATATTACAGCAGAAACACACCAAATTTCCACTAATAATTATTGATCTGCTTTAAATTTAATTCATACTGTATATTTTTGTGATTGCTATTCAGCATTCTTATCAAGAAGATTTCTTAAACAAAGGAAATTTTTTAATATCAATAAATGAACAATGCAGGTATTCATTATCGATAAATTATATATACATTCTTTTATTTGAAAATTGTTAAAAAAATATATACATATATTGTCAATGTTGTTGTTCATCCAACTATGCCAATTAAAGTAGACTTTGTGTGCCCTTCCTGTAAGGGTGAAAGTTATGAAAGGGGTGAACAATGTTATTGGTACCTTTATCAAAAACTTGTCAATAAGGAAGGGTACAAACGTTTAAAGTGGCAAAGTGCAGCATCAGGGGATGACGACGACAACACCGATTAATAATTGGTGAATTTTTCAATTATTATGACTTATTATTATTATTATTAGGACTTTTTTCAAATTTGCTTGAAAATCACATGCTATTGATTTTCTTAAAAGTTGAGTCAGGCTAGGCTGGGCTAGGCTGGGCTAATTTGACAACGTAAATTTTGTTTGTTGACAACAATAAAAACAACTTTTTTCAAATTTGCCGCCGTTTCCGCTGTTTACAGGGCTACAAATTGACATTATTCACAAGAATTTTAGGTTGGCATGAAATCTGGGAGAATTTTGTTGTATAGATTTTAGGTTGGCATGAAATCTGGGGAAATTTACTTGCATAGATTTTAAGTTGGCAGAAAGTCTGGGGGAATTTACTTTTCTAGATTTTAAGTTAGTCGATTTGAAATTTCAAATCTCCCGCGCCGTGACGTCTCTTCCCGATGTCAATTGGCGGGAGAATTTAAAAATAGGCTCCGACTTCCTGGTCCAGAACATACATATTTATACTACTTTTTTCAATTTTCCCAGCATTTAAATCAATTGTGAGAGTTTCCATCGAATTTCTGAAATTTAGGGAACGGAAAGTTGCCGGTTAAATCCTGATAAATTAGGTGAGGTCGCTGGATTTTTTTGCGGGGCAATAGGTAAGTTCTATTAGATTCACTTCACCATTGTTCCATCAAATATTGCAATTTTTCGATAGTTCCTCGAACTTTAATTGATTTCCATCGTAATCATTCAATTTTTAACTTCCCCGACCAGAGGGTAGGGAAGTTATTAGTTTCGGACCAAAATTTCGAATTCGAGATTTCACCAGATCTTTACGTTTTGAGGTCCCCTGAACACGTTTTTGAAGTTTTTAGCATGATGTCCGTGTGTGTGTGTGTGTGTGTGTGTGTGTGTGTGTGTGTGTGTGTGTGTGTATGTATGTGCGTCTGTCGGTTCTCCAACGATTACTCAAAAACGGTTTTACCGATTGAGTTCAAATTTGGTCAGCACAAACTATTTGGTGGCCGTCCGAGTAGATTAGTTTTTGGTGCCAATCAGACCACAAGGGTGGAAGGGGGAGGAAGTTGATTGAAAAAATATCAAGATAACATTTTAATTTGATATCACCAATCGAAAGGGCATGTGCTTTTATGTCTAAAACAATACCCATCCTGTGCGATGTTCTTTTCTTTTTTTAAATAAGGGCACAAAATTGGCAAAATAGTCTAGTCAACCAATTCAAATTTGCCGCCTTCTATCAGGGATCGGTTGCCATAGAAAAGAGTTGTTGTTCACGATTCAATTGCAAAATTTTGAAATGACAGTTTAGAAGGTTATCCAACATAATTTTTAAACCGTAGCAAAATTTATAACGGTTGTTTATAAAGACAGAATTATATCTACTGTTGGTATCACTGGAGGCATAAAATCCTATGCGTTTGTTTACATTCTTCTGTCATTTTTGAAACATAACCTCAGAATATTTGTTTTCAAGCGGTTTTTTTGAGCGGGTTTTGTGTTTCGGTTAGTGCTTCTTTAATATATAAATGTTTTAAAATAATATAAATTGTGATTTTTCCACAAAAAAGAAAGGTATATTCCCGCGACAATTCAATCAACATAATTTGAATTTTTCCATGTTTTTGTTGCGACTAGCTTAGTACTTTTTACTCCACGCTCAAATGACAGTTCTGTCGTTCTGTTAAAATTTCGCAATTGAATCGTGAATCGAGTTTATAAGAAGATTGAACAAGTTGAACTGAAAAGGGTGTGTGTGGAATCACCGATTAGTGAACAGAGTTTTTGTTGACGAGATGCTGGTTCCTCATTGAATTTTTCGGTGGTTGTGAGATAGCCACGGTTCTCGATTCCCGATTTTGATTTTTATAGTAAGTTTGTTTTTTTTTTAATAAAGTATCTCCAATAGAAAAAATTTGAAAGGGGCCGAATCTAAGAACCGGCCTAATAACTTCCCCGACACATTCCGGATAGTTAATCATAAATTAGAAAAATATATTAAAGACAAATATCAGAAATCGACAATTAATGCAAGAGTTCAAGTTTAAAAAAAAAAAACTTACTATAAAAATCAATATCGGGAATCAAGAGCCGTGGCTATGTCACCACCACTGAAAAATTCAATGAGGAACCAGCACCTCGTCAACCAAAACTCTGTTTACTGATCGGTGATTCCACACACACGTTTCAGTTCAATTTTCTTATAAACTCGAAACACGATTCAATCGCGAAATTTTGACAGAACCACAGAACTGTCATTTCAAAATTTTGCAATTGAATTTTCTATGGCAACCGATTCCTTATAGAAGGCGGCGAATTTGAATTGGTTGACTACACTATTTTGCCAATTTTGTGCCCTAATTAAAAAAAAGAAATAAACATCGCACATGGAAGGTATTGTTTCGGACATAGAAGCACATGCCCTTTTCGATTGGTGATATCAAATTAATATGTTATCTTAAATTTTTTTCAATCAACCCCCTCCCCCTTCCACCCCCGAGGTCCAATTGGCATAAAAAACTAATCAACTTGAACGGCCACCAAATGGTTTGTGCTGACCAAATTTGAGCTCAATCGGTTAAACCATTTTTGAGTAATCGTTGGAGAACCGACAGACGCACATACATACACACACACACACACACACACACACACACACACACACACACGGACATCAAGCTAAAAACTTCAAAAACGTGTTCAGGGGACCTCAAAACGTAAAGATCTGGTGAAATCTCGAATTCGAAATTTTGGTCCGAAACTAATAACTTCCCTACCCGTCGGTCGGGGAAGTTAAAAATTGTATACAAAACTCGTGCTACGGTACTCGTTTTTTAAAAAACTCGGACTCGTGTCGGGGAAGTTATTAGGCCGGTTCATAGATTCGGCCCCTTTCAAATTTTTTCTATTTGAGATACTTTATTAGAAAAAAAACTAGCTTACTATAAAAATCAAAATCGGGAATCGAGAACCGTCGCTATTTCACAACCACCGAAAAATTCAATAAGGAACCAGCACCTCGTCAACCAAAACTCTGTTCACCGATCGGTGGTTCCACTAACACCCTTTTCAAGTCAACTTTCTCATAAATTGGATTCACGATTCAATTGCGAAATTTTGACAGAACGACAGAACTGTCATTTGAGTGTGGAGTAAAAAGTAGTACGGTAGTCCCAACAAAAACATGGAAAAATTCAAATCATATGGATTGAATTGTCGAGGGAATATACATTTCTTTTTTGTGGAAAAATCAAAATTTATATTATTTTAAAACATTTATATATTAAAAAAGCACCAACCGGAACACAAAACCCGCTCAAAAAAACCGCTTGAAAACAAATATTCTGAGGTTATGTTTCAAAAATGACAGAAGAATGTAAACAAATGCATAGAATTTTATGCTTTCAGTGATACCAACAGTAGATATCATTCTGTCTCTATAAACTACCGTCATAAATTTTGCTACACTTTAAAAATTATGTTGGATAACCTTCTAAACTGTCATTTCAAAATTTCGCAATTGAATCGTGAACAACTCTTTTCTATGGCAACCGAACCCTTATAGAAGGCGGCAAATTTGAATTCGTTGATTACGCTATTTTGCCAATTTTGTGCCCTTATTTAAAAAAAGAAAAACACATCGCACATGATGGATATCGTTTCGGACATAAAAGCACATGCCCTTTCGATTGGTGATATCAAATTAATATGTTATTTTAAATTTTTTTCAATCAACCCCCTCTCCCTTCCACCCCCGTGGTCCGATTGGCACCAAAAACTAATCAACTCGAACGGCCACCAAATAGTTTGTGCTGACCAAATTTGAACTCAGTCGGTTAAAGCGTTTTTGAGTAATCGTTGGAGAACCGACAGACGCACATACGTACACACACACACACACACACACACACACACACACACACACACACACACATCAAGCTTAAAACTTCAAAAACGTGTTCAGGGGACCTCAAAACGTAAAGATCTGGTGAAATCTCGAATTCGAAATTTTGGTCCGAAACTAATAACTTCCCTACCCTCTGGTCGGGGAAGTTAAAAAATAGTATACAAAACTCGTGCTACGGTACTCGTTTTTTTAAAAACTCAGACTCGTGTCGGGGAAGTTATTAGGCCGGTTCATAGATTCGGCCCCTTTCAAATTTTTTTGAAACTTTGTGCCTTTATATTAGAATCAATAATTTTTAATAAATAAAGCTTATTTTGACTCATCAGCGAGTGAATCGAGTATATCTTGAAAAGGGCATTTCTAGGACTTTAACATAGGCAACCCTACTTCATTTGGATATGACACAACTATACAGTGTGGTTCATCGACGACTATATAGTTTATATGGCAACCCCCATTATTTGACAAGGGATTTGAAAATTTTTTTGAAGATTTATCGGAGGGTCCCTAGAGATCATTTTACCAAAATTTGAAGCTCGTAGCTTTTTGGGAAATTGGTGAAAAGCCGCTTTAAACGGAAAATTTCGCGATTTCCGCCAATCGAAAACCTATCCCAAACAAACCAGCATCATGAAAAGATTCGAGCAAAACAGTTTTTTTCATTTTTCCTCACGAAATTCCGGAAAAAAAAATTTTTTTTCCGAGATCGATTAACATTTTCCTCTGTAATTTAGAATTTTCTTGAAATTTTCCAACACGAATACGTCCATGTTTAAGACTAGGAAATGCCTTTTTCAATAAGATATCACACGTCGGTCCAAGTGTCAAACTAATGGAAAAATCATCAACCAAAAATTCCCTTTTTTGACGATTTGTAGTCGCTTAAGGGAACAAGACTAGAATTCGGTAAAAAAGTGAAAACTTTGAGGAACGATTTCTCGTTCATTTTCTAATGAAAAATCAAGTTTTTGGGCTTGTTTCAAAGAGTTTTTCAAGGTGTACAATAGGGATTTTGAAGCTTTAGAAAATGTTATGAAAAATTTGAGTTATAGATGAAAATCTTGATCAAAATTTTGAAAATTCCGGGAAAATCATGGGGAAATTTTTTGGTCATTTTCATCTGTAAAACATGATTGTCTTGAGTTTGTCTTTTTTTCAGTTTATAGACGATTTTATAGATTAGAAAGTTGTACCATTGTTCTATGAAATACTTGTTTATTCTCATGGGACAATTGCATGCAAAACAGGCTGTTTGGTTTACTAAATACAGTGCATAGATGGTACTGTTTTCACAATTTTGCTATTGCCTATTTACAGTACTCAATCACCATGTGTATTTGTGCGAGGTTGCCAGGCCTATTTAATTCTTGAAACCATAAAGTAACTTAAAAAATCAAGACATTTTTGCAAAAATCGTTCAAATTTTGATGAACAAAGATAAACAAATTGTGTTAGTACCCATAAGGAATTTGATTATGATAACAGTTATGAAAATTCAGTAATTGATATTGTAATATATGAAAGTGTTTGGCAACCTTGCTTAAATAGTTGATAAAGTAGAACGTATACTTATCAAGAATGTGATACCAGCACCATCTATGCACTGCATAAAAAACAAACAGCCTGTTTTCCACGACATTTTTCCATAAAAGTAAACAAGTTTTTCAGACTAGAAAAAGAGGTGGAACAAAAGAATCCTGTTTAACAGGTGAAAATAGCCAACAAATTTCTCATGATTTTCCACAAATTTTCAAAAATGTTATATTTGGCCTGGTATTACATGATTTCTCTATGTTTAAAATTGTGCAAAAGAAATCTTCATTGAACGTTCCATTTTTTTAAGTTTTCCGGAAAACTATTTGACCGATTGGAAAATTTCTTTTATATTTGGAAAGCTCTTTCAATTTACTATCAATTAAATCCCATCTTCGTTGCAAATAAATTCAAATAAGCTCATTTTTGGGGGAAATTAAAAACAAAAAACAAAAAATTATACAGCAATTATACAACCTGCTTTTAGAGTCTCATCTATAATTCAAAATTTCTGCCATATTTTCTAGAACTATAAAACCCGTCTTATGGAACTTGAAACCCTCTTTTGATCAAATTCAAAAACTTGAAGTTTCAATAAAAAATGACCGAGAAATTGCTTGCAAAAATTTCAACTTTTTTTACCGACTTCTAGTCCTGCCGCTTAAGTAACTGTACTAATTCTAAGTAAATAATCCACATTATTTATAGGCGTCGGCATGAACGTTTACGATTACAAAGGGAATTGCATGAGACGTTTCCAGATGATTTGAAAAACTATTTATGTATGGATAGCGTTTCATTTAACCTTTTATTAAATATGATGAATAATCTATTACGCCAACCAAATACAGTAATAAGAAGAGCTATTAGTCCAAAGGCGAAATTGATAGCTACATTGAGATTTTTGGCTACCGGAAGTACATATAAGGAATTAAAATCGGCCACCGGAATTTCACCGTCTGCACTCAGTTTAATAATTCCGAAAACTTGTAAAATTATATATGAAGTTTTAAGGCAAGGATATTTGAAGGTAAGTGCATTATCGATTTACAAAACAAAAAAAAAACACTTTTTTTAATTAACCAAAAAAGTCACTAAAATGAAGCAATTTTCGTTTGTTCACGCTATATAAACATAGAAATTTTAATAGTTTTGCTCCTTTCTTATAATAAAAGAATCGAAATTGATGCCTTTAATTGCTATAATCAAGAAAAAGATAGATTTGCATAGTGTATATAGCCAACTCCGTTTCATTTATCCAGCACTCAACTCACCAGTAGTGCCATCTCTCCGGAGCTTTTCAAATTAGTGAAGTTCTTCTCCATATAATTTGTCAAAGAAAACAATCAAAGGAGGCCTTTTTATTCAAGGGGGTGAGACAAGTGTTTGAGGTGTTGGCCCCGGGATGAGTTCGCCCGGGAAACTACTGTACAAACTTAACCGACCTCAGGTAGTCGGCAAGCATTTGAGGTGTGAGGTTTTTGGGGGTCTTTTGTGGGCTCCTGTGTCCAAGTCGGGTCCATGGGGGCACTCCTGTGTTCCTAGTCGGGCTCATGGGGGATCCTTGTGGACTCCTGTGTTTCTAGCCGGATTTATGGGGGTCCTTTGTGGGCTCCTGTGTTCCTAGTCGGGTTCATGAAGGTCCTAGTGTCCACTTGTAGCCCATAAAAATGTGGGAGGTCTATGGTTTTCTCCGGGGTGCTTCACGTAGTTTTTAGTCGTGGTTCAAGTGTCCAAAGCGCAGTTAGTTGGGCCCATACGATAGTTTTCGCACCAGGTGGTAACAGCTCACTGTCACGGTGTAAGTGTGGAACACCCAGGTTCTTGTGGGGACTTAGGTGCTGAGGGTTACTTGTGTACCGCCACCATCACTCGTTCGGCTAAGAGGTCTTAACTGTGACTCTCTTCTAGTTGTCCATAAAAATCATGCGTAAGTCTGCTAGTGATAAGCAAATCAAGAACAAGACTATCCTAGCCTTTTGACCTTACAAAATTAAGTTTCTCTACAACTACTTTTTTTTTGTGGGAATTTTGATCAAGTAGAACTTGTTATACTTTTAACAGACCATTCTCTGCATTGCAATTTACTCTTATTTTTGAACACTAAGTCTTGGTCTCAGTCTTATTCTTGCAAATCTAGTTGTGGTCTTGATATTTGAATTGTAGTTAGAGTAGTCGTCTTGATCCAGGTCTTGGAAAAAGCAAGTCCAAGATCAAAAAAGCAAGACCAAGACCTAATGTACTTATCACTAAAATCCGCCTCTAAATGATACAGACTGGTAATTTTTCAGTTCCCAAAAACAACAGAAGAGTGGTTAACGATTGCTGAACGATTCGAAAATTGATGGAAATTCATCAACTGTGGTGGAGCCTTACACGGCAAACACATCAAAATAACACCACCAGCGAATTCATATGCTGCATTCTATAATCACAAGAACTTCAACAGCTCTATATTTCTCGCTTTAGTGGATGCCAATTACGAATTTATTTACGCAAACGTCGGACAAGAAGGGAGATTCTCCGATGGACGTGTCTTTGAATATACGAAATTTTGGCAAAAATTAAATAACAATGAATTAAATTTACCAAAAAATACAGAAACACGTCAGAATTTGAATTTTGTATTTGTCGCCGATCAAGCATTCGCTTTAAGTGAGCGTATTTTAAAATCCTATCCCAAAAGCAAATTGGATCAGAAAAAAAGGGTGTTTAATGTTCGTTTATCTCGTGCACACAGCGTTGTAGAAAATGCATTGACAATTATTACAGCACGGTTTAAAATATTGCAGAAAGCCATCAGGATGAAGTATGAAAACATGTGTAATGTTGTCTTGAGTATATGCGCCCTACATAATTTTTTATGCAGACGATTGGAAATTTATAAGACAACAACAGATCTAGAGGAGCCTCACAATGGAGCAGAATTAGTTGATTTACAAAATACCATGCAAAGAAATTGGACTACAAAGGCTAAAAATAATAGGAATTCTTATAAAGAGTATTTTAATTCGCCAGAAGGAATGTGAATTAAAAAAAAATGTTTTTTCTAAGTTTTGTACAATTATTTCTATTGGAATACAATTACCTATTCTATTGTTTCCTCCAATACAATTCTGCATTTCTATAGGGCGAAATCTTAATTCTATTATCAAGTATTGGAATATTGAACTATTGGACTGGAATTGTATTAAAGTGCTGCAAACTTTTAAATTGTTTAACAAATTAGAATGTCTATAAATGAAATTTATCAAAAAGTTAACTTTGAAACAAAAGGAAAACAAAGACAATAGGAGCCATTTTGGTGATTCAATGTATCATTATTCATTACAGCTGCCACCATTATTTGAAAACTAATGAATTAGGCGCAATTTTCATGACGTCAAGGGAACTGAACCAATCACAATTCAATATTATGGCGCCACTTTTTTATGTTACATTTGAATATGTGTGGTTCCAAATGGACTTTGTGATTGATTTTTGTGCTTTTTTAAATGTACATTTAAAGTTGATTTGTGTCTTAATCTTTTGTCACAAATATTACACGCGTACAGTTTCTCACCTGTATGTCTTCTTAAATGGCTACTTAAAGATATTTTCTTTCCAAATCTTTTGTCACAAATGTTACACATGTACGGTTTTTCATCCGAATGTGTTCTTATATGTATTTCTAGTGTTGATTTGTATGTAAATTTTTTGTCACAAAAGTGACATTTGTATGGTTCCCTATGTACCTTTAAATGTTGTATTAAATGTAATTTTCGTATCCATTTCTTATCGCAAATGTCACACTCATATTTGGCCTCTATATTTTGTTCATTTGGCATAATTGTCTCTCCTGTATGTGATGTTAAATGGTATTCTAGATTTGATTGTCGTGCAAATTTCTTGCCACAATTGTTACACGTGTACGATTTCACATTCGAGTGTCTTTTTAAATGTCTTGTTAAAGTTGATTTTGCAGCAAATCGTTTGTCGCAAATGTTACACAAGTACGGTGTCTCACCTGTATGTCTATTTAAATGGACTTTTAAATAGGATTTTCGTGCAAATTTTTTGTTACAAATTACACACGCGTACGGTTTCTCATCCGGATGAACTTTCAAATGAACTTTTAAATCTGATTCTAGTGCAAATCTTTTGTAACAAACTTTACACGAGTACGGCTTCTCACCAGTATGTGTATTTAAATAAAGTTTTAAATATGTATTTCGTGCAAATTTTCTGTCACAAATGTTACACGTATACGGTTTCTTATCGGTATGTACTTTTGAATGCTCTGTTAAATTTGATTTTGTTGTAAATCGTTTGTCACAAACGTTACACGTGTACGGTTTCTCACCCGTATGTACTCTTAGATGGGCATGTAAATTTGATTTGCCTTTAAATCTTTTGTCACAAATGTGACATTTGCATTTTTTATCTTTTTTATGTACTTTTAAATGTTGCATTAAATCTAGTTTTAGCTTACATTTTTCACCACAAATATCACACTTATAATACTCTTTTTCCGCATTTTGTTCATTTAACACGATTTTATCATTATTATCTTCAACACTATTATTTTCATCAATAATTTTAATTTCACTTGGTCCAATTGATTTATTTGGAATTTGATGACTGTTATCAATTCGTTGATTTTCATCATGAACAGAAGCAACAACTATAAGAAAATATACAAATTTTAATTATTAATTCAACCAGGAATAATAATAATAAAAGCAACCCTCTTACAACACGATCATAGTGTTATAAATGTTTATTACAATCAGTTCAGAAAACAGTAAAGACGTAGATTAACAAACATATAACGTAACTTGATACAGTAACCATAGATTTTAACAAGTGTCATTTGTTTAATAATTTATATTATCGACACAATCAACATGATCGTGTTATAGGAAGGTTGATGACAATATTTTCAATATGTACCATTGTTTTCTTCTGATTTTTCTTTTTTATCTTCAGTTAATGCACAATGCTCATCTTTATCCTTTGAATCATTCCCTAAAATATGTCATTATTCAATAAATCAAATAATTTATTTTAAAAAGGCTCTAATAACACGGATTTGTACACCTTTTGATGTAAATTTAGTTAACTTACGAATAACACGTATCGGAAGGATTTACAAATGTGGTATATTAAAAGTATATAAGGAAGTTCAAAATATGAGTGAAATTAGAAGGAGTTTAAAAATTACAAGTGGTTGTTTATAACAACGAAATTATTTTCTAAGAGGAGATTGCACGTGTCAACACGAATACGATTATTAAAAAAATGCTACAGGGCATAAAACTTATATTCTCATTGAAAACAATAAACCGTATTAAAAAAAGAAATTCTGCCATATAAAATTAAACATCAGTTTTACACGCATTAGAGGCTTCGAAGAAATTCTATTAATTTATAAAATTTAAGCGAGAATAACATAAAATAATTCTACATTCTATACAGGGGGTTGTTTGTACCAATAAATATACATGTGTTAAAACGGGTAAAGTTGTAAAATTATTTAATACCATAAATCGTGTTAAAAAAAGATACTATTTAATAATCATTTTTCTAATTCGTACTATCACATAATAATCAAGAACAATATGTTAAATTATTTGGTCTTCAAATAACACGAAATAAAGTAATTCAGGTTAAAATAAAGTGAACCACATTTTAAAAGAGGTTTGTTTGGAACAACTTTACCCGTGTACGGTTTCTTATCCGGATGTTTCTTTAAATGAACTTTTAAATCTGATTCTAGTGCTAATCTTGTGTAACGCACTTTACACGAGTACGGTGTCTCTACATCAATCTACATTTGATTTTAGTGTAAATCTTTTGTCACAAACGTTAGACGTGTACAGTTTCTCACCCGTATGTACTCCTAAATGGTCATCTAAATTTGATCTTCGTTCAAATCTTTTGTCACACATATGACATTCGTGTTTTTTATCACTTTTATGTAACTTTAAGTGTCGTATTAAATCTAGTTTTAGTTTACATTTTTCACCATAAATATCACACTCATTATTTTCTTCCTCTACATTTTGTTCATTTAACACGATTTTATCATTATTGCCTTCAACACAATTATTTCTATCAATAATTTTATTTTCACTTGATCCATCATCAATTGATTTAACTGGAATTTGATGACTGTTATCAATTCGTTGATTTTCATCATGAACAGAAGCAACAACTATAAGAAAATATACAAATTTTAATCAATAATTCAACAAGGAATAATATTAATAATAATAATAAAATCCACCCCCTTACAGCACGATCGTGTTATATGAAGGTTGATGCTACCATTATTATTGTCAATATTTTCAATATGTACCATTGTCCTCTTGTGATTTTTCATTATTGTCTTCTGTTGATGTATAATGATCATCTTTATCCCCTGAATCACTCCCTAAAATATGTTATTATTGAATAATTTTATTAAAAAAGGCTCTAATAACACGGATTTGTTGGTTAACTTATAAATAGCACATATTGGAAAATAAACCACTGTTTATATAGGCGGTTGTTTAGAACAACAATTGTACACGAGTTAAAATAAAACTGGATTAATAATCGAACCTATTGTACACGGTGTACAACTATAATTTATCACGCAGTTGACCATTCATTTGGGATACGTATTGTCGTATTCATACTTTACTAAATTTGTTAATGTGTCGAATAAACGGCAAGAATGTTTTATCTAGCAGTTGGCTATGATTTTTCCAGTGAGTGTCGTAGCTTTGTTCGTTTATTTTGAAAAATCAATCAAAGCAACAGCTATGATAAAATAGAGTTCTACTACTGTACCGTGTAAAAAGAGGCTAGGATTTAAATGATTCTCTTACCAAAATTGCCTATACTGACTATTAATACAATAAATCGTGTTAAAAAATGTATAGAAATTAATGATTATTCGACCAATACGTAATTTCATTTGAGCATCATCTTCTAAATGAAAACATATCGTCGTTATTGTTATTTAATTCAAAAAAACAAAAAACGTGTAAAATTAACTAGCCTTCAAATAACACATAATAAAGTCATAATTGTAGCTCAATGGAATTCGATGTAGAATAGAGCAAATTATCCTTCATAAAAAAGGGTTGTTTACAACACATATCCACGTGTTAAAATAGGTATAGTTAAAAACTCATTATACAAAATCGACAACAATAATTTATCTCGCAGTTGGTTATGATTTTCTTAATAGTGTCGTAGCTTTATTCGTCGATTTTAAGATACAACAATAATCCTCATGTAGTGTGTGAATTAAGCTACGACACTACGTACCACCGAAGGTATAGCCAACTGTAAGGTAAAATATCGTGGTACACCCGATGTTTTACAAATATATGAACTAATTTACGACATAAAGACAGCCAACTATAAGGTGAAATAGTGTTGTAAATACAATTGTACCGTGCTAAAAGAGGCTAGGATTCAATTGAATCTTCTACCAAAATTTCCTGGATAGACAATATAATCAACCGTGTTAAAAAGGAATCTATTTAAGGTACATATTGTCGTAGATTATTTCATACAGTATTGACATTTGTTAATATCAAATTTAGTATGGTGATTTATCCGACAGTTGGCAATGATTTCCTCATGTAATGTCGTAGTTTTGTTCGTTTACTTGTAAATGTCAAATCGCCAACTGCATTGACGAAATACCATTGTATTATTGTACCGTGTTAAAAGAGGGAGGATTAACAATAAGTCATCTTACCAAGTAGTAAATTCATCTCCATATCAGCATCGGAATTATCAAATTCAACCTTAAATTTACTATTCTCTTCATTATCCATCCATGGTAAATTTTCATGGAAATCTTCAAAAATTTCGACATCTTCGGTTTTAATTTTTAGCAATCGATCCGTTTCTAAGATTCTTTCACGATATTTATGAATTGTTATCAGTGCATTGAAACAATTGAAACAAACCATTTTCGTGTATGGATCATCTTCATAAATCTACAAAAAAAAACGATAATTAATTAATTAATTGATTATTTAATTGATAAATTAATTAATGAGTGTTTATACTTTTAAGTTAGTCAACATTTCAACAATCGTTGGTATTGTTGGATTTGTTTGGGGATTATCGAAAATGTGGTAAAATAATCCACGTGATTCAGAGACATTACAAAGTCGACAAACTTCCATATTTCACAAATTCTCCCTTTTCTATTAATTTTCTGTTAATTGTTAAAAAAATACTCAATTTTGATAACACGCTGGTTTGAAATCAGAACGTATACTCAATCAGGTACCAAGAGTGCATAGATAAAATAGATGCCTAACTCCGTAGTCAATTTTGAGGACGTCCTTATCGTAGTAGGTCCTTATCTCCACCCTAAGTAATCATAAGATACATGATATTCAGAGAGCTCTGATGGCAGCCTCGAAGACTACACGTCTCTTTAATAATTTTTTTTTGACTTTAGCGCTACACTACATTTAACCAATAATTTGCGGGAAATTTAAAAAGGTCTATTTTATATACTAGAAACTTTTAGGAATTCGATTTATTAAAAAAAAATCTATATGTATAATTATATTATAATTTATTTATGAAAAAGTACATATACAAATCAAATATGTATAAAAAATGTAATTAAAAATTGATGAATATAAAAAAAAATGTGAACACATTTTCGATACATTTGGTGCCTTTATCGCAGAATTTAAAATAATTATATTTATATTCCGAGTTAATGAAGTCAGACAAAATCTGGAAATCAAAGCCTCATATAATAAAAACCAATAATCAGAATTATACGTCTATCGCGAATATCTTTTTATACTGTTACTGATCCTGTTGCCATGTGATCTGGTATTTTGCCTGCTTTTTTTTTAATTACCCCGCTCAACTGAACATGCTCCGTTCTTTGACGACTTCGTTAAAACGGTTTATTGGATATATGCAAGCATTTTTATAGCCTAAAATATACAAAAATGTAAAAAGAAAACTGGAAATTGCATTCACAAGCTCTTCAAAATATTACAGTGTTTCCTCCACGGGTTAAAGTTCGAAAAGAGTTCATTAATCTGAATGATATAACAGATTTTTGGTGCGATAATGCTAAAATTGTTCCCATTGGATGATTTTGATGATTTTTTAAATAATTTGTATAATTGATAAGATAAATATTATCAATACATAGATCTAAATGAACACATTGTTTTCAAGATAAAATAAATTCTCCGCATTTATGAAGGTTCTTATTTTAACGTCAAACTATAAATCCGGCTCTACTGATCCTGTTGCTGTTGCTGCTACGGCTACGGTTAGGTCAAACTATAAATCCGGCTAAATGATGCAATGGGCTACAAATAGTAATTTAAGAGCATGGGACGGCGTTCCGTAGTCAATATCGATTTACACGTATTCTCCCTAATGTAGTTTTTTGAGAAAATGGTTAAAGATAATTCAATGCGATTTTCGAATTTAGTTGGCAATTATTATTCGGCTCCGATGGACGAACGATTTTTTTTTGAGAAATAACTGGATTTTCCAAAAAATGGGAAAAACTACGTTTTTAATCAAAAAAAATACTGTCAATCATTGCAACTGTATGTGTCATTGGGAGTAAAAAAGAAATGAGGCTGGTATGAATAGAATGCGAAAAATCTGACAATTCGTTGGACGAACGCGTTTTTCCAATTTTCCTTTTAGTTTTCCCAAAAAATGGACTCAAATAAATGGTTTTTTTTTTAAATTCCATAAAATGAGAAAACCAATGGAACTTTACCAGCTGAGAGTGTTGTATTTAATAAAGTCGACCATATTAACAGATGCTCAAAGACCTGATCAATTACAAGTACTTGACGGCCATCGTTTTAAATGATCAACTACATTGTTGAGATCTAGCATTATAAAAAAAAAACGATTAAGATAAGATATTAGGCTTGTTTGTTTATATCTTCTCAATGCTGCCGGAAATAATAGAAATACTTACATAGCGTCTTTTAAAGATGGACCGTTGGAAAAATTTGAACTTGTAGTAATTGATTTTCTTTACCACTATTTTATTATCCGATCTAGGTATTTCAAGAAAATATTTTCTGTGTTTTATCTACCACTTTATAAGGAATATTACATATTTTACTTTCTTATTTTAATTGTAATCGAATGTCTTTGTTCCACATTTCGATTGAATGGTGAAATTGAGGGAAATTTTGATAATAAGTCTTATGTTCTAGAGCTAACAGTTTCTTAGATATTTTGACTTTTAGTGAAACGTTTATTATTAGGGAGCTCAACTGGAGAATTTATAACTCAGAAGCTATCGCGAATAAAAGGCTAAAATTGGAAATGTGTGAAGCAAAAATTATGCATTTCTTCTGCTATTTAGTTAACAATTTTGAATTCGATTATCACAATTAACACTTTAGGGATTAATTATTTATAGAATTTTTCAAAGAAAAAGACTAAGAGATTGATAAATTAATTGAAGCAATAGCAATTTTTAAGAGGTTGTAGATGATTTAAGCATATAAGGTCCGGTCCCCTAATCGAACCACCATTCTTGCATAGTTAGAAATATGAGGTAAAGTGCATTGAATGGAATCAATTGCGTATTTTCTTTTTTCTAAACTAAAGTTTACCTGACCTGACTGTATAGTTAATTACTAAAATCACATTTTTCCTTTAAGACTTGTACAGTCTTTGTGCGCCCAAAGGCAAAATATATTACACTGGATCCACAGTTCTTTGTTCTTTCCGAATTCGCCACAAATATATATATATATATATATATATATATATATATATATATATATACACCGTGTTTTTCATCTTAATGTTCCCAGTTCTTATGGCAGCCCCTATTAATTGCCGGGCGATTTGAAAAATATTCTGAGAATTTGTAGGGTAGTCCCCAGGGAACATTTTACCTAAATTTGAGCCTTGTCACTCATTGGGAAATTGGTGAAAAACCGCTTTAATCGGAAAATGTTGCGATCAACCTCTTTGTAAATTGGACATTAAATGATCTACAGTGATATGACGATCCGTGGAAAACAGATTTTTTTCGTTTTTCGTCAAAAAATCCTGGAAAACCGAAAAAAATGTTTTCTAAGATCGACCATGAATGAAAAGTTCATTGGCCACTATCAGCTGTTTACTACTATTTTACTCTTGAATAGTGTAAGAGTCTTTATCGCTTGTATTTGTTTATTTTTTCAACTGCTTGACACTTAATATGTTTGATAACAATAATTAGAACAGGGGAAAAAATGAAAGACGCCCATCATCTTTGAAATGAGGCAGAAAATAAAAATACCAGTAATAAAAATATCAAATAATTTAAAAAATAAACAAACACAAGTGATAAACAATCTTACACTATTTAAGAGTAAAACAGTAGTATACAACTGATAGTGGCTAATGAACTTTTCATTCATGATCGTTCTCAGAAAACCAATTTTTAAGTTTTTCCAGGATTTTGCGAAGAAAAATGTGAAAAAACTATTTTCCACGGATGATCATATCACTGTAGATCATCTAATGTCAAATTTACAAAGAGGTCGACAGCAACATTTTCCGATTAAAGCGGTTTTTCACCAATTTCCCAATGAGTGACGAGGCTCAAATTTTGGTAAAATGTTCCCTAGGGACTAGCCTACAAATTCTTAAAATATTTTTCAAATCGTCCAGCAATTAATAGAAGCTGCCATAAGAACTGGGAACATTTGGTTGAAAAACACGGTATATATATATATATATATATATATATATATATATATATATATATATACAAATATCCTCGTTAACATCGTTATCACGGTCATCGTCATCTTCAGATGAAGTATTTTCGGTGATATTCTGTGTTTTTATGCATGTCTTTTTGGGTACTATCCTAGGAGTAAGGCTAGGTTTTAAAGGGGTTGACTCGTCGATACCTCTTTGTTTTGTTCCTTTTTCAAGTTTAAGTCTAATTTGCCCTTCTTCCTTCCGTTGCTTTTTTTCTAGAATTGACTTCATTGGTGATGAAGTCAATATTTCTGAATGCTGTTTCTTGTTGTTACTGTGGTTGGATGTCTTATTTTTAATCGAGTTCTCCTTTGAGCATCCATTTTGGGGGTAATAGTGACCGGCCAACATTACCCCTATACATGTGGTAATTATAATCCCAAAATACATATTTATACTCATTTACTTGCAGTAACTAATACTTTAAATTAAAACAACAATTTTTTATGTAGACTTCAAATACATAGAAAAATAACTTATGGGTACCTATTACTTAACTAAATAAACTTGATTAAATACATACCTTCAAAAATTTGATAGTGGTATATCAATATTAACAAAAACTGAGACTGTCAATAATTTGTATTTCACCGACATCTTAGTAGCTTTAGGTATAGCATGAACTACATACAGATAGATAGCGTAACAGCTACTTACGATGCAATAATAACAGGTCTGTAATTGTTATATTTATTGGCTATCATTACCCCACTGGCCGCCATTCCCTCCCTTTCCCCTACATAATTTGTAAAATTTAATTTCCTTCAGCTTTCAAAATTTGTAAAAAATCCAACGAATCACTCCGTTCATACAAATAATTTTAATAAATAAGCTCACAATTGATAAAATAACCCTCCTATTATTGTATCAGACATTTTGGTCCGTATTATTCTTAGGCTCAAATAGTTTTTCAAATTAAATACCGCATGATTTTTATTCAAAAAAAAAACAATTTTTTCCAAGGCTGACCAATATACATATACATACCTAAGTAATCCTTATTGCAATTCATAATATGTAACGATTCGAAAAGCATTTTAAAGTTCTATAGAGTAGTCCCTAGAGACCAAAATTATGCCCGTATTAATTAACAAATCTCAAACTCAACCTCAAGTCATCCTTGGACAAGCACGACTCCAAGCTCAAGTACGAGTTCAATTTTATAATTCGTACTTCGGTAATTTTAGGTGAAAGTCAGACTTGAGCGCGGAAATTTGGAGAATTCTAGTTATTTTTGTCGACATTATTTTTTTTGGCGCGAATTTATTTAGCAGGCTTTGTTTTTGACTTTTTTTTTAATGAAATTTAATTTTGGTGGTTTGTTTTTTAACTATATTGGTGTAATTGACTATATTGGTAAAATTAAATTGGCTTTAAAAAATAGTGAAAATGTATCAGAATTATAATCCTTATTTATAATCATAAATAATAAATAATAAATGTCCTCTTCAACTATACACCGCCCGTCACCTAGTAATCAAACCGCCCAAAACTCCTATTAATTGTCGACTGATTGGAAACAAATTTTAAGGATTTATAGGGGGGTTCTCATTTTAGCAAAATTAGGTCCACGTAGCTCATTGGGAAATGAGTGACATCAAATCTAACTTTTGAATATGCAACAATTGGCAAGAGGGTTTTTCACACATTAAAAGTGTTGAATTAATGCGATACGTTCGTAACATTTTGGTTTTTGCAATTTGCCGTTAAGACTTCGAAAAAAATTAAAAAGCGTACGATCTGAGCTTGACCGTGAAAAAATTGAAATGCAAAAGTCGCTCGCCTCTCTTTGTCGGTAACAGTAGTTTTGTATCAAGTTTTAAACCAGTGATTCTCAACAGTCCATCTGGTAAATTTGTTTAAGGGCCGTTTACACGCTCAAACCATTTGCGCAAATTGGTTTGAACATGCATGTTTATACAAATAAATCGTTACGTGTAAACGTTGTTTGAATGTTTGCGCAAACAAAATAAATTGGTTTGAGTAAAATCAGTCCCGGGCAGAAAATCGGTTTGATGTTGGTGTATTGGTTTGAATGTTTGAACGATGTTCAAACCTCAGCTCCAATCTCGGGCATACGCATCGACGAAAATCCTGTCTCGTCAACCGTCAGTTGATAGTTGAGAACAAACGAATAAACAAATGGTAACAACGTCGAAAGAAAAGGAAATTCTTAGGGAATTTATCAAACTATGTAGATCTTTTCGCTGTCTCTGGAAAATTAAAAGTAGAGAATATAGGGGTAATTGCCCGTCTCATAACGTCTTCTCTTGAAATGATGGGTGTAATTAAATTCCATAAGTGTCGATATGTAGCCTCGTCCATACGCAAATAATTGCGAAAATCGTCAGGCTCACTTCGTAATTCATCAATTAAATTGGTGTGAGAAAATTAATCTTTTTTTAATAGTCAAGATTTACACCATTACCTCTTAGCTTTCGATTTCGTAATTTTTTTAATTAGGTATACCGCAGCGGTAGCAAGCATTAATTTTTCCTTCGAATCTGACATATTTGACAATTTTTTATAATTTGCAATTTCTAGAGTTCTCCACGCCAAAAACGCTTAAACTAAACTGAACGGTTGAACGTGTGAACAGTGTTGCCAACCTGTTACGAGCGTTTTCCCCCCAACTTGTTATAAATCCTCTTAATTTAGGGGGAAAGCTCTAAAAAGTTGGCAACACTGCGTGTGACGACAACATTTATTTAAGTTGCATTTGTGCAAACGGTTTGAGCGTGTAAATGGAATTTGAACGGCAATATTTGTTTGAATTAAATTTGTGCAAACGGTTTGAACAAATCTGTTTGCGCAAATGGTTTGAGCGTGTAAACGGACCTTTAGTCCGCAAATCGATTTAACAGGCTCAGCGTGAAATATTCTTTATCCACAACATAAAAAAGGTGTCTTTGGTGAAAAATGAAGTGTCCTTAATGAATTAATAAATAATTTACATGCTCGGTACTTCCAGAACGTTTGAAAACCACTAGTGTAGTCTCTTAAATCGATCCAATGTTTATTTATTTAAAGAAAAACAAGCCTACAATACGTGACCCTAACAATAAATAATTGTCGACACATGTGTATTTTTTTTCTTTGGGACAAACGAGATAAACGAATTTAATTAAATAAAAAAAGACAGAATTCAGATCTCGTTATTTTTTAACGAAAAATGCATTTCCAATGCCCCATCGGTTAAACACAAACGAATATTATTTATGATTCTAGTAGTTGACGTATCGATAGTACACGATTGCTTTTACTAGTAAGTTGATACAAAGTCTAAAAACTGCAATAAAAATAAACAATAGAAAAGAAGGGAACAATCACCGTAATAATTGTAAACAGATCTTTGTGCTGTTGCAGCTATTTCAAACGAAATTTTTACGAGAAATTCTAAACAATCTACTGAACTATCCCCAACATTGTTACTCAGACAGGGCCGTAGCTAGGAATCTACTTCAGGTGGGGCTCAATTTTAGGAGTGGGGGGGCGTGTTTTTTAAAAGAAAGACTTCACTATACAGAGCATTTCACTGACGACTATACAGTTTACATGGCAGCCCCCATTATTTGCCAAGGGATTTGAAAAATATTTTAAAGATTTTTAGGAGGGTCCCTAGAGATCATTTTACCAAAATTTGAAGCTCGTAGCTCTTTGGGAAATTGGTGAGATGCCGCTTTAATCGGAAAATTTCGCGATCTCCGCCAATCGAAAACCTATCCCAAACAAACCAGCATCATGAAAAGATTCGAGCAAAACAGTTTTTTTCATTTTTCCTCGCGAAATCCCGGAAAAACAGAAAAATTTGTTTCTCCAGATCGATTATGAATGAAAAGTTCATTAGCCACTATCAGCTGTTTACAACTTGTAAATCGAAGAGAAAACACTGTTTATGATAATTCTGTGTTCGGTATCTTTGTTCTTCCCTTTATTGCAACTAATACGTAAACAAAAAACGTTACGTACACTCCAGTTGTTGTTATGATATCAAAGTCAAGGATTTTTTCTTAGAAAAAAACACCTAGATGATGTAAACAATGTTCCCCCTTCGATTTACAAGTTGTAAACAGCTGATTAGTCGTCAATGAACTTTTCATTCATAATCGATCTGGAGAAACAAATTTTTCTGTTTTTCCGGGATTTCGCGAGGAAAAATGAAAAAAACTGTTTTGCTCGAATCTTTTCATGATGCTGGTTTGTTTGGGATAGGTTTTCGATTGGCGGAGATCGCGAAATTTTCCGATTAAAGCGGCTTTTCACCAATTTCCCAAAGAGCTACGAGCTTCAAATTTTGGTAAAATGATCTCTAAGGATCCTCCTAAAAATCCTTAAAATATTTTTCAAATCCCTTGGCAAATAATAGGGGCTGCCATGTAAACTGTATAGTCGTCAGTGAAATGCTCTGTATATAACAATTGTATGAAGAAGAAAAGATCTATTTTAATGAAAATGTCAGGAAAATTAATACAATAACTATAGATATATTAAGTATATTAGAATAACTGTACCCTGTTACCCATTTTGTTGAATTTATGTAAAAACGCATCAAAATTTATGTTTTTGGTTCTTTCTTTTTCAAATGCAAGAAATACCAGATTTGATAGTCGTTGATGTGTAGTAGATAGTCGTTGTGGACGATTTATTCTTGTAAGCACAGAAAATGTCGATTCACATGTAGCTGAACTACGACCAAACGTTCGGCAGGTCGCTAATAAATCATATGTATCTTTAAAGGCAGTTTTCTGCTTATAAAGTTCTTTGAAAGTATCACAATTATTAATATTATTTAAGTAGGTTTTGACTACTAGTACTTCTTCTTTGGTTGGCAGTTTAATTCCCAATGTAGATTAATACTGAATTTTTTCATAGTCTAATCTCTCAGCTGCATCAATAGCATCTAATAGGTCTCTGTTGTTATGAAATCTTCTTTCCATTTCTTGCAAAATAATATCCAAGGTTTCGTAAAAAAATTGCTTAAAACAATTTGAATCTTCATTTGGAATGTTCACCATAACAATAAAATCTTTTAGAGAAGAGTTAGTTAATTTTCTTCTCTTAGTGTTTTCATTTTCAGTTTTTAACTTCCCCGACCGACGGGTAGGGAAGTTATTAGTTTCGGACCAAAATTTCGAATTCGGGATTTCACCAGATCTTTACGTTTTGAGGTCCCCTGAACACGTTTTTGAAGTTTTTAGCTTGATGTCCGTGTGTGTGTGTGTGTGTGTGTGTGTGTGTGTGTGTGTGTGTGTGTGTGTGTGTGTGTGTGTATGTATGTGCGTCTGTCGGTTCTCCAACGATTACTCAAAAATGGTTTAACCGATTAAGCTCAAATTTGGTCAGCACAAACCATTTGGTGGCCGTTCAAGTTGATTAGTTTTTGGTGCCAATCGGACCTCGGGGGTGGAAGGAGGAGGGGGTTGATTGAAAAAAATTTAAGATAACATATTAATTTGATATCACCAATCGAAAGGGCATGTGCTTTTATGTCCGAAACAATACCCCCCATGTGCGATGTTTTTTTCTTTTTTTTAATTAGGGCACAAAATTGGCAAAATAGTGTAGTCAACCAATTCAAATTTGCCGCCTTCTATAAGGAATCGGTTGCCATAGGAAAGAGTTGTTGTTAGATAGAGAGAGAGATATGTATCCTTTTCACGATTTAATTGCGAAATTTTGAAATGACAGTTTAGAAGGTTATCCAACATAATTTTTAAAGCGTAGTAAAATTTATAACGGTATTTTATAAAGACAGAATGATATCTACTGTTGGTATCACTGAAGGCATAAAATCCTATGCGTTTGTTTACATTCTTTTGTCATTTTTGAAGCATAACCTCAGAATATTTGTTTTCAAGCGGTTTTTGTGTTTCGGTAAGTGCTTTTTCAATATATAAATGTTTTAAAATAATATAAATTTTAATTTTTCCCTCAACAATTCAATAGATATGATTTGATTTTTTCCATGTTTTTGTTGGGACAACCGTACTACTTTTTACTCTGCGCTGAAATTACAGTTCTGTTGTTTTGTCAATATTTCGCAATTGAATCGTGAATCGAGTTTATGAGAAAGTTGAATTGAAAAGGGTGTGTGGAACTAACGATCAGTGAACAGAGTTCTGGTTGACGAGGTGCTGGTTCCTCATTGAATTTTTCGTAGGTTGTGAGATAGCCACGGTTCTCAAACCCGATTTTGATTTTTATAGTAAGTCAGTTTTTTTTTTTAATAAAGTATCTAGAATAGAAAAAATAGTATAAAAAACTCGTGCTACGGTACTCGTTTTTTTAAAACTCGGACTCGTGCATTAATTGCCGACTTTTGACACTTGTTTTTAATAACTATTCTAATTCATGATTAACTATCCGGAGTGTGTCGGGGAAGTTATTAGGCCGCTTTTTAGATTCGGCCCCTTCCAAATTTTTAATTTTTTTCTTCCTTTTTCCCTTCCGACTTTTTTTTCTCCCTTTTTTTTGTTTCCTTCTCTTCTCGGCGTATTTAGCGCATCATTTTCTCTCGAGTGCGTATTCACACAGTTTACTGCCGACTATTTAAAAATTTGTTTTCGTGTAGGGTACTCTACGAGGTAAACCCCAGTTAGACTATCGAATAGAGCTTTGGTGCTTGCATTATTTTTTCGTGCAGGGTGCCCTACGATGTATACCACTAACGGAAAATAAGGAAGAAGAAAGTCTTATATCAACATCTTCGTGTGGGAAGCCCTACGAGGCCCATCCCGGCTTTACCAATCCACAAAATAACAATACAGTTGGTACAAATTTAAATTGAACTTCGAAGAAATTGATAATCGAGAATAATATTACAAGCAATAATATTTTGTGTAAGCTAGCTGTCTAACTGCTATATTTAAAAATTGCGCAGCTTTACCAATAAGCTCTTTAGCGGTGGTATTTACAGGCAGTTAAAACATGCGGCACTATTACTTTCCAGATTTTAACGTTCAAATTCTCTTATTCCTTAGTGTTTCTCCTCTCTTCTCCGTTATTTCCTGTCTAGGTTTATAGGCTCCTGATATCGCATACACCCTATTTTACGATTTACAACTAGGCGGCAACTAGACGTGGTCCTCCTTACTGAGATAATAAAATTACATTTAACACTGTAGAGTCTGCCATTCAGCCGGAACATAGCGACGGTGCAACCGATTTCCGCATCTATATAAGAGGGGCTAATTTGGATCCTAAGCATATTAGTTTCTTCTCGTGGAGTGGTCCTATTTCGAATGCATATTTGACTAAATCTGCGTGTTGCGAAAGAACTGTTTCCGAATACCCTGTCGGCTTGTTTCTCTCAACAAGTTGATCTAGAGTTCAGATTCGGCTTTGCAATGCAGCTCGTATTTTCCTCCTTAGCTGCTTTTTCCACCTGAAGGTTGACGTGCATTATTTCATCTGAAGCAGGGTTCAATTGATTGAGCATTTATATACCCTTTTCCTTTTTTCTTTTTCTTTAAGTTGCATTGGGTTAGTCTTTCTTGGCTATTGGCTGTTTGGTTTCCTCATTGTTTCAATTTTTTTTTCGTAATTCGAGCTCTGGTTCAGTATAAACGACGGCTAGTGATACAGCATTTAAACGCTGCTTTAGTCTTTGAGTTGCTCCATAGATTTTCTTAGAGGTTGTTGTCTGATATGGAGCGGTTTCAGTGCTACTCGAGCAGGAATGATCTGAGACATCATCAGAAGTACCATTGTCGAGGTGGATCTTATTCCACAACTTGCCCTTTATGTGATCGTGAGTTCAAAACTTACGGCGGTATGAGGCTACATATGAAACAGACCCACACTGTTCAGTACAATGCGGAGACCCGGATGCTTGTTCGGGAGGAATTAAAATATACAGGTCAACATGTTTATAAACATTGATGCTCAATTTTCAAAGGTTGTGCATTGGAATATACTAAAATTTATCAAAAAAGAGCCAGGGTTTTCAACGAAGCGAAGAGCGATCGTGCTGACGTGGGCAGCAATATCCCGGTTCCTCTACCGTCTGCATCCGCTCTCGTGAATGACATGGCCTCTTTACCTTCCGTTGACCTAATACAACCATCTTATCATTTGAGTCCTGCAGTGGATGTGGTAGACTATGGTGAGATGACTCTGACTTTTGGCGTATGCAATGGAAGTCCTGAAAGAAAAGGCTTCATAAATTATGTTTAATTGAGTAATCAGCCTGTTGGGAGATTATAGGGTTTCATAGCAGTCTTCTCCATCTGTTGATGTCGGGCCTGGAGTTGACCATAGCGACCCTGTGCTCTCTTATCTAAATGAACTTTTGTGTTCTTATTCTATACCTCAGGACATTATTGAAAATATGTCTCCCTTTGTTCTCGACCCCCAGCGGTGTAGGCGAACAGCATATGCGTTGTGCAAACATATTATTGCTACAGTAGCTCCTAAGTCGACATGGCGAGGTAATGTCAAATCAAAGAATGATAATGTGGAGCACATTCGTTTCAGCATGTCTGACCTATTTAAAAAAGCTCAAATGCAATATTCTCGTAATAGATCATAGCTGGCTGGATCTATTATAGAGGGTTCCTTTTGAACTTCATCGAGGCGTTTCCCTAATTTAGAGGATAATGAGTCGTCTTATAAGGAAATATTTTCTGCCGAAGCGATTCCAGACATTGAGCCTATTGAAACGTACCACAGTAATAGTATATCTTTATAAAAGCCTATCACGAAAAAGCAGCTGAGTGAAGTGTTTTCCATCAGTTGTTCCGATGCTGCTGGTGTTGACGGTATTACATTGACCTAAATAAAAAAATTCTCTTGGGTAAGTCTCCTGTTTCTTTACAATTTGAGGTTGTATTGCGGATACGTACCTCTGAAAATGAAACAATGTACAACGACTTTGATTCAGAAGGCGGCTCAGTCTGACCTAAGTGATGTGAACAATTGGCGCCCAATCACCGTGACAAGAATTATTCTTAGGTTATTTAACAAGATACAGGCAAACCGATTTAAAGTTTTAAAATACCATTTTTCGCAGAGAGGCTTCGTTAACTTCGACGGCTGTTTGGCCAACACACTTACATTACAATACATAATTAAAGACTGAAGAAAGCGCTCTATGCCTCATACTATCGTCACGTTGGATGTCTGAAAAGCATTTGACTCTGTGTCTTTCAAGTGTGTATATCGAACTATGCGTCGTTTTTCTAAGGACGGGCGTATAATAAATTTGATCGCAGATTCTTACGTTGGCACATCTACGCGTACCGCTTGTGGCTCGAATACCACTCAGGGCTTGCCTACTTTGAGAAGGGTCCGTCAGGGAGATCTCTTATCTCCCTATTTGTTCAACCTAGTCGTTGTTGAGATA
Organism: Mylabris phalerata; assembly: GCA_020740385.1. NCBI lineage: Eukaryota > Metazoa > Arthropoda > Insecta > Coleoptera > Meloidae > Mylabris > Mylabris phalerata. Next base: position 200,070 of record JAJEOX010000218.1, read on the forward strand.
CTGTGCGAGCTACATCGTCATAACTTTGGAATAGAGTTAGACGGTCAGCGGTACACTACGTTGGCTTACGCTGATGATTTGGTATTATTTTCAACATTTGTACTTTAAACTCAACGCATGATTCACTTATGTCAACATTTCTTTGAGAAGCTACAGATGATGATGAATCCCAATAAATCAACTGTACTTGTAGTAAATCTTTTACAATCGGTCAAGAAATTGTACGTTTGTTCTACATCTAGGTAGGCGGTTGCAGTTACTTAGATTATTAATATAACGGTTGAACTACAGTTCAGATACTTGGGTTTTAAGTTCAGCTATATGGGCACAGAACCTACAGATTTGTCACCACTCAAGGAGGAACAGGAGAGGGTAAGTAGGCCTCCACTCCGACCGTATCAGAAGTTTGTAATGATCGAGTCTAACTTGCTCCCGAAATATATCTATGGTCTTCAGAGACGCAATGCCACTCAGAATGTTTTAGAGAGAGCTGATCGATTGGTCAGATTGACGGTTAAACAGATCCTACACAACGGAGTGGCGGCCAGGGCCTTGTCTGCTTCCGAACCAAGATTCCCTCAGTTTTGTTGGGGCGCTTGGACAAGACTTCTGGTTCAGGTGATCCTCAACTCAATAATGTATTTAGGTCCTGTTTTTTTGAGCATCTTAAAGGAAGATTGGAGAAAATGGTACACGACTAGGGAATTGACAAAAGAGCTGAGGCTTTGTATTGGTCAAACCGGCTTGAGTCTGCTGTTTCAGGGGCAGTCACATATCCGTAATGGGCAACAATTACGCTTCTTCTTCATGGATCAAGGATCCTCCAAAATGTTGGTCGAGGAGAGATCACATTTCTTCCATTTAATTGAGGGGAAATATTCTGCCTACGGCAGGTGGACTGCACAATCCAGCTGGACAACGTCGTTGTAGAGCGGGTTGTATGAGAAACGAATCCGTATGCCACATATAACAGAAGTGCCTCATGACACATTTTGAACGGACTCGTAGACATGATTACATAGTAGACTTATTGTCGGACTATGCAAGGAAGAAAGAGGTCCTGTGTGAGATTGAGCCCCATTTTCGTAACGTTCTGGGTGTTCTGCGGAAGCCCGATCTTCTATTATATAAAAATATTACAGTGATATTGTCCGACGTGGGCATTCATAGGGACACTTCTACACCACTAGTTGATTGCTTTCAGGGTAAAATTTCACATTACAATGATCGTTCCATTGTAGAGGCAATTTCTACGCGCTTTCCAAACTCGGTGGTCGAGAAGCATGATGCCATCTAAATAAACAGCTTACTGCTTCTTAAAAAACCAATCGTGTCTTAGAGCATAGGATCATAACTAGTGTGCTGAAGGGTGGAGTCGCTTTTCACGGGGACTTCAGCACCAAGATTAGGGTAGCTGTGGTATAACAAGGGGACTGATATTATCAGCTTCCTATTCTCATTTCTTTTGCTATTTCTTACCCTCCGATATCAGAGGGGGTTTTTAATTCTATTTTTTTTGGCTCTTCTTTCCATCTCGATTTCCTTCATCTCATAGATTTCGAATGTCTTGCCCTATCAATGCATTTTCTTTCCTTCATCATCATTCTTTCATGGTTTTCTCCTCTCTGCTACGAGTTTTTTAATTCATTACTACATTATCGTCGATATTGGATTGTGCTTTACTGCCAGGGCATTGATTTATAATTTTCAAAAACCGTTGAGACTCATTGGCTTTCTTATGCGTCCAAACGAAAATCCCTGTTTCAATTTAATGATCTCTTAATTTTTTCTTTCACATTGAGGTTCTCTTGCTTGGGACGAATTTTTTGAACTTTGAATACGTTACGTCTGCCCGTCCGTCTCAGATGACTGATTTCGTTTACTTTACAAGACTTGAACAGACATGAGTATAAGTGAATGAACCATTAACTAGCCAAATGCCTCGTCATCGAATTGGTGACGCGCATGAATGGATTAACAAAATTCTCACTGTCCCTACTGACTATCTAGCGAAACCACTGTCAAGGGAACAGGCTGGGAAAAATTATAGAGGAAAGAAGACCCTGTTGAGCTTGACTCTTGTCAGGCGCTGTGAGGAGACATAAGTGGTGTAGCATAAGAGGGAGATGGAAACATCGCTTGTGAAATACCACTACTTTCATTGTTTCTTTACTGACTCGATTGAACGGAAAGCATGCGTCATTGATCTAGAGCTTCGGCTGTCTTGGTTTTCTTGATCCAAGCGTATAGAGTGGTGTTCTGGGCGTTTCGTGCCGTGCTTCGCTTGTATGAGTTACCAATAGGCTTGTCTTATTAGGTAAACATGCAGTGTCGTATTGGTCACGTTTCGTTTCAAGCGCCATTTTATGCTCTTTCGTGATCCGATTCGAGTACACCGCCAGGTGGGGATTTTGACTGAGGCGGTACATCTGTCTAAGGAGAACACAGAAGTCCTAAGGCCAGCTCAGCACGGACAGAAACCTCGCGTAGAGCTAAAGGGCAAGTGCTGCCTTGATCCTTATGTTCCGTATGCATAGGGACCGCTGAAGCTCGGCCTATCGATCCTTTTGGCTTGAAGAGTTTTCAGCAAGAGTTGTCTGAAAAGTTACAACAGGGATAACAGTCTAGTGGCTACAAGCGTTCATAGCGATGTCGCTTTTTGATTTTTAGATGACGGGCCTTCCTATCATTGCGAAGTAGAATTCGCCAAGCGTCGGATTGTCCCACCCGTTAAAGGAGAACTAGAGCATATTAGAACCTATTTTAGAACGGGAAAAATTGGCAATGGTCGGGTAAGGTTTTATACCGGCATTCTGAAAATGACTGTGAAAGAGCCCCCACCCCTTCTCCTAAATTGAAGCGGTGGAAAGCTTTCTTGATAAATTTTTCTTGATTTTGCTCAAATTCTATGAACAACATCTACAAGGCAAGTCATTTACGAAAATTTGAGCTTTACGCTCACCTCCTATTTTTTGGGATTTCTTTTGCTAATTTTTTACGGGGCTCAGGTGATTTTCATCGCAAAAATTTTGACGGTTTTGTATTCACCGTCTCCAAGGCAGTCATCAAAAAGCTTATGATTTTTCTAGCCACCCTTAGGGGGGTGGCGAAATGAAGGCTCAAATTATAATTTTAATTAAAAGTAGGTATTGATTTAGTGCCACACCAGGAGGTGTAAGTATCATCATTTTCAAAAAGCTTGAGGGTGTCTTCAAAAAGCGTCGTCAGAAAGTACTCAATAGGTGCTTTCCATTGATGAGCTGCACAAAAAGTTTGCATCAATTGAAATCTCAAAAGACTCTAAGGGCCCGAAGGGTCCTTTGAATTGCTCATTTAGCTAGTACTCTCTGAGTGCTTGTCATAGACGTGCCACTCAATATGATGCTGAGTGCTCAGGAAAAAAGAGCTTCAAAGGCCCTTAAAAGGATGTCAGAAAAATTTTCTAGATGAGCGCTTACCATTGATGTAACACAAAAAACGGTGCAAAAATCTTCAGTTTTAGAAAATTTGTAAGGTTCCTTAAATTGTGCTATTAGAAAGTGCTCAATTAGTGCTTACAAATATTGTGCCTCTCATCAAAATAGCATGAATTTGACTTCAAAGGGCTTCCGAATGTCAAAGGTCTTTCTAAAGAATGTCACAGGAAAGGACAAACTTAGTGCTTTCCATTGATGTGATACACATATGGGTTGCATCGGCTTGTACTTCAAGGGTTTCAAAGGGCTCCAAGGCCTTTTAGAAAATCTTATCAAGAAAGTACTTCTTCAGTGATAACCATTGATGTGCAAGACAAGGTGGTGCGAAGAGCCTTAGTTATAAAGTAACTCGAAATTCCTTTATTGAGGGTCATAGGGAAGAACTCAATTAGTGCCTTCCATTAACATTCCACATATAGGGGTTGCATCAACTTTGATATCAAAAGCCTCAAAGGAAGCGAAGACCTCTTTAAAGGGCATATTAAGAAAGTATTTCCTGATTGTTTACCATTGATGTGCCTCACTAGAGGGTGCAAGAAATCTTCGTTTCAAAGGGCTTGAAGGGCCTTTTAAAAAACGTCGTGAGAAAGCGCTAAATGAGTGCCTTCTATTGATGTGTCAGACATATAGCATGCATCTACTTTGATTTCAAACAGCTCAAAAGAATCGAAAGGCACTTTGCAGAGTATATTTTGTAAGGACCCAAGGATTTGCTAACAACTTTGATTTTAATATAATTAATGGCCATTAGAAAGGTTGCTATGGTAAGTACTCCAATGGGTTTCAGCTGTAATGTACAATTCATGAGTTCTTAAGCAGATTTAGTTCCATTAGGTCGCAAAGGCGATATCAAGGGCATCGTAGGCAAGTCGTGTTTACGGTCGATGTGCCGTTCTAATTGAGTCTTTTTCTCAGCTGTACACAAATTCTGTTTCATTTTTTAGGACTTTTGAACTAACAGTGAAAAATTATGAATGAACCATTAAGGTTCAGTTTTATAAAAAAAATTGCTCATGCCCCGAATCCGTAGGCCGCTCAGGAGCTGCCCTTCCATCTGGTTCACTTGCTAATAGGGGACGTGAGCTGGGTTAAGACCGTCGTGAGACTGGTGAGCTTTATCCTACTGATGAGTCATCGTTGCGATAGTAATCCTGCTCAGTACGAGAGGAACAGCAGGTTCGGACATTAGGTTCACACACTCGCTCGAGAGGGCGATGGTGCGAAGCTACCTTCCGTGGAATTATGTCTGAACGCCTCTAAGGCCGTATCCTGTCTAGACAAAGGTAATCTGGCAACGATACCTTTTAGAGTTTCGAGAGTCGAAAGGCTCTATAAAATTAGACTTTATTAAGTGTGTAGCGTTATTAGCTGCCTAAGATTATCAGTTAGCGGCAAAATTTATTTTGCTTAGTTTATCTTTATCTTTTGGCGGTCAATTGCGGGTTCAAATTTGATGTCCAAACTTGGAATCGTTTGTAGACGACTTACATACCTGGCAGGGTGTTGTTCTCGGTAGAGCAGTTTCCACGTTGCGATCTGTTGAGCCTCAGCCCTTGGCTAGGTGATTCGTTGGGAAGCCACGTGTTACCAAGAGAAATAGGCCTTAATTGTGTTGTTGTGTTGAGCAATTGAGCTCAATTCACAACCTTTTAAAGTCTATTTATTTCACTGAAGTAATGGAAACCGCGATGGTGTTATTCTTATGCATGTATGAGATTTCTCCCCTATTTAAAGTCAATTTTTTCAATGGATACAACGAAAGGAAAAGTCGTAAAAACGGAATTTTAATTGTACGAATTTCGATGAACTTTTATTAATCGAATTTCGTACAAAATGTGCTTTAAATTTATGTGCAAGTTTTTCTAACGGAGCTCCGTCCATTTAGCGCCGCCAGATTCTAGTATTATTCTTGACCACGGTCCGTTCGATTTGTTCAAACATACATAGGGGATTGGTGTGCTCTGTGCCTCCATGGCGGCAACGACGGTTTTTCTAACAGGATTACTATTTGTTAGGCTTTGACTGACTCGTACGTTCTGTTTAACGCCGTCCAACGGCAGTAGTAAGAATTGTTTCGACTATTTTGACGATTTTGACAGACATATTTGGTAGGTTGTAAGTTAAATGTTGAATTTAAAGAGAGACTTGGGACACCTCTCACATTAAGCTGCTGCTAAACTAACACATACAAAATTGCAAAAAAAGCAAATTTCTGCTCTGCTGCTTTTCTTTATAAAACGGCGCACTTTACAAAAGCCTCGTTCTCAAATATTCGACAAGCGATTATTTATTAGGAACGTTCTTCGAGAGGTAAGGAGCTTTTGTGAGGGCTCCACCTCATCAAACAATTAAATACAAGTGTTCGTTTATTCTAGACTGCACAGCAATATTTTTTTTTCAATATTTTGCTTCCTCCTACCTATAATTCTGTCATTGAAATATAAAGCAAAGTCAATAAATAAGAAAAGAGACAAATTAAAATAACAAATTCAGCTGAGAAAAATGGTTTTTGACGATTTTTACAAATCTGACAGAGATATTCGGAAGACAGGAAGTTGAAATTTGAATTAAAAGAAAGACAAGGGACACCTCTCACATTAAGCTGCTGCTTAAGAAACACTTACAAAATTGTAAGAAACGCAAAAATCTTCTCTGCTGCTTTTTTTTACAAAATACCTTCAAGGGAAAGGTGCGGCTTACAAAAGCCTCGTTCTCAAATATTCGATAAGCGATTATTTATGAGGAACGTTCTTCAAGAGTTAAGAAGTTTTTGTTGTGACTCCACCTAAACAAACCATTTAATAGAAAGTGTTGGTTTTTTCCAGACAGCACAGCTATCATTTTTTTTCAATATTTTGCTTCCTCCAACCAATTAATCTCAAAAATTAAAATATTTCAATGAGACACTCTATGTTAAGAGTTTTCCACAGCAAGACCGTGTGTCAAGCTGGGCGATTCATTGCTAGCGTCCCTTATGCGGTCACATTTTTCATTTGGTAATTTGTCTTGGACTTGTAATTTTTTTTATTTTTATATATATCAAATATATATGAAATAAGGATAAAAGCTTTTAACGTTTACCCAATGCATTTTTATTTTATTATCAACTCACAACTGGCTTGTATTTTTTTAATGCTTGATCCATAAAAATAAACAAATTTTCAAAGTCGCTATTAATCTAGCAAGAAAGTTGAAGATTAAGAAGGTTTTGATTCTAGGCCGGATGACTGCTTACACAGAATCATTTTTAGTTATTGCGTGAGGGCAAACGAGTTTAAAAGTAAATAATCTATCAATTTGCACTCTTTTGTTGCTTCATCAGGTCTATCATATTATCAGGAACGCTTGTTGAATGGCACCCGATATTTTTAAAAATTTAACAAAAAGAATATTTATCATAAGGAACGCTTGTGGAATGGCACCTTATGGAATGAAACAAATGTTGTTGTCGTCATATGGAACGCTTGTGAATGGCACCTTTAAATGTTGAAGATGATTTTAATCAAATTTCTACAAAGTGGACATTCATAGTTCTAAAATTTAAAATATATAAATGAGGAAAATGTATAGAAGTATGAAAAATTTAATTGCAAATTGAACGGTGATATTTTATGTAGATTGGTCATTGATTTTCAATGATCAGTGTTACACAAACTGTGACTACTCTAAGTTTAGAGATTTCCACAGCAAGACCGTGGGTCAAGCGAGGCAATTATTAGCTAATGTCTTTTATGCGGTCGAGTTAGATATCATAGAAAGAGTTCCTGCTAGTTCTACGAGAGCCTTATATCAAGAAACAGACGTAAGCAGAACCGTTGGTATCTAAAGGGAGGCGGATATTTGTATGGATAGATAATAAGCTTCCAATTTTCAGTTTTATATAATTACACGCTTTTTTAAACTTTAAGTTTTCTACTGCAAGACAGTGGGTCAAGCGAGGCGATCCACCGCTGGCGTCCCTTATGCGGTCACATTTTTCATTTGGTAATTTGTCTAGGACTTGTAATTTTTTAACTTCCCCGACCAGAGGGTAGGGAAGTTATTAGTTTCGGACCAAAATTTCGAATTCGAGATTTCACCAGATCTTTACGTTTTGAGGTCCCCTGAACACGTTTTTGAAGTTTTTAGCATGATGTCCGTGTGTGTGTGTGTGTGTGTGTGTGTGTGTGTGTGTATGTATGTGCGTCTGTCGGTTCTCCAACGATTACTCAAAAACGATTTCACCGATTGAGTTCAAATTTTGTCAGCACAAACGATTTGGTGGCCGTTCGAGTTGATTAGTTTTTGGTGCCAATCGGACCACGGGGGTGGAAGAGGGAAAGGGTTGATTGAAAAAAAACTCAAGATAACATATTAATTTGATATCACCAATCGAAAGGGCATGTGCTTTTATGTCTAAAACGATACCCATCATGTGCGATGTTCTTTTATTTTTTTAAATAAGGGCACAAAATTGGCAAAATAGTCTAGTCAACCAATTCAAATTTGCCGCCTTCTATCAGGGATCGGTTGCCATAGAAAAGAGTCGTTGTTCACGATTCAATTGCGAAATTTTGAAATGACAGTTTAGAAGGTTATCCAACATAATTTTTAAAGCGTAGCAAAATTTATAACGGTTGTTTATAAAGACAGAATTATATCTACTGTTGGTATCACTGGAGGCATAAAATCCTATGCGTTTGTTTACATTCTTCTGTCATTTTTGAAACATAACCTCAGAATATTTGTTTTCAAGCGGTTTTTTTGAGCGGGTTTTGTGTTTCGGTTAGTGCTTCTTTAATATATAAATGTTTTAAAATAATATAAATTGTGATTTTTCCACAAAAAAGAAAGGTATATTCCCGCGACAATTCAATCAACATAATTTGAATTTTTCCATGTTTTTGTTGCGACTAGCTTAGTACTTTTTACTCCACGCTCAAATGACAGTTCTGTCGTTCTGTTAAAATTTCGCAATTGAATCGTGAATCGAGTTTATAAGAAGATTGAACAAGTTGAACTGAAAAGGGTGTGTGTGGAATCACCGATTAGTGAACAGAGTTTTTGTTGACGAGATGCTGGTTCCTCATTGAATTTTTCGGTGGTTGTGAGATAGCCACGGTTCTCGATTCCCGATTTTGATTTTTATAGTAAGTTTGTTTTTTTTTTAATAAAGTATCTCCAATAGAAAAAATTTGAAAGGGGCCGAATCTAAGAACCGGCCTAATAACTTCCCCGACACATTCCGGATAGTTAATCATAAATTAGAAAAATATATTAAAGACAAATATCAGAAATCGACAATTAATGCAAGAGTTCAAGTTTAAAAAAAAAAAAAACTTACTATAAAAATCAATATCGGGAATCAAGAGCCGTGGCTATGTCACCACCACTGAAAAATTCAATGAGGAACCAGCACCTCGTCAACCAAAACTCTGTTTACTGATCGGTGATTCCACACACACTTTTCAGTTCAATTTTCTTATAAACTCGATACACGATTCAATCGCGAAATTTTGACAGAACCACAGAACTGTCATTTCAAAATTTTGCAATTGAATTTTCTATGGCAACCGATTCCTTATAGAAGGCGGCGAATTTGAATTGGTTGACTACACTATTTTGCAAATTTTGTGCCCTAATTAAAAAAAAGAAATAAACATCGCACATGGAAGGTATTGTTTCGGACATAGAAGCACATGCCCTTTCGATTGGTGATATCAAATTAATATGTTATCTTAAATTTTTTTCAATCAACCCCCTCCCCCTTCCACCCCCGAGGTCCAATTGGCATAAAAAACTAATCAACTTGAACGGCCACCAAATGGTTTGTGCTGACCAAATTTGAGCTCAATCGGTTAAACCATTTTTGAGTAATCGTTGGAGAACCGACAGACGCACATACATACACACACACACACACACACACACACACACACACACACACACGGACATCAAGCTAAAAACTTCAAAAACGTGTTCAGGGGACCTCAAAACGTAAAGATCTGGTGAAATCTCGAATTCGAAATTTTGGTCCGAAACTAATAACTTTACTACCCGTCGGTCGGGGAAGTTAAAAATTGTATACAAAACTCGTGCTACGGTACTCGTTTTTTAAAAAACTCGGACTCGTGTCGGGGAAGTTATTAGGCCGGTTCATAGATTCGGCCCCTTTCAAATTTTTTCTATTTGAGATACTTTATTAGAAAAAAAACTAGCTTACTATAAAAATCAAAATCGGGAATCGAGAACCGTCGCTATTTCACAACCACCGAAAAATTCAATAAGGAACCAGCACCTCGTCAACCAAAACTCTGTTCACCGATCGGTGGTTCCACTCACACCCTTTTCAATTCAACTTTCTCATAAATTGGATTCACGATTCAATTGCGAAATTTTGACAGAACGACAGAACTGTCATTTGAGTGTGGAGTAAAAAGTAGTACGGTAGTCCCAACAAAAACATGGAAAAATTCAAATCATATGGATTGAATTGTCGAGGGAATATACATTTCTTTTTTGTGGAAAAATCAAAATTTATATTATTTTAAAACATTTATATATTAAAAAAGCACCAACCGGAACACAAAACCCGCTCAAAAAAAACCGCTTGAAAACAAATATTCTGAGGTTATGTTTCAAAAATGACAGAAGAATGTAAACAAATGCATAGAATTTTATGCTTTCAGTGATACCAACAGTAGATATCATTCTGTCTCTATAAACTACCGTCATAAATTTTGCTACACTTTAAAAATTATGTTGGATAACCTTCTAAACTGTCATTTCAAAATTTCGCAATTGAATCGTGAACAACTCTTTTCTATGGCAACCGAACCCTTATAGAAGGCGGCAAATTTGAATTCGTTGATTACGCTATTTTGCCAATTTTGTGCCCTTATTTAAAAAAAGAAAAACACATCGCACATGATGGGTATCGTTTCGGACATAAAAGCACATGCCCTTTCGATTGGTGATATCAAATTAATATGTTATTTTAAATTTTTTTCAATCAACCCCCTCTCCCTTCCACCCCCGTGGTCCGATTGGTACCAAAAACTAATCAACTCGAACGGCCACCAAATAGTTTGTGCTGACCAAATTTGAACTCAGTCGGTTAAAGCGTTTTTGAGTAATCGTTGGAGAACCGACAGACGCACATACATACACACACACACACACACACACACACACACACACACACACACATCAAGCTTAAAACTTCAAAAACGTGTTCAGGGGACCTCAAAACGTAAAGATCTGGTGAAATCTCGAATTCGAAATTTTGGTCCGAAACTAATAACTTCCCTACCCTCTGGTCGGGGAAGTTAAAAAATAGTATACAAAACTCGTGCTACGGTACTCGTTTTTTTAAAAACTCAGACTCGTGTCGGGGAAGTTATTAGGCCGGTTCATAGATTCGGCCCCTTTCAAATTTTTTTATATTTATATATATCAAATATAAATAATGAGATTGCAAACTTCTAACTTTTACCAAATACATTTCTAATTTTTTATCAACTCTCTCCCGTCCGAGCGAGAATAAAAATTGACTAGTTAACTTCCCCGACCGGACGGTAGAAAAGTTTTTAGTTCCGGACCTAAATTTCGAATTCGAGATTTCACCAGATCTTTAAGTCTTGAGGTTCCCTGAACACGTTTTTGAAGTTTTTGGCATGATGTCCGAGTGTGTGTGTGTGTGTGTGTCTGTCGGTTCTCCAACCATAACTCCAAAACAGATCAACCGATTGAGTTCCAATTTGACCTGCACAAACCATTTGGTAGCCGCTCGGGTTGATTAGTTTTAGGTGCCAATCGGACCAAGGTGATAGAAGGGTGAGAGGGTTGATTTAAGGAAAAAGCAATATAACATATTAATTCGATATCACGATTCGAGAGGGCATGTGCTTTTATGCCCAAAACAATACCCATCATGTGCAATGTTCTTTTCTTTTTTTTTAAATAAGGGCACAAAATTGGCTAAAAATTGTAGTCAATCAATTCAAATTTGCCGCCTTCTATAGAGGATCGGTTGCCATAGAAAATTCAATTGCGAATTTTTGAAATGACAGTTTAGAAGGTTATCCAACATAATTTTTAAAGCGTTGCAAAATTTATAACAGTAGTTTATAAAGACAGAATGTTGGTATCACTGAACTCATAAAATCGTATGCGTTTGATAACATTTTTCTGTCATTTTTGAAACATAACCTCAGAATGTTTGTTTTCAAGCGGTTTTTTGGGCGGGTATTGTGTTTTGATTAGTGCTTTTTCAATATATGAATGTTTTAAGATAATATAAATTTTTCTTTTTCCACAAAAAAGAAATGTATATTCCCTCGACAATTCAATCCATATGATTTGAATTTATCCATGTTTTTGTTGGGACTACCGAACTACTATTTATTCCGCGCTCAAATGACAATTTTGTCGTTCCTGTCTAAATTTCGCAATTGAATTGTTTATAAGAAAGTTGAACTGAAAAGGGTGTGTGTATCATCACCGATTTGTTAACAGAGCTTTGGTTGACGAGGTGCTGGTTCCTCCTTGAATTTTTCGGTGGTTGTGAGATGGCCGCAGTTCTCGATCCCCGATTTTGATATTTTAAAGTAAGTTAGTTTTATTTAAATAAAGTATCTTCAATAGAAAAAATATTATAAGAATAAATCATTTTTAATGATTGTGTGAGGGCAAAGGAGTTCAAAAGTAAATTATTTATTAATTTATTGCTTTATCCTCTCTACCATTTTGTACATAAGGGACGCTCTAGTATATAGGCACCTTATGTTAGAGAAATTTAATACAAGGTAATGTTTGTCATGAGGCACGCTTAAGGAATGACACCATATTGAATGAAAAAAATAATTTGTTGTTGTTATTGTTGCCATTAGGGACGCTTGTGAATGGCACCTTTTGATTGATGATGATGATGATGAGTTAAGATTAATAAAAATTATAAATGACGTTAAGCATTATTAGTGGAATTTTTCTGCTGGTTTAACGTCATAATGATAATAATGAACTGTTCAATAAAAACAAACAACAGTTCCCTGATTGATCCTGCCTGTAGTCATATGCTTGTCTCAAAGATTAAGCCATGCATGTCTCAGTACTAGCCTAATTATGGTGAAACCGCGAAAGGCTCATTAAATCTTTTATAATTCCTTAGATTGTACCCACATTTACTTGAATAACTGTGGTTAGTCCAGAGCTAATACATGCAAACAGAACTCTAACCGGATACGGAAGGAGCCCTTTTATAAGATCAAACCTATTGGTGTAGGCTTAGCGTCATCGTATAAAATAATCAATCTGAACAACTTTATGCTGATCACAGGGTCTCGTACCGGCGACGCATCTTTCAAATATATGCCTTATCTACTGTCGATGGTAGGTTCTGCGCCTACCATGGTTGTAACGGGTAACGGAGAATCAGGGTTCAATTCCGGAAAAGGAGACTGAGAAACGGCTACCAAATCCAAGGCAGCAAACTACCCCCCCCCCCAAGCACGGGAAGGGACAGACCCCGTAATCGGAATGAGTACACTTAAAATCCTTTAACGAGGATCAACTGGAGGGCAAATCAGGTGTCAGCAGCCGCGGTAACTCCAGCTCCAATAGCGTATATTAAAGTTGTTGCGGTTAAAAAGCTCGTCGTCGAATTTGTGTCGCATGCCGCTGGCATCGTTCGCGGAATAAACTGGCGTGACATGGGACGTCCTGTCCGTGAGTATAGCACTTTCGGGGGCAACCATATACAATACTGCCGCGGTGCTCTTCATTGAGTGTCGAGGTGGGCCGGCTCATTTACTTTGGACAAATTGAAGTGCTTAAAGCAGGCTAAAATTTTGCCTGAATATGTGTACCTAGAACAAAGGAATAGGACCTGGGTTCTATTTTGTTGGTTTTCGGAACTCCGAGGTAATGTTTAATAGGAACGGATGCGGGCATTCATATTGCGACGTTAGAGGTGAAATTCTTGGATCGTCGCAAGACGAACATAAGCGAAAGCATTTGCCAAAAACGTTTTCATAAATCAAGAATGAAAGTTAGAGGTTTAAAAACGATCAGATACCGCCCTAGTTCTAACCATAATCGATGCCCGCTAGCGATCCGCCGACGTTCCAACGATGACTCGGCGGACAGCTTCCAAGAAACCAAAGATTTTGGGTTCCGGGGGAAGTATAGTTGCAAAGCTGAAACTTAAAGGAATTGACGCTAGGGCATTACCAAGAGTGGAGCCTGCGGCTTAATTTGATTGAAAACGGGAAACCTCACCAAGCCCAGACACCGGAAGGATTGACTGATTGAGAGCTCTTTCTTGATTCGGTGAGTGGTGGTGCATGGCCGTTCATAGTTGGTGGAGCGATTTGTCTGGTTAATTCCGATAACGAACGAGACTCTAGCCTACTAAATAGACGCATATTACGACATCTTAAAGGCCCGTCGGTATTATTCAGGTTAATAGCCTGTTTATACTGTACGTGGTTTTTACTGTCGGCGTATTTATAATTCTTCTTAGAGGGACAGGCGGCTTCTAGCCGCACGAGATTGAGCAATAACAAGTCTGTGATGCTCTTAGATGTTCGGGGCCGCACGCGCGCTACGCTGAGGGAATCAGCGTGTTTTACACTGTCCGTGAGGACCGGGTAACCCGCTGAACCTCCTTCGTACTAGGGATTGGGGCTTGCAATTGCTACCCTTGAACGAGGAATCCCTTGTATGCGCGAGTCATGAGCTTGCGTTGATTACGTCCCTGCCCTTTGTACACACTGCCCGTCGCTACTACCGATTGTATGATTTAGTGAGGTCTTAGGACTGGTACACGGTGGCGTTTCGGCGTTACCGTTGTAACTGGGATGATGACCTAACTTGATCATTTAGAGGAAGTAAAAGTCGTAACAAGGTTTCAGTAGGTGAACCTACGGAAGGATCATTAACGTATCCAAACATCATTAAAAGCAAGCTACATTATAAATCATCAAAAATTAAATGGAAAATTTGCTTGCTGCTTTTAGGTACGCTACAAAATAATATAATTTGTGTAGTTGTTTGAAAATAAATTTAAAAATGTTTGAATATAAGATATAAAATATAAAATAAAATTTAAGAATGAAAGCTTCTCAATTAATAAATTTAAATAAGATATAAAATATAAAACAAAATTTAAAAATGAGACATTCTCAATTAATAAATTAATGCAAGGAATTTTTGAGGAAATTGTTTGGTTTTCTTAAGTGTAGTACAATCGATTTTCTTTCAAATACCTTAAAATGCAGCTACACAAAACAATAAAATTTAAAAATAATATACGATAAGGAATTTAAAAAAGGAAAATTTCAAAAATAACATTATTTATAGGTACTTAAAAGCACAAAATAGTAAAATCAAGCTACACTTAAGTCTTAGTTGATGTTGCTACAAAAGTAGTTATTTTATATGGTATTTTCTATATTACATATAAAAATGAAGTAACTTCATTTTACGAATATTATGTACAAATAAGAAATGATGAAAAACAACTACATACAAATATTAATTTTAATAAATTCGAAAAAAAATGTATTATGAACAAAAGAATATATATGTATGTTGCCCTTTATTGTCGACATAATAAATAAAAATTAATATTTTTACATAAGATATTTACTTATTTATTGGTAGAACAGCAAATCAGGTTAACATATATATGGTGTATGTAGTTTAAAAATAAATAAATGTCACATATCCCATTATACAGAAAATTTGAAAATAATAAAACAAAATAAAAGAAAATTTAAATAAAACTAGTAAGAATACCTTAAAAATTACCATGAAGTACAGAACTCTACAAAGCCACTAAAGCCGTAATAATATTATAATGAAATTTTTAAATAAGTACTCTCAATAAAATGAATGTAATTGTATTTGACATTATGCTCCAAACAAAAAAATTCAGTTTGTATAAAATATGAAAATTTGAAGAATGTATAAGAAATTTAATTTAATATATAATATAATATTATACCCACAATGGACGGATGTAATATAACTGTAATTGTAATTACAACTAAAGAAAAAGAGTTGCTTCAGAAAAAAATTTGAGAATCTCCATTGCATACAAAATATACTGTCTATATGTGATAAAAATAGTCTCTAGAATTTATTAGGAGAATCCAGCGACACAGTATTAACTTGTGATAAACGTCTCAAACTCACAAATTAGAAATTTTGATATTAAATGAGAGACTCGGGACACATGTACATGGACATATACGGCTACAAAGTAACACATACAAAATCAAATTGATACGGGGATTTGAGGCTTGGCACCTCTTAGCCTGCAGCTTATATTTACTACACCTTTAGGGGAGAGGTGATTAAAATGACTCAAATAATGTACTTTAGTGGTGAAGTTCATTAATATTTTCTAATCAAATTTATATATATGAAGGTATGGAGTTTAATGGTGGCTCCTCTTCAAAAAATGAAAAAGGGCGTATTCTATTAGGTAGCCAAATGCCTCGTCATCTTATTAGTGTTCGTTATCGAAATCGAGGTAAGGAGTTTGGCGGTGGCTCCCCCTCAAAATATAAAAAAGGGCGGATTTGAGAGTACAGCTTATTTTGTAAATTATTATCGAATTCTTAAGTTTGCTGATGATTTGACCGTTTCACAACAAATCTTGACTCACTGTTCAACAATACATCAAGTGTCTCCATCGCATATAGAAAAGATGTAAAATAAAATTTTATAAGAAATAGGTCAATTTTGAGAGTCGAAAAGCCCTATAAAGATTTATTTAGACGTGAAATTGTATCGTTTGACTTCGCTCCCAGGCTGACTCCCTAAAACAGTCTCCATGTTGCGAACTAGTGAGCTTAGACCTAACCTTGGGAGACTTTTTGAAAAACTTTTTATTTGTTAATTCAATGTCCATTGGTTACCCTGTCACCGTTACAAAAGGCCATAAATGCGTTTGGCAGATTGGATCTGTTTAAGTTATTTAAAACAATTCGCATTATGGTCTTCATCGATGTGAACATAACATCAAACTAAAGAGTTTTAAGAGTCAAAAAGCTCTATAAATACCAGACTTTGTTAGGCGTGTAGCGGTTGCTTTATGCGTCGCCAGAGCCTTGTTTGCTGTCTAAGTTGATGTCAGTCGGCGGCAGAATTAATTCTGTTTTGTTCAACAGAATCTTTCAGTTGTAAATGCGGCTCAAATCCGATGTCTGAACTTGGAATGGTCAGTGTCGACTTACGGAATTTGCAGGCTGAACAACTCGCTAGAGCAGTTTCCACGCCGCGATCTAGTTAGCTCAGACCTAGCTTGGGGATTTGTTGTCGAAAGCTTTTAGTTTTCTTTTCCATCAGTTGAACAGAGTAATAGAGTCCATAATTGTTTGAGCGTATTGGACAATTTTTTTAGTTCTTTATGAAGTTGCCTTTTATGGTACTTAGAAATTTATAAAAATTTATATATAAATATATATATATATATATATATATATATATATATATATATATATATATATATATATATATATAAATGCCCTAAGAAAATATAAAATTTAATAAATTAACAAAAGTTAAATAGAAATCTAATATAAATTTTTTATAATTATGTACTGAATAAATTATTTCAAATGCGGAAAAAATTATTTCAATATCCGGAATGATGGATCACTTGGCTCGTGGGTCGATGAAAAACGCAGCAAATTGAGCGTCAACATGTTAACTGCAGGACTCTAGAACATCAACATTCGAACGCACATTGCGGTCCTCGGATACCATTCCCGGACCACATCTGGCTGATGGTCGTATCAAATTCAAAGACCGATCGGTCTTCTGCGTAATTGTAATTTTACGATCATTACAGAAAGATGTCTGAGCGCGTTGGGTGTTTTCACGTGTGTATAGCTTAGGCCAATACACGCGACATCCGAAAAAGCGAGAACTATAAAATTCACTGCTTTGCCGATATTTGAATAAAATATCGTATCAAAGATTTAAAATTATTATAAATGAAAATTATAACATACCCACAAAAAGAATAACCATAAAATAAATAAATAAATAAATAAATATAAAAAAGAACTTACAAAGAAAAACGTTAAATTAAAAATTATAAAAATTACAGAAATTAAATAAAAATTTTTATTATTTCTAATTATAAAAAGAAAAAATTTTAAATTAATTAAATTAAAGGTGTGTATGTTTTTGTTATTAAAATAAATTTGAATAAAAATAAAATATATATATATATATATATATATATATATTATATATATATATATATATATATATATATATATATATAGTGCCCGTCACCTTGTAGTCAAACCGCCCAAAACTCCTATTAATTGTCGAGTGATTGGAAACAAATTTTAAGGATTTATAGGGGGGTCCCTGGTGCACATTTCAGTGAAAGTTGGACCATGTAGCTCGTTGGGAAACATGAAAAAAAGGGATTTTTGTAGAAAATCTCAACATTTTCACCAATTAGTTTTTTTCATAAATGGACTCAAGATGGCTTGAGGATTCTCGGAAAACTGTTTTTTTCGGTTTTCTGACACTGTATTCCGAAAAAAAATTGAAAAACGGGTTTCTCGTACATCGATCGTAAATGTGACCAGTTATTAATCTCTCAGTTGTTCTATTCTTATCTTAATGGGTGTTGATGTTATCGTATTTGTTTACTTAAGAAAAACTCCTTGACATTCGATCCTCTAAAGAGAGAAAATTAGGCCACTGTTTTATTTTCAATTTGGAGTTGGAAGAGAGCAACACCATAAATTTAAGGGTGATAAAAAAGAATGATAATACTAAAACTAATATTAGTAATAAAGCTACCGTATTACAACCTCATGACTCAAAATAAGTTGATTCAAATCGACACTTTTGAGTAACAATGTTGATGATAGTTCAGTAGATCGTTTAGAATTTCTCGTAAAAATTTCGTTTGAAATAGCTGTAACAGCACAAAGATCTGTTTGCAATTATTACGGTAATTCTTCCCTTCTTTTCTATTGTTTATTTTTATTGCAGTTTTTAGACTTTGTATCAACTTACTAATAAAAGCAATCGTGTACTATCGATACGTCACCTACTAGAATCATAAGTAATATTCGTTTGTGTTTAACCGATAAGGCATTGGAAATGCATTTTTCGTAAAAAAATAACGAGATCTAAATTCTGTCTTTTTTTATTTCATTAAATTCCTTTATCTCGTTTGTCCCGAAGGAAAAAAAAATAAACATGTGTCGACTATTATTTATTGTTAGCGTCACATATTGTAGGCTTGTTTTTCTTTAAATAAAGAAACATTGCATCGTTTTCAGAGACTACACCAGTGGTTTTCAAACGTTCTGGAAGTGCCGACCATGTAAATTATTTATTAATTTATTAAGGACCCTTCATTTTTCACCAAGGACACATTTTTTACATTTTGGATACGGAATATTTCACTCTGAGCCAGTTAAATCGATTTACGGGATAAAAAAAATTACCAGATCGACTGTTGAGAAACACGGGTTTGAAACTTGATACTAAACTACTGTGACCGACAAAGAGCGGTGAGCGACTTTTGCATATCAATTTTTTCACAATCAAGCTCTGCTCGTACATTTTTCAATTTTCTTCGAAGTCTTAAGGGCAAATTGCAAAAACCAAAATGTTACGAATGTATCACATTAATTTAACACTTTTAATGTGTGAAAAACCCTTTTGCCGATTGTTGCATCTTCAAAAGAGAGATTTGATATCACTCATTTCCCAATGAGCTACATTGTCCAACCTTCACTGAAATGTGCACCAGGGACACCCCTATAAATCCTTTAAGTTTGTTTCCAATTACTCGACAATTAATATGAGTTTTTGGCGGTTTGACTACAAGGTGACGGGCAGTGTATATATATATATATATATATATATATATATATATATATATATATATATATATATATATATATATTGAATTAATGAATGAATAACTGCAAGTAATCTTTATTTTTGAGGTTTTGACAATTACAAAGACAATATTAAAATGAATTTAAAGAATGATCCGACCGTATTTAACAATTCACTAAAAATGCTATGGTCTCAATATTTTAGTTAACAAAAATACACTGACATACTTAAAAAATGATTTGATAGTTATAAGCAATTTACCAACAAAGCTTTGCTTTCAATAATTTAGTCAACAAAGAAAATATATTAAAAATATAGTGACCCACTAAAATATTATAAATCTGCAATTTATTGCTGCTATGTAACTCTTCCCCCATTAGAATGAAGCTTCTGAAGGAAATTGAATTGTTTTCCGTTGTCGGATTTCAGGTTCAATCTTCGTGTTGGATTCTGGTGAAATTTCCTTGTCAATTCCATTGTTTTGATTCTTAATTTTCCTATTTCTAAATTTCACCCATAAAAGATAACATCCTATAATTATTATTACTAAATGTAACAATATTATTCAAATACTCGGTAGAGGGTATTGGAATGATTGATCCCATATTGGTGTAGGAACATTTGTAGGATTTTGTTTCAAATCGAGCTTCATTAAATTGAACTTGATGTTGGGTATTTCGTTTGTTTGTAATCGTAATTAAGAGTTTGTTATCAATAGTGGTTTTCTTGTTGAGCGTGGCGCCAATATTTCTGATCTTTCCGTTCTGCCGGCAGCGAGTGGGCGCTCCTCTAACGGTGCGATAATGTGAGATGATCCGAGACTTTTAAACATACGATTTCAAGCTCTGCGTCCTTAAAGTTCGGAAATATTGTTCTGGTTGTTATGCTGAAAATTCCAGATTATTCGGGCCCAAACTAGCAAAAAATTTAACAAAAAAGATTGTTACATTTTGTTACATGTGTAAATCCTAGCCATACTTTTGCTTAAAATGTTTTAATAAAGCTCATTAATACTATATTTGACTACATTTCATTCAGACGACATTTATCTTTTAACTTAAATACTGCCAGTCCCACCAGACCGATATCGGCCTAACGAAAATTCTAACGCCGGTCCCTGGGGACCGGCGCCGCGCTCAACGTGTTAAAGAATAATTTGCAGTGTGTATTACCAATTAGAAAAATTCCTTGTGATAATTTAATTTCGGTCCCATCTTCACATTCGAAGATAATTCTTCCTTCTCTTGAAAATAGTGCCTGATATTGGTTTATTTCGGGAATAATTTCCATATGATTTTGTTTTATTGTCAATTCAGCAGTTTGACAAGATGTTGAATTTTTATCCAAAAGGATTTGTTTTTCACAAGATGTTTCTTGGTTGATTTGCAAATGATTTGGACAATGGAACACATTGCCCTTGTTACAAATGTCACTTAGAGTCTTTATTAAATTATCATCAGATTTCAAAATATATTTGACGTTCGGGATTATTGTCAAAAACTTAGAATCATATTTTGTTGGGATGGGCAATAATTAATAAAGTTGGAATTGTTTTTCGTAATCTATTGGAATGGATAGAAAGTAAATAATCGGGTTTGTTTCAATTTTGCAATTCTCTCTAACGATTTATCCAAAATCTAGAATATCAAATTCATTATCAAATGGTAATTCGTTTTTATAATATGCCGAAATTTTTTGCAATTCTAATAAAAGGTTGTTCGATTTTATAATACTAGGGTGCGACGTTTACGTTTAGTCTACAAAATGCAATAGAATTTTCTATTTCGTCAAGAAGATATCATATTGAATTGTAAAGAATTAGTAATTGATAGTACAGATCTTAAGCAAAAACAACATTCTCATTTTCAGCGTTTGTTTTAACAATTGCACTCAG
This sequence comes from Mylabris phalerata, assembly GCA_020740385.1. Classification (NCBI taxonomy): domain Eukaryota; kingdom Metazoa; phylum Arthropoda; class Insecta; order Coleoptera; family Meloidae; genus Mylabris; species Mylabris phalerata. The sequence goes on from JAJEOX010000218.1 coordinate 221,310, forward strand.
TTGTAAAATTTTTGATCTTAAAAGTAATTCATTGTGTTGTACATCTTGAATTGTATTGTTAAAATTTTTAATAATTTGTTGATTTATTGAATTTTGCATTTTGAATTGATTTTGTAAATTTCCCTGGCTTTGTTGTAGATGGGATAAAATTGGTCCAAATTTCCTGTAAGTGTTTTGATAATTGTACCTAAACCATTAATTAATCCTCTTTTAACTCAATTATTATATGTTAGTGGCTTGATGTTACTCATTTTTTCGTCTATGTTTGTTTGAACAAACTTAACAACTTTTTCGTAATTATTTAATTCTAATTAATAAGTATGTTGATTTGAAATACTTTGTTTAAGAGCTTGATATTGATTGTTTGAATTTTTATGTTCTTCATACAATGGATTAAAATTGTAATAATGAATAAAAGTATGTTCGTTCATCTGTAGTTTTGCAGGGCCAAGGTTGATGGGAAGAATGCCCAAATTATGGCAAATTTTCTTTATTTCTGCTCCTTTCCCGATTGTGAAGAGCCTGGAAGAATTTTTAATTGATAAGTAACTTTTCTTGGCCTTTTTATATTAAAAGGCTAATTTTTTGTGCGGTATTATGGTCTTTTGGATCGATTTCAGCTGTTTTTAATTCAGAATTGACTTTTAAAATCGATTCGGTTTTGAATTTATTCTTTGTTTTAGTTTGTTTTTGTTTATTTTTGACAAATACTTATTCAGGAATTTTGGGTAATTGTTCCTCATCTTTGTTAATTTTTCCTGTAACTTTTTCTTTACCATGCTGTATTTCTTCATTTAAATTTTTATACAATAATTTCATTCTATCGACATGATTTGAAATGTAATTGTTTATCAGTTGCTTGCTAATTTCTAAATCGAATGGGGGTTCCGTGCCTAAATGTCCTGTAATTATTTCATATGGTTTGAATTTTGTTACAGAGTGTATCGAAATATTATAAGCTAATAAGGCATAGTTAATTTTTGTTTCTATAGGCTCATTTTTATATTCGTTTTGGTTATTCAATAATCTGATGTGTTCTACTAAGGTAGAATGAAGTCATTCTTTTATTCCTTTAAATTCAGGATGTTGAGAACTGATAAAGTGAATCTTGACTTTATGAATTTCCAACAGTTCTTTTAATAACGAATTTTTTAATTCTGGACCGTTATCGGATATTATTTGTTCAGGAATTCAATGATGCGTGAAATACTTTATTAAATTATTTACAATTTCAATAACTTTGGCTGAATTTAACCTAGATTTGGAGAATGAATCGACCATTGTTAGAAATTCAACATTTTCCAAAGTAGTGGTGTCTATGTGTGAAATTTGAAAATGTCTAATTGCGATAGGTGTTACATTTCATGCTAGTTTTAGAGGAACTCTGTCATATTTAGTTATTTGACAAATTTCGCAATTATTTATATAAGTTGAATTGATTTTCTCTGGTGTGGCCAATAGTATTGGGTTTTTATTCGATTTTCTGTTTCATCTAAAACATCTATTAATTTGTTAGTACATTTGATCATTTTGATTTGAGAATTTTTAAAATATTGTTGGAGAATTGTACAGAATTTTTCATAAACTGGATCTTCAAAACACAGATAATATTTAATTTTCGGAGTCACGCAATTTTGAAAGAAATCAATTAGCTCACGGGTGAAATTTAATTTTGATAATTGTAAAAGAATGCGTTGTTTGTTTTGATGAAGTTTAACTACCGATGAAGATGAAGAAGAAAAATTTACTTGCGAAACAATTTTTTGATTTTTACTAAAATTAACCGGACATTCGATAATTGGGATGCCAATTGTCGGATGTTCTTCTTGATTTGAGTCCGTTGTTTCATCTCAATTTTCGCGTTCTTCTTCATTGTTCAATCTAACAATTAGTGACTGAGATCTTGTTTGACATCTTGTGGTTCCTTGATTTGCAAATTTTTGCGTTTGATAAGCCTCAAGTTCTATTCGTGATAAAGCGTCTGCGTTTTTATTTAATGTACCTTTTTTTATATTCGATTTCGTAATCGTATTCTTCGAGTTTTAATCTCCACCGAATTAATTTTGAAGTAGGTTCTTTTAGTGAAAATAACCACTGAAGTGGCTAATGATTCGTTATGATTTCAAATTTTCTTGCTATAGGTAAGTGCGATCCAAGTTTTCCTTGAGACAAAACAGCTCCTATTGCATAATTGCTCGCGTCTGTAATTAAATTAAAAGGTTGACTTAAGTCGGGATATTGTAGAATTGGTTCGTTAATCAATAGATTTTTGCATAATTCAAAGCATTGAATGTATTCCGAATCATTGTTATTAATTTCCGCATCTTTCTTGAGACATTTTGTTAATGGTTTTGTTATTTTTGCAAAATCTTTAATGAATTTTCTATAGTAACCTAACAAACCTAAAAATTCTTTAATCTGCTTAGCTGTTTTATGGTTTGGAGATTTTTGAATTGCTTTAATTTTATTCGGATTTGGTTTTACACCGTTCGGAGTGACTATATATCCTAGATAACTAACTTATTTTATCAAATATTCTGATTTATCTAATTGAATTTTAAAGTACGATTTACAGAGGCGTCCAAATACTTCTTTCAACCTTTCTATATTTTCTTGTAAACTAGTACTGAAAATTATTATATCGTCTAGATAAACAAGACATTTTTCATTTGGATGCCCCTGAAGATATTATCCATAATACGTTGGAAGGTCGCGGGTTCATTTTTTAACCAGGATCTCATTCTTAAGCATTCGTAATGACCATTTTCCTTAATAAATGCAGTTTTCGGAATGTCATCCCCCGCCATCTCGATTTGACGGAAGCCCGAAGCCCAATCATGTGTAGAGAAATATTGACAACGTCCAAATTTATCTAACAGATCGTTTATATTTGGTAAAGGATACCTATCTCCGATTGTTTTTTGATTTAATTTGCGGTAATATATTACGCTTCTCCACTTTTGCTTACCCGAAGCATCTAATTTTCTAGGTACAATTCAAATAGGGGATGACCATGGAGAGTGCAATGACCTAATTATTTTTTGTTCTAACAAATTGTTGACTTGTTCTCGCATTTCTTTTTTATAAATTTCAGGATAACGATAAGTTTTTGAATATACTGGAATTTCATCTTTAGTTTTAATATGGTGGTTAATTTGACTGGTAAATGTTAATTGATTGTCATCTAAATGGAAAACATCGGAATATTAATTTTAATATGGCTCGCTTTTCCTCAAAATTCATATGGTCTGTTCTGATTTTTGTGAAATTTAATTTGAATTGATCTGATAGGAAAGAATTGAAATTTGGTTGAACGTTGGAATTATCATATTCGCCAAATATTTCGACAATAATTGGTTGTGACAAATCGAAATATTTTTGGATTACTGAATTATTTAAAATAGCGTAAATTGCCTCATTGCTTTTTACTGTCGCAATACATTGTGGAATTTCCAACTCATTAATTTTTGTATACGGAATGACAACCTCACCATTTTTAATATTATCAATTTTTATTTTTACAATTTTTTACCTGAAAAATTTGATGAAATTGTAGTTCTATTTTACAATTAGGTGTAATAAATATATTGTTTGTTAAATCAATTGTTGCATTTAGGAATTTTAAATGATCAATTGAAAGTAAACAATCAAAATAATTATGGAAATCGAAAATATGAAATTTTAATGAAATCTTTTTTTGTTTAAATAATTTTGAAGAAGGAATGACTGTATTGGAATTTTCCACGAAAGTTTCGTGTGCTGTAGATATTTTAAAAGGATCTTTCTTAATATCTTTTTTGAAATACTTTTCAGAAATTAGTGGTTTGACAAATGATCGAGAACTACCTGTAACGATTAAAAATTTTAGATAATTTTCTGGAAATACAATATACGGTAGTTTGCAGGAATTTTTATTTAAGTTCATTAATTCGAATTTCTAAAAAATCATCTGTTTGGATTTCTTCTGGAAGATTATCATTCTGACTTTTTTCGATACAATCAGCGTTTTCATTTGAGTCTTGAAACTGGACAGGTGGTCGATCATCAATATTAAATGATTCTTCTAATATAAAATTAGGGGTTTGTCTGTAAGTAAAATTTTTATTTTGTTTCTAATAGTAAAGTATTAGGAGCACGATTCCAGGTATTTTTTGTAGAGGTACTCATAGGGATGGGTTTGGGAAATGTTTGGTTTGGATTGGGTCTAAAAACATTTACTGTTCTGTTTTGATTAAAAGGTACATTATTTCGTTGAAGGTTATTTACTGTTTGTTCGCTTGATTGTGAAAAATTATGCGGAAAATTGGTTAATTGCAATTGAGGATAATTATAAGTAACTCTACTTGTGTTTGGCTTTTGTTATTAAATTTATTTTTTTGATAATCTCTGTTCAGCCGTTTCTAATTAAAAATCGTTTGTTAACATATTAAGAGCCGAATTTAAATGATTTGGATTTTTGGTCCGCATAAGAGAACCTTTCGGAACTTTTAATCCACGCAGTAAAATTCTCAAAGCATAACCTCTAAAATAAGACGTTAAACTTTTTGCTTCTTCTTTGGTAAAATTCATTGTTCCATTGGAAATTTGTAAATTTAGTAAATTTTGTATTTTATTGAAAAACTCGAAATCCGTTTCATTGCCTTGTTTTAATTCTGTCATTTCTATAGACAAAGATGGCAATCTCGTTTATCAGCGTAACAATTTTTTAATGCATTTTTTAAATCTGTCCATTTACTGATAACACAAGAGGAAACTTTTAGAGCAGCATCGCCCTTAATTTTTGCTAAAATGCTGGACATTCTGAAAATCCGTTACATCAACTGTTATATAAAATTTATTGACAAACTTTTCACAAAAATCAATAAATCTAGGAAATAGTTCCTTTTCTCCATGAAATACAAGAATCATGTTCAAACATCCTTGCTTTGGTACTGACATTTTTAAATTACAATTTCTTTGTATTTCTAAAACAAGAGAATCTATTTGGGTTGAAATTGCTGAGTTTCTATTCGAATTAAGTGCGTAATTAATTGTACTTGGTACGGAATTTTATGAGATATTTTCAAAGGAGTCTTGTGATTCTAAATCGTCCGATCTGTCGTCACGACGATTGTGATTTTGTGAACCTCTAATTGACATGTGTACTTACAGCAATATGATGATCTGTTCTATCGGTTGATCCAATTTGGGAAACCAACTATGAAAATTTTTCGATATTCTTTCGAAGTTTTCTCACCAAGCTACTGAATTCACTTGACTGGAATAGATCACTTGTTTCGAAGATTTTCCCAATTTTCACTGGTAAAGATTTCGTTTTAGCCAATAAATCAACGATATGAACCAAATATTATATTCACTAATATGTGTTACTGCAAGTAAACATTATTTTTGAGGTTTGGACAATTACAAAGATAATATTAGAATGAATTTAAGGAATGATCCGACCGTATTTAACAATTCACTAAAACTGCCCTGGTCACAATATTTTAGTAAACAAAAATATATTGACACACTTAAGAAATGATTTAATCGTAATAAATAATTAACTTACAAAGCTTTGCTTTCAATAATTGAGTAAACAAGGAAAGTATAACGAAAATATAGTGACCTAATAAAATAATATTATAAATCAGCAATTTATTGTTGCTCTGTAACTTATATATATATATATATATATATATATATATATATATATATATATATATATATATATATATATATATATAAATCAAAACTTAGATAAATAAAAATACTTATAGTAGTGAATTTTTTTTTTGAATAAAAATAAAAATATTACAACACTACCTCAGGTAAGGTGAGACTACACGCTGAATTGAAGCATATTTATAAGCGGAGGAAAAGAAACTAACTCGGATTTCCTAAGTGGCGGCGAGTGCAGAGGGAGAAGCCCAGCACTGAATCCTATGTCCGATTTTGGGAATTAGGAAATATTGTCTTTAGGACAATCCATTATCTTTGAATTGTCCATTGAGTCCAAGGCTTTCTTGAAGGGGGCCCTAATTTATAGAGGCTGCCAGGTCTGTAGGAACTATGTCAGTTCTAAGAGGATTTGTTTTTAGAGACGGGTTGCCTGAAAGTGCTGCCCTAAGTGGGTGGTAAACTCCACCTAAGGCTAAATATTACCCCTAGACCAATTGCGAACACGTATCGTGAGGGAAAGTTGAAGAGAACTTTGAAGAGAGAGTTCAATAGTACGTGAAACCGTTCAGGGGTAAACCTGAGAAACCCGAATAATTGAATGAGAAGATTCAGCGTATCTCATCTTCGGTCATGAAAGGTTTGTGTGACAAAATTTGACTTGTCATAATTTTGCACCGGCCATTCATGTATATCGTTGATGAATGCGTGCACTTCTTCTCATGTAAAACGTCGCGATCCGTTGGATGTTGATTTAAGATTTTCAATGTAGTCTGTTCAGTATGCATGCTTTTAGTATGTTTACTGTTCAAACTTGGAATATCTGATCAATTAATCTGACGGTATCAATATAATAAAATGTCGCTTATAAAGCGTTTAATTTTGTAACAAGCATATTCGTGTGATTAGATCGGATTTTATGCCGATACTGGTCTTGAATTGTTTGCTGCAAAAATAATAAACAGACATAAAATAAAAATCAGCGACGTTATAGTTTTGGGTAATTTCAGGACCCGTCTTGAAACACGGACCAAGGAGTCTAGCATGTGCGCGAGTCATTGGGATATAACTAAACCTAAAGGCGAAATGAAAGTAAATATTTATAATAAATAATAAATTTAGGGAAGATGGGCGATGAATAGATTGCCTCGCATTCCCGGGGCGTCTCATTTTCATTATGAATTGAGGCGCACCTAGAGCGTATAAGCTAGGACCCAAAAGATGGTGAACTATGCCTGGTCAGGACGAAGTCAAGGATGACTCTGATGGAGGTCCGAAGCGATTCTGACGTGCAAATCGATCGTAAGAACTGGGTATAGGGGCGAAAGACTAATCGAACCACCTAGTAGCTGGTTTCTTCCGAAGTTTCCCTCAAGATCGCTGTCACTCGGAGGAGAGTCTACTTAACATAACGCTCCTAACAACTGAACGAGTCGAAATAACAAAGCAACTAGACTCCTTTGACCCCCTGAATTTTAATTCGTTAAAGTTTGTGAGGAACTACGAAGTTACACAAATTACAATTAATGTAAATTTGTATGGTACCACGACGTTCTATGAAAACATAATTTCAACCAACCATTGAACAACTTTATTCAAAGTAATGATTTCTATCTTATGCGTAACCCGTACGCTTAACATAACGCTCCTAACAATTGAATGAATCGAAATAACAAGGCAATTAGCCTTGTTTTGTTCCCTGAATTGTAATAGGTTTAAGTCTGTGGAGATCTACGAAGTTACTCGAATTAAAATTAATGAAAATCTGTCTGGTACCGCGGCGTTCCTTGAATACATATTCTCAAGCAACTATTGAACAACTTTGTTCAAAGTAATGCTTTCAGGCCTGTGTGTAGCCAGTACACCTAACATAATACTAGTAATAATTTAAAGACTCAATATAACAAGAGAGTCAAGGTTACTCGTTTCTATTTGCCCTCTGAATTAAATATCGTGTAGGTTTGTTCGGGACTACAAATATCCACGAATTATTATACATGTAATTTCTTGAGGTACTACGACGTTCAATGAATACATATTCTCAAACAGCTATAGGACAACTTTATTCTAGATATTGCTTTCAGGCTTGTGAGTGGCCCGTCCTCTAATCATAACACTCCTTGCAATTATAAAAACCAAAATAACAAGAGAGTGAAGGCTACTCCCGCCATTTGAGATCTGAATTAAAATTCATGTAAGTTGTTTCGAAACTACCTATTTCCACGAATAAACACTCATGTAAATTTGTGAGGTCCCTCGAGTATCAATAAATACATATTCTCAAGCAACTATTGAACAACTTAATTCAAATTCATGCTTTCAATCTTGTGTGTAGCCCGTCCACATGTCATAACCCTCCTATCAATAAAAAAAATCAAAATTACTGGAGAGTAGATGCTACTGCCGTCATTAGATATCTAAATTAAAATACGTGTAAGTTTGTTCGGGACTACCAAGTTTCATGAATAAACACTATTGTAAATTTGTGGGGTCCCACGATGTTCTGTGAATACATATTCTCAAGTAACAATTGAGCAATTTTATACTAAATTCTGTTTTCTAGCTTGTGCGTAGCCTGTACACTTAACATAACGTTCCTAACAATTGAACGAATCGAAATAACAAGGCAACTAGCCTCCAGAGGCCCTCTGAATTGTAATTGGTTTAAGTTTGTGGGGAACTGCGGAGTTACTCGAGTTAAAATTAAAGTAAATTTGTCTGGTAACACGGCGTTCCATGAAAACATATTCTCAAGCAACTATTGAACAACTTTATTCAAAATAATGCTTTCAGGCTTGTGTGCAGCCCGTCTACCTAACATAACACTAGTAATAATTAAAAAAATCAATTTAACAAGAGAGCCAAGGTAATTCGCTTCCATTTGCGATCTGAATTAAACTTCGTGTAGTTTTGTTCGGGACTACGTAGATCCAAGAATTAACAGATATGTATATCCGTCCCACGACGTTCCATGAATACATTATAGCAAGCAACCACTGAACAACTTTATTATGCTTTCTAGCTTGTGTGTAGCCCGTACACTTAACAAAACGCTCCTAACGATTGACTGAATCGAAATAACAGGGCAACTAGCCTTTTTTGGCCCTCTGAATTGTAATTGGTTTAAGTTAGTGAGAAACTACGAAATTACACGATTTAAAATTTATGTAAATTTGTATGGTACCTTGACGTTCTATGAATTCATATTTTCAAGCAACTATTGAACAACTTTATTCAAAAGAATGCTTTCTAACTTGATCGTAGCCCGGCCTCCTAACATACCACTGATAATAATTATAAGACTCAATATAACGAGAGAGTCGAGGTTACTCGCCTCCATTTGCCCTCTGAATTGAAATTCGTGTAAGCTTTTTCGGGACTACGAAGATCCACCAATTAACATATTGTAACGTGTAGGCTATAGGCCGAATGTAACTTAAGGTCGATATTGTCGGCGGGACAACTTAAATAAATTCGGGAGATAATTAAACAGGCCCTGCAAGATCAAGCCACTGTCCCACACGTCGTAATTAGTTGATTTCACCGTTGAAAATTCACGCCACGAGCGGATATTCCATTAACTCTTATCGGTTAATCCTTTTTTTGAGAGCCCTTTAATTTCCATTAAAGGTGAGGTAACCAGACCTAATTATTGAGATTTTACTAATTACATTCGTATATTTAGGGTCTTATTTTATGGCACTTTACTAGCATACATATTATTGTATGGCATCTTCCTTAGGATTCGTTCCCTGATTGGGATATTGTCTGATGGTACCATGTAAATTTGTGAGGTCCCTCGAGTATCAATAAATACATATTCTCAAGCAACTATTGAACAACTTTATTCAAAATTATGCTTTAAGGCTTGTAAGAAGCTCGCCTATCTAACATAACACTAGTAATACTAACACTAGTAATACATAACACTTGTAATAATTAAAAGACTCAATATAACAAGAGAGTCAAGGTTACTCGTTGCTATTTGCCCTCTGAATTGAATAAGGTGTAGGTGTGTTCCGCACTACGTAGATCTAAGAATTAACATACATGTATATTCGTGAAGTCCCACGACGTTCTATAAATACATATTCTCAATTAACTTTGGGACAACTTTATTCTAGATAATGCGTTAAGGCTTGTGTGTAGCCCCTCCTCTTATTATGACCCTCTTAACAATTGAGAAAATCAAAATTAAAAGACAGTGAATGAATTTGAGATCAGAGTCAAAATTCGTGTAAATTTGTTCGGAATTACCATGTTCCAAGAATTAACACTCATTGTAAATTTTGTAAATTGTAAATTTGTGAGGTCATTCGAGTTTCTATAAATTCATATTCTCAAAGCAACTATTGAACAACTTTATAGGAAATAATGATTTCTACCTTGTGTGTAGCCCGTCCACCTAACATAGCAGCAGTAATAATTAGAGGACTTGATATAACAAGAAAATCAAAGGCTACTCGCCAATATTTGCCCTCTAAATTTAAATTCGTGTAGATTTCCCTCCAAAATTACGAAGATCCACGAATTAACTTTCATGTAACTTCGTGAAGTCCCGCGACGTTCATTGAATTCTTATTTTCAAGCTACAATTCCAGAACCTTTTTCTAAGAAGTGCCTTCCTGTTTGTGTGCGGCCCGTCTACCTAACATAACACAAATAATATTTAAAACACTCAACATAACAAGAGAGTCAAGGTTACTCTCCTCCTTCGGCCCTCTGGATTAAAAGTCGTGTGAGCTTGTTCGGGACTACGAAGATCCACGAATTAACATACATGTAAAACTTTATTCAAAATAATGCTTTCTCGCTTGTGCGTAGCCCGTCCACCTAACATAACGCTCCTAACAATTAAATGAATCGAAATAACAAGAGAGTCAATCCAACTAGACTCATTTGCCCTCTGAATTGTAATCGGTTCAAGTTTTAGTGGAACTGCGGAGTTACACGAATTTACATTAATGTAACTTCGTGAGGTCTCACGACGTTCTTTCAATACTTATTCTCAAGCGACAATTGAACAACTTAATTCAAAATTATTCTTCCTGGCTTGTGTGTAGCCCATACACCAAACATTACACAAGTTATAATTATAAGACTCATGATAACAAGAGAGTCAATGTTACTCGCTTCCTTTTGCCCTCTGAAATTAAATTCGTGTAGGTTTGTTCGGGACAAGGAAGATTCACGAATTAACATACATGTAAATTTTTGAGGTCCCATGAGTTTCTGTAAATCCATATTCTTAAGGAACAAAAGAACTAATTTATTCAAAATAATGCTTTATGTCTTGTGCGTATTCCGTCAACCTATAATTACGCACAAAATAATTTAATGAATCGAAATATCAAGAGAGTCAACGCAAATTGTCTTCATTTGCACTCGAAATTGAAATTGGTTTAAGTTTGTGTGGAACTACGAAGTTACACGGATTAACATTATTGTAATTTTGTATGGTCCCACGAAGTTCTATGAATCCATATTTTCAAGCTACTATTGAACAACAAAATTCAAAATAATGCTTTCAATCTTGAGTGTAGCACTTCCGCCCAACATAAGGCCATTAATAATTAAAGACTCAATATAACATGAGAGTCTAGGCAACTAGCCTCCATTTGCCTTCTGAATTAAATTCGTGTAGATTTGTCCGTGACCTCGAAGAACCTCCAATTAACATTCATGTAACTTCGTCAGGTCCCACGACGTTCTATGAATACATATTCTCAAGCAACTATTGAACAATTAAATTCAAAATAATGCTTTCCATTTTGTGTGTAGCCCGTCCACCTGATATAACACTAGTAATAATTAAAAGATTCAATTTAACAAGAGAGCTAAGGTTACACTCCTCCGTTTGCCCTCAGAATAAAAATTCGTGTAGGTTTGTTCGGGATTACGAAGATAAAAAGAATGACATAAATGTAACTTCGTGAGGTATTATGACGTTCTCAGAATACATATTGTCAAGCAACTATTGAACAAATTTACTCAAAATTACGCTTTCTGCCTTGTGCGCAGCTTGTCCGCCTAACATAATGCTCCTTTCAATTAAATGAGTCGAAATAACAAGAGAGTCAAGGCAAATAGCCTCATTTGCCCTCTGCGTTGTAATTGGTTTAAGTTCGTGTGAGATTACGAAGTTACACGAATTAACATTCACGTAACTTCGTGAGGTCCCTCGACGTTCTTTGAATACATTTTCTCTAGCGACTATTGAACTACTTCATTCAAAATAATGGTTTCTATCTTATGTGTAGCTCGTCCACCTAACATAACACCTAACATAACATAACGTAATAATTGAAAGACTCAATTTAACAAGAGAGTCAAGGCAACTTGCCTCCATTTGCCCCCTGAATTAAAATTCGGGTAGGTTTGTTCGGGACCACGAAGATTCGCGAATTCTCATACATGTAACTTTGTGAGGTCCAACGACGTTCTATGAATACATATTCTCAAGCAAAAATTTAACAACTTAATTCTAAATTGAAAGAATATTTCCATCGCCAATTATTGTAAACACTTAATTGGATTGTTGTAATTTGGGAATGAGGGCAAGTTAACAAAAACGACTATGACAGTGGCAACGTTTCGTCTATTCCTTTAGACTTCTTCAGGCCTGATGGAGAGAAATATGGACATTAATTAAGATTGTGAAATTGTCATAACAATAAATAAATTTATAATCGAAAACTAAAATTAAAGCAATAAACAATCAATGGTGTTTGATTCCACCTTAACAAAGAAAATTTGTAGGTTACGTATTAAAACCAAACAAAACATCAATGATTGTTAGAAGGTTGGACATATAAGATTCATCTAACCAAAATATATCAGGTTTAATTACCTTTGTTACTAATTCAAAAGTTAAATGAAAACCAGCAATTAAAACAATGCATGGAAAACGGCGTGTCAGCATCAACAGTAATGCCAATCGATATATAGATCGATGCTGCCAACACCTTGAAACAACAATAACCTATCAATCCAACCTAACCTAACAATGTCGTCTCAAACAAACAAACGAACAACCAAATCAAAAACAAACACGTTGTTACATTGCACTTATAAGGACATGATAGATACAATAATTAGGTAGGAGGATCACCATGTTTTCGTGCGTACCTTGAAATGAGATTGGTATCAGATCTGCTTAAATCACTAGTATCTGATCTAATGTTAGCAGATCGATGGGCGAGAACCTTCATCATAATGAAGATAAAACAGCTCTATCGGCTCATCTCCACATGACAGGCCATCATTTCCGGTTCTCATCTGCTTTGATACTGGATAGTGAGAACAATTCTAGACGCAGAAATATAAGTGAAATGATTCAAAAACTCGCCCACCGATCTGTTAACAGTAGATCAGATATCAGTGGTTTGAGCTGATCTTATACCAATCTCATTTCAAGATACGCACGAAAACATGGTGATCCTCCTACCTAATTAATGTATCTATCATGTCCTTATAAGTGCAATGTAACAACGTGTTTGTTCTTGATTTGGTTGTTCGTTTGGTTGTTTGCGACGACATTGTTAGGTTAGGTTGGATTGACAGGTTATTGTTGTTTCAAGGTGTTGGCAGCATCGATCTATATATCGATTGGCATTACTGTTGATGCTGACACGCCGTTTTTCAAGCATTGTTTTAATTGCTGGTTTTCATTTAACTTTTGAATTAGTCACAAAGATAATTAAACCTGATATATTTTGGTTAGATGAATCTTATATGTCCAACCTTCTAACAATCATTTATGTTTTGTTTGGTTTTTATACGTAACCTAAAAATTTTCTTTGTTAAGGTGGAATCTAACACCATTGATTGTTTATTGCTTTAATTTTAATTTTTGATTATAAATTTAATTATTGTTATGACAATTTCACAATCTTAATTAATGTCCATGTTTCTCACCATCAGGCTTGAAGAAGTCAAAAGGAATTGACGAAACGTTGCCACTGTCATAGTTGTTTTTGTTGACTTGCCCTCATTCCCAATTTGCAACAATCCAATTAAGTATTTACAATAATGGGCGATGGAAATATTCCTTCAATTGAGTTTCAAGTGGGATCCTCATTCAGTCGTGTCAGATCAACTTATGGAGAAGAAGCATTGCGACGAACCAAGTTAATGTTCAATAACAACAACAAATTAGCTTCTGCCAACAATTGACTTAAATTTCTATTATCCTGTAGATCAAAACATTTATTCCCTAATCATATTACCAATAATTTCAAACATATTGACATGTTAATCGGAGGTGAACCCAAATTCAGAAGACAAGCAATCAATATCTTGAACAAATTTAAGACGTCAGTTCTGAATTTAGAAAATTCTATTCCTGTTCACAAAATCAATGAACTTACGAGAATGATCAATGATAATTTGGCATCCTTGCAACAACGACTGCCACAGATACTGATGGTCGTGGTGAGGACGAGATGTGACCAGTACTACAGGAAGTGGTACCAGCGTGTCCAACTAGTCAATGTAAAGAAATTCAAACAATTAGTTTTGAGCCACCACCCACTAAAGGTTGAATGCCACCCAGATTGGGTTAAGAATTACACTCAAATACAGATTCCTACTCAGGTGTTGAACACACTAAGCTTGGGTCCAAAGTTTGGATTACCAATACATGACAGTATCAAAATAATTCCCACCATGATTAAAGATCTTGAATATTGTATAGAAGGGATGTTAATAACAGATGAGAAAAAGGATGAACTAAGGGCCAGATCTATTAATATTTTCACCAATTATATCAACAATCATAGTATGAATAATATTCGTGGTAACAAGGATTTTCACATTGATATTAAATCAATCAAGACCACTATCCGGTTCCTACGACACAACGATAATTTCCTGATTGGTGTTGCCGATAAAGGTGGTTTAATTACCATCACTAATAAAGATGACTACATCAGGTCCATGACAACGATGCTGGAGAACGACCCGATCTATTCTAAAATGAACCGTGATCCAACTGAGAATTTCCAGACCAAGACTAATAAATTGATTGATACTTAGGTTAAACAAGGCTTTATACCAGATCATCAAGCCAAACAACTAAAAAAATACAATAGTATACCTCCAAAGATGTATGGGTTGAGAAAAACTCATAAGCCAAACGTAGCATATCGACCTGTTGTAAGCTGCGAGGGATCACATACATACAACTTAGCGAAATTTATTCACAAATTACTGTCTCCGATTACTACGACTTTCTCTTTCAACATAAAAAATTCACGTGACTTGATCGAGAAACTTAGATAGTTCAGGCTTCCACCTGGTTTCGTAATGGTATCACTAGATGTCAAAACGTTGTTCACCAATATACATAAGGATTTGGTGGTAAAAATAATCAATAAGAAATGGCATTTTATCAAGGCTTATATTGATATCCCAAAAACACAGTTAATACAGCTTATCGACCATATCTTCGATACTAGTTATTTCTCGTTCAATGGCACAATGAATAGACAGAAAGATGGTACGGCAATGGGAAACCCATTGAGGCCCCTACTTGCCAATACGGTGATGGATGACCTCCTCAAAACGATTACTGACCGATTTTATGTAGATATATCTTTTTGAGGTGTCTATGTCGATGACACGATTTTGGCAATCCCAAATAGTGATGTCGATACCATCCTCAATGTCTTCAACTCATACAACCAAAAACTGGAATTCACTATGGAAAGAGAGAACGATGGTAGTATCCCATTCTTGGATGTACTGATTATTAGGAGGAATGATGGGTCCTTGATAACAAATTGGTATCAGAAGCCAACAGCAACTGGCAGAATATTGAATTACAAGTCCAACCATCTGTAACATTAAAATGTTCCATTTCCCTGACTATCGTTTCCGTTTTAGTTCTGAGCTTTTATTTTCTTCCTTTGGGGAGACATTGGCTGGAGTAGGAGGCCAAAGGGTCCTACTAATTGCTTGGGTACCATTTCCGTCATAACATCTGACGTTGCTAGAAGAGCGATATGTCGTTTATATCGGGATGCTTCGAGTGTTCATCTATTTACCGTACCGTACAGTTTCTTTTTTCTTACCGCTTTAGATGGATGCTTGGACATCTTGATGTATCTCGTGTCGTTCTTCGTTTTTGCGGGTTAGGTCCTAAGTTTGAAATTTAGGCCTGTTCACTTGGTTGCAGGGTGACGTCTTCTCGATGTCCTTGCAACCAATCTAATCCTTGAATTGTCTAAGAGCCATTTAAGCTTCTTGAGGGTGTGCTATAACAACCTTCACACTGTCTCTGCTGCAGTGTCCCGTACCTTTATCCTGTTTTTTCTTTATTGTTTCTACTTCTTTCAGCAGTAGACCTTCAGTGGTAGGGATGCAACCCCGCTTAATGGAGTTTTCCTTTTCCTTCCTTCCCTCTTAAGCTCTGGGCTCCCGAAACTGAAGGTTTCTCTACCCTTTTTCTTGCCTTTTTATTTTTGTACGTAGCTGGGGATCAACGGTACCATTTGATTATCGTAAGTTTGATTTCATTTGGTCAACTTACTTTCCAATTTTCTGCTTTCGACCATCTTTCGCTGTTTGGAAATGTTTTGATTTTTAGTTGAGGAGATAACGATTTTTAAACAACCTGATAATTGTCGGTATTGCAGTATCCTGCCTTTTTTATTTCCGGTACTCGGTTAGCCAAAACGGCGTTGTTTATTGTGTTTATTCTATTTTCGCCCTTAATTACTAGTACCAACGGCGTTTATGAACACGGTGTCTTTTTGAGCTGTGCGCAATCACGTTTTCGGAAAACACGTTTTCAGTACCCCGATTTTGTAGCGTTCACTTCCCGTTCAAACGTTAAATTGGTTAGACGTTCGTTTACGCTTCGTTTTTTTTCAATTTAATAATTGGGAATTTACCGTACCGATTCCTTTATTGAATATTTTAGATATCGTTAAATACCCCGAAGAAAGGTAATATTTTCTTTTCAAATTCATTCTTTGGGGTTCTAATTAAATTGTTTAGGGGTATATTTAGAGACCTGGAATAAATCCGGAGTTTTTGCTTGCACAAACATCATTGTGGCGTTATTCATCCTGTACGGGTACTATCGCTCATCCTGTGGCGTAATTGGCTGCATTCAACGTAATTGGCGTTTCATTCGTCGTTCCTGTTACCGTGCGTTTCACTCATCCAGTGGCGTGGATAACATCATCGTACCGTGGCATCGAAAACGATATGTTTTATCTTTATTTAAATTTTCTATTTACGTATTGTTGCATACGTCTTACGAGACTGTTGATGATTTTTTATATGAAATTCGCTTTTCAAAGATCGTTATCTATTCGATTATATAACCTGTATATTTAAACGTTCCTCTGAGTATTAATTATATTTCATCGTTAATTTAAACTTTTGCAAATTCTTTGTTAAGATTGTCCAGTCACACAGGATTTTTCTAAGGTATGCGTCCTTGTAGTGCGTATCGCCTGTGTTATTGATAATCAGAATTCAGTATAGTAAATTTTAAAAATCATTTTCATTAATTTTATAAATTATCTAAATTTAAAACGAGTTCGAACTCCCTTAGCATAATAAGAACTATCACATTATTAGAGTGGTATATTTCACTTCCACTTGTTATTTTTTGTTAATCATTAAATTGTTTGATTTCAACGTTATTTTGTTTAACGGAATCCTATTCCACGATTGTGGGATTCTTTCAATTTTATAAATCATGGTGGCGCCATTTAACAGCTATTTTTAAAACCCAAAAGAACCCCCTTCGAACCCATCCATCGCTCCTAGATACTGAGCAACGGGAGAACACAAAGTGTTGGTTATACATCCAATTAATCAGAAAATTGCCGTTGTAAAAAATCTATTATACAGAGCGACTACACTTAGCCACCAATCATTCCATGAAGATAATATCAACAAAGTAATGAAGATACTGATGAGAAATAATTACCCGAAACATTTTATGAGGTACCAGATTGATATTTTCCGCAGAACGTTTCGACTCGCCGATTCACAGCGGAACATTGACAATCAAAAACAAGACTGTATCTTATATAGATTTCCTTTTATTAATAACGTTTCTAACAGGATACAGCACGTTGTTAAGCCGTTTAACTATAAGATGGCCCCTTACTATGTTCATGCCACTGGTGTGTTCTTCTCAAAACTCAAAGACCCAACACCCATGTGTAACAGGTCGTCTTTGATATATAGTGTCCCTTGTGGTAATTGTGATTGTGTCTATGTGGGCCAAACCTGTCAGTATTTCAAGAAACGTCTTAAACAACTTGAGAATGATTGTAAGAATAATAACCAAGATAAAACAGCTCTACCGGCTCACCACCACATGACAGGCCATCATTTCCGGTTCTCATCTGCTTCGATACTGGATAGTGAGAACAATCCAAGATGCAGAAATATAAGAGAAATGATTCAAATACTCGCCCATCGATCTGTTAACAGTAGTATGAATATGCCGGTTTTGGACCGGAAGTGCCGGTGGACCGGAAGTGACGTGTATAGGGGGTTGCCTAGCTTTCATGTGTGTATTGCTGGTTGTCTAACTACCAGGGGCGTGCATAGGTGGTTGCATAAGGGGGTAGTTTCTGAAAGTAGCCCTAGATGACGCTCCCTATATGTAGCCCCTTAAACTGACGCCTCCCTATACTTAGTCCTCTAAATTTGGCGGGAAAATTTGAAAACAGTGCCAACCTGAAAGTTGGTGTTACCTACCTAAAATTTGACAGGCGGGAGATTTGAATTCTCTTCGGTGTTGACAGGTGAGAGAAGGCGAGAAATTTGAATTCTCTTCGGTGTTGACAGGTGAGAGAAGGCGGGAAATTTGAATTATCTTCGGTGTTAACAGGTGGCGGGAAATTTGAATTTTCTGCGGTGTTGACAGGTGGCGGGAAAGTTGTAAACAACATATGGCGGGGAATAGTTGTAGACAACAAACAAGGTTGTAAACAACATATGGCGGGAAAGTTGTTAACAACAAACAAGATTAGCCTTGTTTGTTGTTAGCAAGTTAACCTCAATTTGTGGTAAAATTGTGCATGCGTTACAAGTATTAGCAGCAGATTTTAAAATTGTATTAAAGTCAAAACATTCTTCTGATTGAAATTTTATTAAAAATTTAAATTACAAGTAACTAAAAAAATGGTTGCGATTCAGAGATATACGGCGCTTCTATAGCTTGTTTATCGCCGATGTTGAATCTATATTTTTGTAGAGTTTTATCAATTATATTGAATTCTTCTTCCCCGTCTATCTTCATTCGCATGTATTTTACTGGAAGATCTCCGAATTTCTTTTGTAATGTTGTAGTTTTCGGACTATACGATAGCGAAATTAGAATCTTATCATCGCATTTTTTAATTTCTTGTACACCATATCTAAAATATAAATTTCAATTATTTTTAAATAAAATATTAAGAAAATACTTACTGGAAAATTTGTTTTAATACAACATACGACACTCCAATTGATAAACTCTTTTTATCTTCACTATACACCACAATTGTTGAAGGTACACTTGCCATTATGAGAATGTAACTTGAAGCGTTGTAAGACAATGAATGATAATTGGAAGACACTAGACCTCCTTTTATACTAAACTAGCTTATCATCAAGCTATAACGTTTCACGGAAACCATAAAATCCGGTGCTTGCTATTGGATTGCGCGTGTGTGTGTTTGTGTGTATGCCACATAGTGCAGTTGGTTGAACTTTTCTAAGGTCAATTTATGCATCCTGTATCGTCTTATATTGAAATTTTAGACTCCTTAACGGAAATGCTGGCTTCGTTCTTTACTCCACAAAATAAATCCACGTAATAAATTTTATGCAAATTTTGCAAAAGCAGCAAAAATCTTCCTATATAATTGGAAGAAATATTTAACCAACAGTTCAGTTTATTGTTAAGTTTCTTAAGAAATTGATTAGGGCGGAAGTTTGCGGTTCCTGTTTCCTGTAAGGACTTGATAAGGGCTTTATAGCTTCCGGTGATAAGGACTTTGTGATTTCCGGTTTCCTGTTCATTAGGACCATATAAAAAGCCAGCTGCTTATCGCAACACACATAGTTCGCTGATAGCATTTCATAGTGTCACACAGGCGCAAAAATGTCTAAAACACAAGAAATTTGTAATATTTGTTTTAAATCGTTTTCGATAAAAGACTCTTTAGAGCGACATATAAAACGCGTTCATACAATATCAGGTAAGAAATATACTACACCTGTTAGTTAGCTTTCTCTAATTATTATTTTCATTTTTTAGAATATAACAGACCTGAGCCTGTAAAGCAAAGGCGCAACTTGTGTTCAGCAGATATTCCTGCTGATAAATTACTTTGTCATTTACGTACATTGGAACATCGATTGAAAACGGCGGAATTGTATACGCCAAAATTGAAGGTGGTTAAAAGTACCTTCCAAGGAAGAATTAAGACGCTAATTTTTGAAAATGAAGATTTAACAAATTTAGATGTTGAAAAATTCTTAAAATCTTCCAAGGATGTTGTAATTCCTGAACTTCAACAGGAACTTATAAGACATAAATCAATCAAATTCAATCTAGAATTGTTCGCCGATTATGTGAAAATGGCGGAAGATACAGAAGAATATTCTGTAAAAAGTTTTAATTCAAAAATGATGTCAGTTCAAAATGAAGACGAAATTGCATCGAATTATGACTTGATGATTGAGAAACTCAAAACAAAAACAACTGAGTTCCAAGAAAGAGATAGTGGTTGGGCGTTGGCCGGAATTACGCATTTAGAAATCAATATCAATGAATATCAACCGGTTAAAGGAGGTAGTCAGTACATTAGGCTACCAGAAAAAATACAAAACAAGCACGCTTGCGTCAATATTAAAAATGATGATGAATACTGCTTTAAATGGGGAATAATTTCTGCCTTATATCCTGTTGTTATTCATTCAGATAGAACAAAATCGTATAATATCGGAGATATAACAGCATCAAATATAGTTTTAAAAAATGGATTAAAACTCAAATTTGGTAGTCTAGAGTTTCCTTTAAAATCGAAAGATATTGGAAAATTTGAGGAACTAAATCAATGGATAAATGTTAATCTATTTGGTTTGGAAAATGACGAAGTTGTTGGTCCACTATATTGCACAAAATCAGAGAAGAATGTGCATATAAATTTATTATTGATAGAAAAAGAAGAACGGAGTCACTATGTGTGGATTAAAAACATATCTAGATTGATAAGCAAACAAATCACAAGAAATGATCATCAAGTTTTCATCTGTAATTTCTGTTTAATCCATTTTCAGTCGGAGCAGCAATTAATGGTGCATAAAGAAGAGTGTAATCGGATTGTTACTGTTATGCCAACATCTGAGAACTCTATAGTTGAATTCAAAAACTACGAAAGACAATTGGAAGTGCCCTTTGTCATTTATGCTGACTCTGAGAGTATATTACAAAACATCGATACTTGCGCTCCAAATCCAAGTACATCGTCAACAACAAATGTACAAGAACACATTCCGTGTGCTTTTTCTTATTTCATTAAATGTTCATTTGATGAAAATCAAAACAAATTATACGTATATGAAGGTGCAGATTGTGCTGACCATTTTGTTAAATCATTGGTGAACGATATTCGACGTATTTATAATGAAGTTTTGATGAATCCTAAACCGATGGTGATGACTGATGACCAAAAGAAATTTCATATAGAAACGAACATTTGTCACATTTGTAATCAGATAATAGTGGATGATAAAGTGGCTGATCATTGTCACTTCACTGGTAAATACAGAGGTCCAGCCCATCAAAAATGTAATCTACAATATCGTATACCGAAAGTCGTTCCTATTCTGTTCCACAATTTCTCCGGCTATGACTGTCATTTGTTTGTAAAGTCCCTCGAAAAAGTAGAGGGTGATATTAATTTGATCCCTTTAAACAAGGAATTGTATGTATCGTTGTCGAAAAGAATTCCAGTCAATGAAGTCGACACAGTTGAATTGAGGTTTTTGGATTCCTTCAGATTCATGTCATCGAGCTTGGATAGTCTAGCTCAAAATTTATCACCGGAAGATTTCCATACAGTAAAGAGGATGTTTAACAATGAAGATCAATTTAAACTGATAATAAGAAAAGGAATCTTTCCGTATGGATATTTGAATTCATGGAATCGATTAAATGAGACGTCGTTACCACCAAAAGAAAAATTTATTAGTCGACTTACAGATAAGTCATGTAGTGATGAAGATTATGCGCATGCTCAGAGAGTATGGCAACAATTCAATTGTCGAAGTCTTTCGGATTATATGAAATTGTATTTAATCACCGATGTCCTGTTGTTAACAGACATATTCGAGAATTTTAGAAAAGTTTGTCGAAAAATTTATAACTTGGATCCCTGTCACTACTACATTGCACCTGGTCTATCGTGGGACGCTATGTTAAAGTACACTGGAATTAAGATCGAGCTTCTAACCGACATCAATATGCACTCATTTATTCGACGAGGTATAAGAGGTGGCATAACCCAGTGTTCACATCGACATTCAATTGCTAATAACAAGTATATGGAAAGTTATGATCGATCAAAACCAAGTACTTATTTAATCTACTTGGATGCTAACAATTTATATGGTTGGGCCATGTCACAACCACAACCCTATGATGGTTTCCAATGGGTCGATGACATCGAATCGATTGATATAATGAATATTCCTGAAGATTCAGAAATTGGTTACTTCTTAGAAGTTGATTTGGAGTATCCCGAACATCTACACGACGAACATAATGATCTACCGTTTTGTGCAGAGAATAAAACAACTAAAAATTCGAAATTTTGTAAATTAATCACCGATTTAACCGACAAAACTAAATATATTATTCATTACAAAAATCTTCAATAATGTTTGAGACATGGTTTAAAAATGAAGAAAATCCATCGTTGTTTAGAATTCAAACAATCGTGTTGGTTAAAGAAATATATCGACTTAAATACACATCATAGAACCATCGCAAAAAATACGTTTGAAAAGAATTTCTTCAAATTATTAAACAACGCTGTTTATGGAAAAACTATGGAGAATGTGGATAAAAGGAAAGATGTAAAGATTGTTACAGAATGGGAAAGTCGAGGGAAGAGACTGGGTGCACGTGCACTGATCGCAAAACCACATTTCCACAGTGCAGCTCATTTCACGTCCAACATGGTGGCAAACCAGTTAAATCGCGTCAAGACCTGTTATAATAAACCAATTTATATCGGATTCACTGTGTTAGAATTATCGAAATGGTTGATGTACAATTTTCATTATCAATATATGAGACCAAAGCACAGTGATAAATTACTACTGAATTATATGGATACCGACTCGTTAATTTACTCAATTGAAACTAATGACTTTTATAACGATATTAAAGAAGATATTGATAACTATTTTGACACTTCGTAGTACACAAAAGATTATGTGTACAATACTCCATTGAAAAATAAAAAAATTGTCGGTCTAATGAAGGATGAAAACAACGGAAAAACTATGAGGGAATTTATGGGCTTGAGATCGAAGATGTATTCAATTGATGTGATCGATGGAAAATTAATTAAAAAAGCCAAGGGCGTGAAGAAGGTTGTCGTTAATAATTTAGATCTGAGTGATTACCGTGACTGTTTATATAAAAAGAAAATCTTTTATGGAACCATGGCAATTTTCAAGTCTAACTTACACAACATCTATACTCAAAATTTAACCAAGGTAGCCCTTAGTCACCTCGACGATAAAAGGTATATTCGAAAAGATGGAGTGTCAACTTTTGCCTGGGGACACTATCGTATAGAGGGAGAAGAAGAAGAAATAAATGACATAGAACTTTTATAAGATTTTTGTTTGTATTTATTAAAAATTCAATAAAAGCTTTTATTATCATACAAAATGGACAGTTAATTATTGTTTCCTTGTCCTATAGAAAGAATAATTTGATATATTTATTGAAAATTAGAGTTAATCATTATCTACAACACCTCATTTTTATTCTTGTTTTTGTTCTTGGTGTTCTACAATGTTTATGGTTAGATTATAATTTGCAATTTCCAGCGATGTTAGTCTTGTTTCCAAATCTTCTATTGTTCTTCTTTGATCATCAATATGTTGCTGATCGCTCATGTGTAAATTTTCAAAGTTTTTAATCGTCTGCTCCATTTCGATAATTTTTAACGAAAGGTATCCAACGTATCTTTCTATATACAAAATTTGCTGTAAAATCGGAAATATCAGTCAATCAATCAATCAATATTAAAAATTGAAGGAGTTATAAAATATAAACTGTTTTGAACTTACCTGACACATACAGGCTTCTCCTTGAAATCCAGACATTCTAACAGTTACTGTTAAATACTTAATAACTGAACTGAACAACTGAAATACGATGAAAATTTTTTTCGCTTTTATATGGAAAGATAGAGAGGATAACCACAGATAATTTTTAACGTAAGAAAGCAAAATTATTTTAACGAGTAAGAAAGAAAAGATAGGATAACCACACTTTTATACAGAGGAATGGTTAGGATAACCACAGAAAATCTTTACATGAAAACGCATGAGGTATTTTGATGGGGAAAGGAATATATAGGATAAGCACAGATAAAGATTATCTGAGCTAAGAATAAAACAAAAAAATTGATTTAAAAGGATATATTTAAAAAAAAGAAAAACTTATATTACAAATTCATTACAAATATCCTAATTCATTAAAAATAGATGGTAAATCATTCAAATTATTATACAATTGACAGGCAACACAATACATTTTAAATGTATGATTATGTTGATTTTCGTCACAATTAATTTCATGTTGGCTACAAATAATCAAGTTTCTTAAATCTTCATCGTTTTGATAGAAAGCAGGTAACTTTAACCAAATATTGGTGAGGTGATATGTATCCATTTTCAATAGATTAACTTTAACTAAGTTTCTAATGCAGGAGACCGCTTTTTCTGTATCAACAGCATTCTGCAGAATTACTGCACTTTGCGACATTGTAGTTTAATCACTATCACTATTGTTATACAAATTTTTTATTTTAAATATTAAAATTTTCAAGGAGTTTAGTCTATCTTGAGTATAATAACAATTACAAGTGTCTGGTCCATTAGTTGCGTTATTTTTAGACCAAGGACAATCTACAAAATGAATACCATGTTCATTTATATACTCTTGCATCTGTTCGTACGGCACAAGCCTTTTTAATAAGTTTCTTATTAAAAATTTATCATCACTATGTACTTTATTATCTAAAAGTAACAATTTAGCTTCGTTAATGTAGTCTTTCAATCCATACATGTCACAATATTAATGTGAAATAAATCCACTGTCTCCTAAACAAATACTGAGTAATTTACAAAAATTTAGGCCTTATATACTACCCCCTCAAATTTTTTATTCATCTATCCCCTCTCCCGTATCATCTTCATTTTCATTATATGTAGAAAGAGATGAGAGTAGATTCCGAATTTGAACAAATGAATACATGAATCATTCTTATGTAATGTCTTTCAAATCAATCCAACTATTATGAGCACTATCAAATCCTAACCACTTTACAAATAGTTTACGTCCTTTACGACGTAACACCTTTTCAATCAAATAAATACTGGGATAGTAGGTCTTTTGTAATTCCTCTTCATAGAAACACCCACTGATCGGTTGTCCATGTAAATCTTCCAATAAATAAGTTACTGGATTGGTATTATTAACTTTGATAACTTTAAACAGTTCCGTTGTCCAATTTGGTGTATAACCTTTATCAAACATATGTTTCATCTTACTGATACGAACAAGGTCATTCTTTTTGAATTTTCCAGCTGTGAATTTTTTCAAATTACTATAAGATGTGTGCAGAATCTCTTGCTCGTTTTCTTTATTTACTTCGTTAGGTTAGGTTTCATCTTTATTGTTCTATGTATTGTATTATTGTAGTCTTTAGTGACGTCATCAAGTATTTTTATCCAGTTATATGATGCATTTATTGTAAACAATTTATATAATTTATTCTTTAAAGTTCGAATTACACGTTCAGCAATTGAAGCTTTCTTCACACTATATGTATGATAATGATTAATTCCAAACTTTTTCATTAAAGCATCAAATTGACTATTGAAAAATTCTTTCCCTTGATCAGACTGGAGATTCTTAGGATGACGATTTTTTAGTAGTATTTTTTCCATTGCGGATGTTACGTCATTAGCAGATTTAGATTTCAATGGTTGGGTCCAAAGGAATTTCGAAAAGCAATCAATCACCACCAAAATATACTTGTATCCCTTGTTGTCTCTTGAATGTTTACTAAGATCCGCCAAGTCCATTTGCCAAAGTTCATCTAGACCTTTAATAATTGTACGACGTCGACGGAAATTCTTACGAGCCGGTCTATATATTTCATTAACAACTTGTTCTTTTGATGACATTATTTTTTATAAGCTTCTCGACATCTACCTAAACTATCACTGACTTCACCAGGTGGACATTGATGGCTTTCTCTGCTAAATATTGAATTTATTATTGATAGCGGAGAATTCGATGTTGTTGTTACTGGCGTAGGTGTGATATGTTTTGTATGAGAACTTGTATGAGACTGTTCGAGCTTATCAATTCTTTTCGTTAATAAATCAATTTGTGAGGTATTACTTGACAATAGTCGTTCAAAATGTTGATATTTTTGGATCTTCTCTTTCAATAACACCTTTCAATGCGTTTTTAACGTTATTCGTAGATGTATCTAATTTTTGAAGTTGTTGTAAATTGTTTTCAATTTGATCTTTAGCAACATTTATATTTGTTAGATATAATTTATTCAAATTTTCAAATTTTTCATCAACATTCCTAATCTTTTCATGAATTATTGATATTTCAGTTTGATACGATTGTGTATTTTTCAAGCTTCTATCAACTTCAGATTTCCTTTGATCATTTAATACGATAAAATCTTCCAGGTTTTTTAAGTTTTGTTTTTGGATTGATTCAATTTCTTTATCAATTGTTAACTGAAATAGCTTATTTTCTTCTTTAAATTGTTTTAATTGTCCTGTAATTGTGTTGATCTGAATATTAATATCAATAAAATTTTGATTATTCGTTTTATTTAACCTTTCAATGTTTTCCACTTGATTTGTTATCTTTTTCATTACGTCATCCAAGTCATTTAATTTCTTATCAAATGTGGTAAATTTACTATTAAACAATTTATCTCCTTTTGTAAGATTATCATTAATGTCAACTAGTGCAGCCATAAATTTATTTATCTGATCTTTAATAGCTGGTATATCTAATTGATAGAGTTCTTCAATTTTCCGGTTGTTTTCATTGAAGTTATGTAGAATTTTTCCATTTAACATTTGAATATGTTTATCTGTCTGAACTTTGTTCTTTTCTATTATTTGATCTAATTTTTCAATGTTGTCTTTTGAAGTTTCAATAATACCATCAATTTGACCTTCCATAGTCTTTTTCATTTTATCAACATAACCTTTAGTAGTTGAATCATCCAAATCTGCTCCATCAAGTAAGTTACATATTCGATGATTTTTCAAATCAAGATGGCCGTCACTAGTATAGTTATACAGACTACGCCAAATATAAGTTCCAGCATCTTTATTATCATTGTCACTGAATTGTCTCTTCCAAGCACGTCCGAATTTGTCGATGCTCATAGTAATACTGAACAGGATTATAAATAAAACAATATATTTATACAATTATTTATTGATTTTCATTATCATCATGAAAATTTTCATACAAAACTATAACGTTTGTTAAGGCGCACATACAATTTGGTAATGTGTGAAATATACAGGTGGACTTTGATTTATGTAGGCGTGGTTGTTCGGGTAATTCATGAACTGTCGATGAATTATAAATAAAGTTTTCAATAAATTTCTTCTTTTCCAAACCCTTCACATAAATATCACTATATCCTGAGGTCACCTTGTTAATTATTCTTGCGAATTCCTTTGGATCCACAAAACCATCTTCCCATTTCAATCCATGATGGTTGTTTATCAACCAGTATACTTGTCTCTTATATTCCAATGGTAATGCATTGAAACAATATGGAGGATTGAAAATAAAATGACTAATCTTGTATCCATCATAGGTTGCTAGTACTTTTGGCAGGAATTTGTTGTTGCTTGGTATTCGAAAACCTTGTATATCTACATACAATGATGACGATGATGATGTAGATGATGATGATGATGACGTCATTGTACTAATAAATGATTCCAGCTTCTCGTAGTTCCTCCTCAATAGCAATAATTTCGTTTTGATGTGAATTATTTCCAGCACCAGCTGATGCACACAACAAAGCCAATCGAGCAACTAACACATTTGGATCATCCCAGTAAATATATTCAATTGGTTTTCGATTATATCGTAAATATTGAACACCCCTTCCACTTACAGAAGAAGAAGGGGAAGAAGTACTTTGCGGTTTAAGAATTTGTTTGATAACGGTTCTATATTTTCTTGATGTATCTCCTTGTATTTTATTGTTCGGATCATTGTTCAGGCGATAAGCACTTGTAAGATTAATAATTTTCCGATAGGCTTCAAGATCCTTAGTTGTATAGACACATTGGGAAACGTCTTTTAAGAACAAGAGATCATAGAGTCCTTTTGTACCTTTAAATACTTTATCGGATACTCTAATATCACCATTAGTGTTAATATGTAAAGTTGTATTGCCTATCGTTATCTTTTCCGTTGTCTCATCATAATTGATTTTAGAAGTAATTGTTCGATGTTTTTCAATCAATTTTTCAATATATGGTTGTGCAATCGAAGGGTATTGACTGATGTAATCAGCATAAGCCTTATCAGATACTTTAGATTGGTCCATAAATACTTCTTCCTCCTCCTCCTCCCCCTCCTCATCATCGTCTAATGGTTCGTCTTTATCCTTGAATTTATTTGCAATTGATTCTCTTTTTGGTATATATGGAAATTGTGGTATATTTTCTTCTTCTTCTGTTTTAATTAATACTTGTGGTAGTAATTGTTCTTCCTTTTCCTTTTTCTTCTTCTTTTTTTCCATCACCAGTTCATCAAGTGGTTTTTTAATCGCATCCAGAAATTTAACGATTGACTCCACCTGATCCGATTGTTCGGCTTTCAATTGTTTAAATTTTTTTCTAACATTATCAGCTGCTTCAATCAATTTTTTCTTAACTTGTTTCTGTTGTTGACTTAACATTGTCACACTCAAACAAAGAATGCTCATCTTACATGTAGATACACCTTTTTATAGCTTGATGAAGCCATCAAATCCTTTTCTATAGCGACCATTACGTAAATTTTCATCTTTCAATATAACCAAGAATCCATATTGATCTTTCCAACATTCATTGCATATACATTTAAATTGATCGAAATTCATATCACTTCCTACATTCTCATTATAAATCATCTTTAGATTATGTTCATCCTGTTTAAAAACCACAACCACATTTGCATTGTCACGTATTAATTGTTTTGGTATACGTGTATATGTTTGACACAAATAAAAACAATCTATACACTTGTGTCGACCCATACTGAAATATTCTCGGATTTTTTCCTGTTCACCTGACACGGCTACATCGTCAAAGATAAATATTGAATTATTCTTTGCATCACATGTAGAAATTATTTCATCATTATTTGTGAACGGAAAGTATCCTAGGCCTTTAACTTTAGTTAAAACTTTTTTCAGAAAATCATATTTCGGTTGAAATAATGATTTTGAAAAGATATAGACATTTTCGAAACGCAATCCATTCGGTTCAATCAGAAGACTGATTATCACATTAGTTTTACCACATCCGCTAGGTCCACAAATTATCGTTCTCATCGTATCGGGTAGTAGTGGACTGTGTCGATGACATTTTTTCGTTCTCGTTGACACATCGTGATTATTTACATTGAGAGACAGTTTATGTTTGACAACGTTCATCGTAATGACGCATTACCGGTCGGTGGGTATTTATATAGGAATACAGGTGACATATTATCAGTTTGATGTTGACGTTCAAAGGTGACGGACTTGTTAATTCGCTAATTAACAAATTACCAATTGAACTACACATTCCCGGTTATCAGTATTGTGATCCCGGTACGAAACTAGCAGAACGATTGAAACGAGGTGATCCGGGAATTAACGAACTAGATCGAGCCTGTAAACAACACGATATAGCGTATTCACAAAATAAAAGTCTAGAAGACCGACATAGAGCGGATAACGTGTTAGAAAACAGGGCGTGGGAAAGAGTTATGTCACGTGACGCTACATTAGGAGAAAAAATAGCTTCCTATTTGGTAACAAATACCATGAAGGCTAAACAGAAATTAGGACTGGGTCATAACAGACGAAGTCGAAGACGACGACAAAAAACCAAGACATATGCATTTAGACAAAGTGTAATCGATCCATTGAAGCGAATCGTTAATGAATCTGATGCAATCGGAACAATCATTAAAGCTGCTCGTGTAGCAGTTAAAAAAGCAGGAGGGCGTAAACGTATCCGTCTACCTCGAGTTATTCCAATACCACAGAAATCCGGTGTTTGGTTACCTTTACTCTTTGGCGGTTTATCTGCATTGGGAGCATTAACTGGTGGTGCAGCAGGTGTTGCAAAAGCAGTAGGTGATGCTAAAGCAGCCAGAAGAAGGTTGGAAGAGGCTAAACGACATAATCGCTCAATGGAAGCCATTGCCTTAGGTAAAAAGGGTAGTGGATTGTATTTGAAGAAACATAAAAGAGGGTTGGGGTTGTACTTGACAAAAAACTACCAATAAAGCTACCTTCTCAACCCCTAACAGATCATCAGTTACGATTGTATGCTAGACAACTCAAAATTCCTTATTTTCGAGGTGTTTTCATGAGAGATGACTTACCCTCTAAAATTAGAAAATATGAATCAGGAATTGTCAATTTAGATTCTCGAGAAGGTAGTGGAACACATTGGGTAGCATATTCGAAGCAAAATAATAAGGTGTTTTATTTTGATAGTTACGGAAATCTCAAACCCCCAAAAGAATTAATCAACTATTTGAAATGTAGAAATATTTTATTTAATTATACCAATGTACAAAAATTCAATACATACAACTGCGGACATTTATGTTTAGAATTCTTATATAATAAAGGTGTTTGCAAATTTAATCAGTCATGTCTTTAACCTTCACGCTGAAAGGACGTAGCAGTATCTTATCTGCAGACTTTTATCCTCCAATCAATTTGAATCCCAACTGTAGTTATTCATTAGCTCTAATTGGTTTTCATACATACAATACAATACCTAATATTGAAAAAGGACAGAATAAGTTCCACTACAAAGACAATGGTGTAGACAAGGAGATAACAATACCTACTGGTGCATATGAGATAACACACATTGAAGACTACCTACAACAACTACTCAGTCCTCCTAATGTCATCGATAAATCTGAATTTATTTCATTGAAACCAAACAATAATACGTTAAAGTGTGAATTGAAGAGTAAATATGAAATTGATTTCACCAAAGACGATGGTATTGGAACGTTATTAGGATTTTCGAAACAAATTCTAACCTCAAATCAACTTCATTCATCTGATCAACCGGTGGAGATAATCAAAGTCCTATCAATTCGTATTGAATGTAATATTACAACAGGATCATTCTATAACAATCAACCATCGCACACAATTTATGAATTTGCACCTGCTGTAGATCCAGGTTATGCTATAAATATTGAACCAAAAAACCATATATATTTACCGATTTTGAATAAACAGTTCATTGACAATTTGACCATCAGTGTGTTAGATCAAAACGGTAATTTGGTAAATTTTCAAGGAGAAGAACTCGTTATCAGATTAGAATTGAAAAATAATGGGGTTAGTTTTTCATAGTGGAGGGGGTGAGGGTGGTTGTAATAAAATACCTCACACTCAGACATATCCCATCAGTCAGTTGTCGTCATCATCACCGTTGACGTCATCGTCATTAACGCAAACAAGTATTCAGATCTTAAAATCTCTAGGTTACAATGTCCGAAAAACTACAGATATACAAAAAATTAAGCTTCGACGATAGTATCGAGAAAGAAGAGTACCATAAATATCATCCAACAATTTCATCATTTCAAAATAATGATGAAATTGAAATCAACGTTAATCAATAGGATATCTTTATTTCATTTTGTGAATCATTCCTATATTTAACTTGTCAATTTGAGGAAGTAGGAAATGCAACCGCAACAGGTGACTGTGAATTAAGCAACAATTTTGGTTCATATCTATTCGATTCAATCACATACGAATGGAATGGTAAAGAAATTGAAAAAGTACGAGATGTAGGAACAACAACTATCATTAGAGGTCTATTGTGCTACAATCATGATGAGGAGAGGGCTTTAGAGACAGCCGGTTGGAGTCCTGATAGTGGTACAATTGTTACTTTAGCATCTGATAAAAAGTCTGTTAATCTGCGAGTCCCATTATCATTTCTATTTGCTTGCTTCTACAATTACAAGACAATCATAAATGGCAAACACAAGATACGTTTGGTACGCAGTCGATCTGATAATAATTGTTACCGTAGCAGTGGAACAAAAACAGCAACAGTTAAAATTCAAGATTTATGTTTAAAATTGAAACATGTATATCCGAGTGATCAATCAAAGATATACCAGCTAGATCAAATGAATAAAAACATCCCTATACAGGTTGGATTTAGAAATTGGGAATTTCTAGAACTGCCCTCGTTAAGACAATCCAAAAAGGATATATGGAGCGTTAAAACAACCACCAACCTTGAACGACCAAGATATGTAGTTGTAGCCTTCCAAATGGATCGCAAAGACAATCCGAAGAAGGAAATCAGTAAATTCGATCATGTCAAATTGACTAATCTTCGTGTTTGGTTAAACTCTCAGTGTTATCCATATGAAAATCAAAATTTTGATTTTGAAAAAAATGAATATACTGAAGCTTATCAGGCTTTCATTGATTTTCACCGTAATTTTAATAACAATCATTCATCGACTCCAACAACAACCTATACAAATTTCTCACTTCGATCGATTTTCGTCATTGATTGTTCAAAACAAAACGAAGCCATTCAGTCATCAACAGTCGATGTTAAATTAGAATTTGAAAGTAGTGAGAATTTTCCTAATAAGACCAGAGCATATTGTATAATTGTACATGATAAATTATTCGAATATTATCAATTAACCGGAATTGTAAAGAATATAATTTAAAGAACTTTGTAAATGATAAGATAAAGGATGATACGTGCGGAAACCAAAAACCACTGTTACGGCGGAAACCATTTTCCGATGGAAGACATCTTACATCAAACAGATATCAAAAACCTAATTAGTTTTCAATTTTTTTCGTTTTTATTTGAGTGATAAGATAAAAGATGCGTACGAAAACCACTTTTATCGCTGTCAAGGTGAAATTCCACCTCCACTTCTCTTGAGAGGCTAACTTTTCAAGTATAAATAAGCAGAAAAATGTAGTTGTACTTACAGTCGCTGTTCTGAATTTATATTTGAACATTGTACAATTTTGATAAAGATTTTTATAATTAAATATGGATATTTATGAATATAAAGTGTGCAGTTTGTGTCAACATAAAAAACTGGTGTACAAATGGGATCATGATGAAAGAAGGGGTGCCTTCTACGATCAACGGAATTCAGATAGTTATGGATTGCGAATCTTAGCCAATGGAATCTGCCGAAACTGTCATCAATTCTCTAAATTTTATTATATTAGAGAACGATGGATGTGTGGTAAATTAATAAGTGCCTCGTCAACAGAATCTGCATTGTCATCATCAAATTAGGTTTTAATAATTTCAACAACGTCTAATTACGTAAATTTTTAATTAATAAAGGATTATAATGAATAACTTTATAAACTATTTGATATAAATAAAAAATTCAATCAACAGAGTGATATTTACTTTTAATCTCAAATGGAATTTCAAATCTCCCTCTAATTTTCGTAACGCATGCGCAATTTAACCACAAATTGAGGTTAACTTGCTAACAACAAACAAGGCTAACCTTGTTTGTTGTTAACAACTTTCCCGCCATTGTCAACAACAAACAAGGCTAATCTTGTTTGTTGTTAACAACTTTCCCGCCATTTCTACTTTCAACACCGAAGAGGATTCATATTTCCCGCCACCTGGCAACGCCAAAGAGAATTCAAATTTCCCGCCTTTTCTCACCTGTCAGCACCGAAGAGAATTCAAATTTCCCGTCTGTCAAATTTTAGGTTGTAACACCGTTTTACTAATTTTCAGGTTGGCACTATTTTCAAATTTTCCCGCCATTTCACCTGTCAACACCAAAGAGAATTCAAATTTCCCGCCTGTCAAATTTTAGGTAGGTAACACCAACTTTCAGGTTGGCACTATCTTCAAATTTTCCCGCCAAATTTAGAGGACAAAGTATAGGGAGGCGTCAGTTTAATGGGCTACATATAGGGAGCGCCATCATGGGCTACATTTAGAAACTACTCCCCCCTATGCAACCACCTATGCACGCCCCTGGTAGTTAGACAACCAGCAATACACACATGAAAGCTAGGCAACCCCCTACACACGTCACTTCCGGTCCACCGGCACTTCCGGTCCAAAACCAGCATATTCATACTACTGTTAACATTAGATCAGATATCAGTGGTTTGAGCTGATCTTATACCAATCTCATTTCAAGATACGCACGAAAACATGGTGATCCTCCTACCTAATTAATGTATCTATCATGTCCTAATAAGTGGAATGTAACAACGTGTTTGTTTTTGATTTGATTGTTCGTTTGGTTGTTTGCGACGACATTGTTAGGTTAGGTTGGATTGATAGGTTATTGTTGTTTCAAGGTGTTGGCAGCATCGATCTATATATCGATTGGCATTACTGTTGATGCTGACACGCCGTTTTTCAAGCATTGTTTTTGCTGGTTTTCATTTAACTTTTGAATTAGTGACAAAGGTAATTTAACCTGACATATTTTGGTTAGATGAATCTTATATGTCCAACCTTCTAACAATCATTGATGTTTTGTTTGGTTTTTATACGTAACCTACAAATTTTCTTTGTTAAGATGGAACCAAACAGCATTGATTGTTTATTGCTTTAATTTTAATTTTTGATTATAAATTTAATTATTGTTATGACAATTTCACAATCTTAATTAATGTCCATGTTTCTCACCATCAGGCTTGAAGAAGTCAAAAGGAATTGACGAAACGTTGCCACTGTCATAGTTGTTTTTGTTGACTTGCCCTCATTCCCAATTTGCAACAATCCAATTAAGTATTTACAATAATGGGCGATGGAAATATTCCTTCAATTGAGTTTCAAGTGGGATCCTCATTCAGTCGTGTCAGATCAACTTATGGAGAAGAAGCATTGCGACGAACCAAGTTAATGCTCAATAACAACAACAAATTAGCTTCTGCCAACAATTGACTTAAATTTCTATTATCCTGTAGATCAAAACATTTATTCCCTAATCATATTACCAATAATTTCAAACATATTGACATGTTAATCGGAGGTGAACCCAAATTCAGAAGACAAGCAATCAATATCTTGAACAAATTTAAGACGTCAGTTCTGAATTTAGAAAATTCTATTCCTGTTCACAAAATCAATGAACTTACGAGAATGATCAATGATAATTTGGCATACTTGCAACAACGACTGCCACAGATACTGATGGTCGTGGTGAGGACGAGATGTGACCAGTACTACAGGAAGTGGTACCAGTGTGTCCAACTAGTCAATGTAAAGAAATTCAAACAATTAGTTTTGAGCCACCACCCACTAAAGGTTGAATGCCACCCAGATTGGGTTAAGAATTACACTCAAATACAGATTCCTACTCAGGTGTTGAACACACTAAGCTTGGGTCCAAAGTTTGGATTACCAATACATGACAGTATCAAAATAATTCCCACCATGATTAAAGATCTTGAATATTGTATAGGAGGGATGTTAATAACAGATGAGAAAAAGGATGAACTAAGGGCCAGATCTATTAATATTTTCACCAATTATATCAACAATCATAGTATGAATAATATTCGTGGTAACAAGGATTTTCACATTGATATTAAATCAATCAAGACCACTATCCGGTTCCTACGACACAACGATAATTTCCTGATTGGTGTTGCCGATAAAGGTGGTTTAATTACCATCACTAATAAAGATGACTACATCAGGTCCATGACAACGATGCTGGAGAACGACCCGATCTATTCTAAAATGAACCGTGATCCAACTGAGAATTTCCAGACCAAGACTAATAAGTTTATTGATACTTTGGTTAAACAAGGCTTTATAACTGATCATCAAGCCAAACAACTAAAAAAATACAATAGTATACCTCCAAAGATGTATGGGTTGAGAAAAACTCATAAGCCAAACGTAGCATATCGACCTGTTGTAAGCTGCGAGGGATCACATACATACAACTTAGAGAAATTTATTCACAAATTACTGTCTCCGATTACTACGACTTTCTCTTTCAACATAAAAAATTCACGTGACTTGATCGAGAAACTTAGATTGTTCAGGCTTCCACCTGGTTACGTAATGGTATCACTAGATGTCAAATCGTTGTTCACCAACATACATAAGTATTTGGTGGTAAAAATAATCAATAAGAAATGGCATTTTATCAAGGCTTATATTGATATCCCAAAAACACAGTTAATACAGCTTATCGACCATATCTTCGATACTAGTTATCTCTCGTTCAATGGCACAATGAATAGACAGAAAGATGGTACGGCAATAGGAATCCCATTGAGCCCCCTACTTGCCAATATAGTGATGGATGACCTCAACACGATTACTGACCGATTTGATGTAGATATACCTTTTTTTGGTGTCTATGTCGATGACACGATTTTGGCAATCCCAAATAGTGATGTCGATACCATCCTCAATGTCTTCAACTCATAAAACCCAAAACAGGAATTTACTATGGAAAGAGAGAATGATGGTGGTATCCCATTCTTGGATGTACTGATTATTAGGAGGAATGATGGGTCCTTGATAACAAATTGGTATCAGAAGCCAACAGCAACTGGCAGAATATTGAATTACAAGTCCAACCATCCAATTAATCAGAAAATTGCCGTTGTAAAAAATCTATTATACAGAGCGACTACACTTACCCACCAATCATTCCATGAAGATAATATCAACAAAGTGATGAAGATACTGATGAGAAATAATTACCGGAAACATTTTATCAGGTACCAGATTGATATTTTCCGCAGAACGTTTCGACTCGCCGATTCACAGCGGAACATTGACAATCAAAAACAAGACTGTATCTTATATAGATTTCCTTTTATTAATTGCGTTTCTAACAGGATACAGCACGTTTTTAAGCCGTTCAACTATAAGATGTCCCCTTACAATGTTCATACCACTGGTGTGTTCTTCTCAAAACTCAAAGACCCAACACCCATGTGTAACAGGTCGTCTTTGATATATAGTGTTCCTTGTGGTAACTGTGATTGTGTCTATGTAGGCCAAACCAGTCAGTATTTCTAGAAACGGCTTAAACAACTTGAAAATGATTGTAAGAATAATATTCAAGATAAAACAGCTCTACCGGCTCACCACCACATGACGGGTCTTCATTTCCGGTTCTCATCTGCTCCGATACTGGATTGTGAGAACAATCCAAGATGCAGAAATATAAGAGAAATGATTCAAATACTCGCCCGTCGATCTGTTAACATTAGATCAGATACCAGTGGTTTGAGCAGATCTTATACCAATCTCATTTCAAGATACGCACGAAAACATGGTGATCCTCCTACTTAATTAATGTATCTATCATGTCCTTATAAGTGCAATGTAACAACGTGCTTGTTTTTTTTTTGGTTGTTCGTTTGTTTGTTTGCGACGACATTGTTAGGTTAGGTTGGATTGATAGGTTATTGTTGTTTCAAGGTGTTGGCAGCATCGATCTATATATCGATTGACATTACTGTTGATGCTGACACGCCGTTTTTCATGCATTGTTTCAATTGCTGGTTTTCATTTAACTTTTGAATTAGTGACAAAGGTAATTAAACCTTATATATTTTGGTTAGATGAATCTTATATGTCCAACCTTCTAACAATCATTGATGTTTTGTTTGGTTTTTATACGTAACCTAAAAATTTTCTTTGTTAAGGTGGAATCAAACACCATTGATTGTTTATTGCTTTAATTTTAATTTTTGATTATAAATTTAATTATTGTTATGACAATTTCACAATCTTAATTAATGTCCATGTTTCTCTTTATCAGGCCTGAAGAAGTCTAAAGGAATAGACGAAACGTTGCCACTGTCATAGTTGTTTTTGTTAACTTGCCCTCATTCCCAATTTACAACAATCCAATTAAGTATTAATTCAAAAGAGCTCTTTCTGTCTTGTGCGTAGCCCGTCCACCAAACATAACGCTAGTAATATATAAAAGAGTCAATATAACAAGAGATTCAAGGCAACTAGCCTCCATTTGTTCTCCGAATTTTAATTTGTTTAGGTTTGTTCGAGACCACGAAGATCCTCGAATTTACATACATGTAAATTTTAGAGATCCCACGAAGTTCAGTAAATACATATTCGCAAGGTACTGCTGAACAAATTTATTCAAAACTATGCTTTCTGTCTTGTGCGTAGCTCGTCAAGCTATAATAACGCAGATTACCATTAAATGATTCGAAATTACAAGAGAGTCAAGGCAACCAGCCTCCTTTTGCCCTCTGAATTAAGACTCGTGTAGGTTTTCCTCCGGGACCACGAAGATCCACCAATTAACATTTATGTAACTTTGTTAGGTTCTTTGTATACATGTCGGAATATGTATAATATGATCGGCACTGCAAGTGGTTTTCTTAGCGCCTGCGTGATTTCCTAACTTTTCGACTGAAAAACGATCAATGCCAATTATTGATTTAATAATGTAAGCGCCAATAAACTTTGGCAACAATTTAGCACCAGTCTCAAACTGAGTCTTTTTAATTGCAACCTTTTCACCCATGTTATACTTTCAAGCAACCTTTCTTTTCTTATTAAAGCTTTGAATGTTCTCGTTTCGTACCTTCTTCATATGCTGTTTAGCATCGTTACGCAGTTCTTCGCGATTTGCTATAAAGTTTGCAACAAGTTCTTGTTCGATTATTTCTGTTAGATTTCTACCTTCAGCGCGATTCATGTTAGTACCAAAGAGTATTTTAAACGGAGAATTACCAATACTACGTTGATAGGTGCTGTTCAGCGCTGCTTGCACCTTTCTAACATGTGGAAACCAACATTCAGGCTTATCTAATGAAAGTTTTGTCAAAACGGGAATAATAATTCGATTAATTATTTCGGCTTGACCATTTCCTGTCGGAACGCCAGTAGTAACTCGTATGTGACGTATATTTTCATTTTTGCAATAATTTTCAAACAACTTTGACGTAAAGGCCGCACCTCTGTCCGAAATTATCACTTTCGGATTACCAAATATCGTTTTTTGACTTGTCAATTTATCAATTACTTCATCTGTCTTAGCGGCTTTTGTGGGATATATCCATACAGATCTTGAAAAATTAACTTGTAGCCTTTACCAGTAGTACTTAAAGGTCCTAAATGGTCTATATGATAAGTAGTTAGCGGTCGATCTCCTTTATCAATCGGATTTAACAATCCTTCTTGCTTACCTGTCTTACGTTCTGTTAAAATGCATGGAATACAATTGAGAATAAGTTTCTTAATCTTGGCATCTACATCATCAATGTAATAATCTCTTGAGATTAAATCTCTGTCTTACGGACTCCAAAGTGTCCATTCTCATGCGTGGATCGGATAATATCCGTTTGCATTTCGTTAGGTATTACCTGTAATTTTTTTCCATCTTTTTCTTTAAATAAAACACCATTTTCAACACAATTATTGGCATAGGGATTTGATTGAAAAATTTTGCTGATTGCTTTCAAATGTTCATCTTCATTTTGAGCTTCTTTTATTTTAACTAAAAACACATTTTTAACGATCGTAATCACAAGACATCTACTAAGTCCATCACAGTGTTTCATGTTAATTCCACTACGATGTTCTAAAAGAATATTGGAATTCTTCTAACAATAGAGCCCATCTAGCAACTCTTGTAGCCAAATCTTTTTTCTTCATTGTCATTGTGAAAGCTTTACAATCAGTTTTGATTTTGAACTTGATACCAAACAGATAGACGCGAAATTTTTTCAATGCTTCGATGATAGCAAGAACTTCTAGTTCATAACCTGTGTACTTTCTTTCAGCGTCGGATGTCTTTCGACTCATATTATACACAGGATGAAATTTTCCATCAACATCATCTTTCTGTAGAAGTACTGCACCATAATCAAGTTGACATGCATCAGTATGCAGCTCTGTCTCTTTGTCATGGTTGAAAATTTCCAAACAGGATCTTCACACAATTTCTGCATTAGTAACCAGAACGATTTTTCTTCTTCATCACAAAATTTGAATTTGTTACCTGATTTTAATAGATCACTAAGTGGTCCTGCAATTAAAGAATAATCTCGATAAACCTTTCTGAAGTATCCAGTTAAACCGAGAAAACTTTGTACTTGCCTCAGTTTAGTCGGCTTTGGAAATTTCTGTACGGCAATTAATTTTCTGGGTGGAGGACTTATAGACTCATTTTCAACATCATGACTCAAATATTCAACGTTCGTTTTCAGAAATTGTCACTTCTTTCAAATGATTATCAAACCGTTTTCAGCAGCACATTTTAAAACCATTTCGAGTCCTTCGATTGCCTCCAGTTCATCACGTGCTGGAATTACTAAGTCATCGAGATATGTCAACACAATATCTTTTCGGATTAAATCTTTGAAAACGTAATCGATAAATCTTTGGAAAACGGCTGGTCAATTACACAAGCCTAAAGGAGCTTTGAGAAATTCATACTGACCGGTTGGTGTAACAAACGATGTGAATTTTATCGAAGATTCGTCAACTGGAACATGACAGAAACCGTTATTTAAATCTAAAGTTGTAAATTCCTAAGCATTAGCAAGCTTGTCCAGCTGATCTTCAATAATGGGTAACGGATATCGATCTTTGACGATTTTCTGATTCACACGTCTGTAGTCTACACATATTCTTGTTTCATCATTTCGTTATTTAACCTGTACAATAGGGCTTGTAAAAGCGGAACAACTAGGTCTAATTATTCCACCTCCAATCCATTTTTGAATAGTTTCGTCGACTTCTTTTTGTTCGATCGGTGACAATCTTCGTGGTGATTGAAAGACAGGTTCTTCGTCTTGTAAAATGATTTTCACGGTTACTTCTGATTTCTTAGTTTTAGTTGGTTTATAATTTTCGACTAACTGTAAAATTTGTTTTTCGTTACTCTGGTTTCCTATATCTAGTTCATCATGAATAATATGGATATTGTTCAAATTATTTTCTTCGAATTTCACACAGCTAATAGGATTTGTTAATCTTTTGTTCACTAGTATAATCTCTGAATTGACAGTTATCGTTATTTCTTCCAATGATGGTTTACCAATGATAAAATCGTAGACCATAGCATTATTCGGTATCACATTTTCCTACTGTAACAGCACGTCCTTGGCCGAAACCAGTTAAATTTATCAGAAACCCCTGTAGTTCAGTTTAGTTTTTAATGGCTAAATAACATTTTTCAGTAATAAGGCTATGATCACTTACAATATCAAAAAATTAGGTTATTAGACGTCCATTAACAGTTATTTCTTTCATCATATCATGTTCGTTATCAGTTTTTACAACTCTCTATGTGCTTGGGGTACTTTTCGTTTATACTATGTTTGTACTTGGTGTAATCCTCGTAGTCTTGACTGTATTTGATGAGTTACTTTGATTAGATGTTGTTTTCTTGGGACAATTTGTTGAACGATGAAAAAACTCATTACACGCAAAACATTTTACTCCCAGATTTTTCGAATCACAATTCGTTGCTTTATGGCCTTTGTTTCCACAAATAAAACATCTATCCTTCTTTTCTATCGAAACAGTTTTCTTTTCGAATTTCTTTTTGTTTTGACTACTTTTACTTCTGTTAAATCTGTCATATATTCGTAGCTTTTCTCTCAGATCTTCAAAATTTTTGGCACCATATAGCATTACTTTGTCATTACTGTTATCAACTATTCCATCTGCAACATATTCAATTAAATCTGATTCGTCAATATTACCCTGTGATGCTATCTCTTTCATTTTCAAAAAGTAGTATTCAGAAGTTTCTTCAGGTCTTTTCTTAGTTATACTAAGCTTTCTATGAATATCTGCAGTGCTAACATGTTCACCAAACTGTTTCAGTAATTTCTCTTTTAGTACTGCCCATGAAACCAAACCATGTTCTGATCGTAAAAAAAGCTGAGCCATCCCATTCATCGATTTTTTCGCGTATATGAACTTTTGTAAATCATTCCATCCCATTAATGAGGACGTTTCTTCAAAATCACGAATCCATTTTGAAATAGAGTAATCGTCTTCACCACTAAATTTCAATATTGCGCCTTCTAAGTCACGGGAGCTTATTGGACAGACTGAAACATGAATATTTTTTTGAAATCTAACTTTCTGTTTTCTTTTTTTCTGTAAAGCTTCGGCTTTACGATTTTCATCTTCGATTCGTTGTTGTTCTTGTCGCAATTTAGCAATCTTTTCGTCAATATCTTCTACTTTCTTCGAACTATTGTTTTTAACAATGCATCTTTTACTTCTGTTCTGTCCAAAACCAACAATTTCTTCATCTTTTACTG
This sequence comes from Mylabris phalerata, assembly GCA_020740385.1. Classification (NCBI taxonomy): domain Eukaryota; kingdom Metazoa; phylum Arthropoda; class Insecta; order Coleoptera; family Meloidae; genus Mylabris; species Mylabris phalerata. Next base: position 263,813 of record JAJEOX010000218.1, read on the forward strand.
CAGATTCATCGTCTTCGTCTTCATCTTCTTCATCTTCATTGTTTTCATCTTTATCGTTTTCGACTTCATTATCTTCATCTTCACCTTCGTCGTCTTCTTGATTATCAACACCTGACAAACGGTCGTTTAAACCACTTAAATCGGATAACGCGTAGTAGATAGGATTTATAAGTTCGTCATTTGTTCCATTGAAGTCCAAATACAACGTGTTCGCGATCAAAATCAACTCATTTACTGTAAAACTGTCTCGTATAAACTGTAGCTTGTTATTATGTTCAAAAGAATTTACCTCGAAATTGAAGCCAGAGAATTCTCGAAGACTTCTACGGCATTTGCGCCCTTCTTCGTTCTCAAAGACTTGTTTATGTAAAACTTTAACCGTGCGATAAGCAGCTGATGAAATGTTTTCCAGAATCTTCGGAATTCGGCCTAACGTCGTCATATTGCTTCTTTAGATTACAGTTTTGCCAAAAATCACTTATTGGAACAACACAGGCACAAATCAACTATCAAAAGTTACGAAAATCTCACGCAACAGTCGAATAAACAATTAACAATTGCGACGAATCTCACACAAGGAAAAATATTATTAAAAATTCGAATCAATCCCGGTCGAGTTCCCAAATTTGTGGGAATGGTAATGTGAAATTAAACGGCTTTGCAGATTAAATAATATAATAACAAATGATAATAATAATTAACGAAACAAAAGAAAAAACACAATGATACAATTTAACGACTACTTCACTTTTTCTTGTCTGTCCTATTCTTTTTTAACTTCCCCGACCAGAGGGTAGGGAAGATATTAGTTTCGGACCAAAATTTCGAATTCAAGATTTCACCAGATCTTTACGTTTTGAGGTCCCCTGAACACGTTTTTGAAGTTTTTAGCATGATGTCCGTGTGTGTGTGTGTGTGTGTGTGTGTGTGTGTGTGTGTGTGTGTGTGTTTGTGTGTGTGTGTGTGTGTGCATGTGTGTGTGTGTGTGTTTGTCGTTTCTCCAACGAATACTCAAAAACGGTTTAACCGATTGAGTTCAAATTTGATCAGCACAAACTATTTGATGGCCGTTCAAGTTGATTAATTTTTGGTGCCAATCGGACCACGGGGATGGTAGGGAGAGGGGGTTGATTGAAAAAAATTTAAGATAACATATTAATTTGATATCACCAATCGAAAGGGCAAATGCTTTTATGTCTGAAACGATATCCATCATGTGCGATGTTCTTTTTTTTTAAATAAGGGCACAAAATATGCAAAATAGTTCAGTCAACCAATTCAAATTTGCCGCCTTCAATAAGGGATCGATTGCCATAGAAAATTCAATTGCAAAATTTTGAAATGTTAGTTCTGTGGTTCAGTCAAAATTTTGCAATTGAATCGTGTATCGAGTTTATAAGAAAGTTGAACTGAAAAGTGTGTGTGGAATCACCGATCAGTGAACAGAGTTTTGGTTGACGAGGTGCTGCGGTGCTGGATCCTCATTGAATTTTTCAGTGGTGGTGAGATAGCCACGGCTCTTGATTCCCGATTTTGATTTTTATAGTAAGTTAGTTTTCTTTTAAACCAGGCTCTTGCATTAATTGTCGATTTCTGATACTTGTCTTTAATATATTTTTCTAATTCATGATTAACTATCCGGAATGTGTCGGGGAAGTTATTAGGCCGGTTCTTAGATTCGGCCCCTTTCAAATTTTTTTTATTTTATTTTACGCATGCATTAACGCCGCACGAACTGAACAATGCAGGAGCGCAATTACGGAATTCTGGACCCCTCATAGACATTTTTAATTGATTAATTAAGTATTGTTGGCCTTTCATGAATTATGTTGATGAATAAAGTTGTGTTGTTCCAAATTAAACCGTTCATATATCATGAAATTATTTATTAATTATTTGGTAAACGAGATTCGATCAATCGATCATCATCAGTACCATTGCTTGAATAAGAATATGTATGAGGTACTGTAATTCAATTTTTAGTTGTTTCAACTTACTCAAACTAGATGTATATGATGTTTTTATATTGAAAAAATTTGAAACGGGCCGAATCTAAGAACCGGCCTAATAACTTCCCCGACACATTAACAAATAGTTAATCATGAATTAGAAAAATAAATTAAAGACAAGTATCAGAAATCGACAATTAATGCAAGAGTCCAAGTTTAAAAAGAAAACTAACTTACTATAAAAATCAAAATCGGGAATCGAAAGCCGTGGCTATCTCACCACCACTGAAAAGTTCAATGAGAAACCTGCACCTCGTCAACCAAATCTCTGTTCACTGATCGGTGATTCCGCACACACTTTTCAGTTCAACTTTCTTATAGACTCGACACACGATTCAATTACGAAATTTTGACAGAGCCACAGAACTGTCATTTCAAAATTTTGCAATTGAATTTTCTAAGGCAAGCGATCCCTTATTGAAGGCGGCAAATTTGAATTGGTGGACTAAACTATTTAGCCAAATTTGTGCCCCAATTTAAAGAAAGAAAAAAACATTGCACATGAGGGTTATTGTTTCGGACATAAAAGTACATGTCCTTTGGATTGGTGAAATCAAATTAATATGTTATCTTAAATTTTATTCAGTCAACCTCCTCCTCCTTCCACCCCCGTGGTCCGATGGCACCAAAAACTAATCAACTTGAACGGCCATTAAATAGTTTGTGCTGATCAAATTTGAACTCAGTCGGTTAAACCGTTTTTGAGTATTCGTTGGAGAAACGACAGACACACACACACACATGCACACACACACACACACACACAAACACACACACACACACACACACGCACGCACGCACACACACACACACACACACACACACACACACATCATGCTAAAAACTTCAAAAACTTGTTCAGGGGAACTGAAAATGTAAAGATCTGGTGAAATATCGAATTCGAAATTTTGGTCCAAAACTAATAACTTCCCTACTCTCTGGCCGGGGAAGTTAAAAATTAAATAATTTATTAAGATGTTATGTGTTCTTTGATCAAAACAATATTCGTCTTACACAATTCGAAGTTTGAAAAATCAAAAAATAAAATATAATGATTAGTTTCTTAAAAATATTGTCTAAATTTCCGAATTAACAGTGAATCAAACGAAAACCGCAATGAAATTGAACGATAATTTGATTTTTAAGAGGTTTTAAAAATTTTTTGAGATAGATAAAATTCTTTATTATATTTGATAAATTCAATAAATTTATTAAAATTTTTAATATTGTATAGTAAATTTTAATTTTTTTTATGGATTTTCTGAAATAATTTAAATCGATGTAAAAGTTGGTCATGTTGTGAACAATTATAAAATCAAAGTTACTCAATTAAAATTACCAATCAATTTGAATAGTACAGAAGTCGAAATTTCATTGTATTTTTGATAACTTGAATTATGGATGAAATCCTAAATCTGTTTTATCATTTAATAATTTATTATTTTTCTTTTTATGTTTATGGATTTGATAAGTTTCATATAATTTTATTTTAAATGATTCTTCTATATAATTTAACAGTGTAATTTAGCCGATCTTATGCCCGGTTTCGTCAATATGTTGATAAACAAAAGATGATCTCATATTTTGGTGTTCTTTGATTCTATATTTTAAAGGCCTTCCTGTTTCTCCGATATAAATATAATCGCAATTATTGCATTGTATTTTGTAAACACCATTCATCTCCATTACATTTATGTTTTTTTCTTAGATAAAGTAGATTTTTTGTTATTTTTTGATTTATAAGCTGCAATAAGTTGGTGATTTCTTAGTATGTTTGAAAATTTTTCTATTAAATGATTATATGTAAATGATCTATAAACTCCTACTTCTTTATTATTTTTATTATATTGTAACGAACCGTCCAGCGGCACCGTCAGCCACATACTGAAACAAGCGAGGTACCGCGCAAGTCCGAGAAGCAGGGGCACTCGACCGATAAGACAACAGAATATAAGCCGCACCGATCGGTCGTACCGACACCTTTTCCACCTGGCCTCTTCCCTTACATTACCAGCAGTGGCTATTGGCGACCTGGGAAATCCTGAATTCCGCTGTGGCTATTGGCGACCGGAATAAACCATTGTTGTAATCGTTGTACCGTTTCCGCTGTGGCTATTGGCGACCGGAATAAACCGTTGTTGTAATCGTTGTACCGTTTCCGCTGTGGCTATTGGCGACCGGAAGAGTCCGTTGTTATCCCCGTTATACCGCTTCCGCCGTGGCTACTGGCGACCGGAGGATTTCCCTCAACTCTTCACAGTGGCTATTGGCGACTGAAGAGATCGTTGTTGTATTCGTTACCGTATCAATCCTGCAGTGGCTATCGGCGACCAGGATATACCCGTCCGTTAGAATTTTTGTTTTGTTCAATCGTGCAGAATTATACCGAATTTATTTTCTTATTGTTGAGTTATTTATTTATTTTTTTGTATATAATTATTTGAATAAAACCTGTTTATTTTTACTTATCGTCTCACGAGTATTTTGTGAGTGGCGCTCGAGTCCGATATCACCGTATCACCCTCGCTTCGTTAGAAATTGCAAACGTTGACCCTTATTTTCTCTGGCCAGCTACAACCCGGGCAAATATCGTTACAAATTTTTGGCGCCCGAGCAGGGACACGTTTGGAATCACCAGTATCGCCAATCCAGAAAGTAGAGAGCCACCGTAAAGCCCAGTCATGGCAACCGCCGAAGGAAAAGAAAATCCGACCCCGGAAAGTACCAGAGTAAGTTGGGTTTACACTCTAAATAAAGAATCATTGATAGGGTTCGCGAATGTACTCCGGGTCGATACCAGTGGTACCACTGAAGAACTCCGAAAGAGGGTAACAAAATATTTAAAGGAACAGCCATCTACGTCCGAAGGTATGACACCCATTAGTCTCGTTTACCAGCCGCCGGTTGTCCCCAGTGAGCCACACATTATGGACACCGTCCGAAAATGGGGTCTACGTTTTAATGGGAAAAAAACCGACGCCGTCAACTTTTGGGAACGCTTGAGTGAGCTCAAGGCATCGTACAACATCCCGGAAGACCAGCTGTTGCGGGCGTTGCCGGAGGTGTTTCAAGACAAGGCACTGTTATGGTACCGAAACAACAAAACCCAATGGACGACATGGGGCGATTTCGTCAAATCGTTTCAGGATTTCTTCTTTCCGCCCGAATACCGTCTCGTATTAGAAGACGAAATCCGGAGTCGAACACAACGCCCACGCGAATCGATTAAAGATTTTGTAACCGCGCTACAAACATTGGTACGACGACATGGTGGTTTCACTCTCGACACCGAACTAGATCGAATATACCGCAATCTATTACCCGAATTTCGGCTCAATATCCGACGTCAAGAAATATCTACTCTGTCCGAGCTCGTTGTTCGAGCCACAGAGTTGGAGAAAATTCAACAAGGAATTAAACAACCAACCGCTGTTCGGTCAAGCACCAGTCAGGAACCGCACAAGACCACGAAACCAGCAATCTCCACCGCAACAACGCAAGCCAGTGGCTACATACACAATTACGACCGAAACAATTGTTGCTGGCGATGTGGACAACGCGGTCATTCGCGCCAACGATGCCGAAATCCGTTCCGCAACTTCTGTTCCCAGTGTGGCCGATTAGGAACGTTATCTAAAGAATGCAAGTGTCAGCCGTCGGGAAACGCCAGCCGGACCGGAGGGAAGTGAGGCCTGTCCGGTCGTCTTCAACTCCTGCCTCACCCGTCTTCAACATCGAGCAAGACACCGACAACCGAATATACGCCACCATCAACCTCGGTGAAAAGACGTTTCGTGCCTTAATTGATACCGGAGCCGCCAGGTCATATATAGGGCCAGTTGCCACCAAGCATTGCGAAACAACCGCCGCATCAGTCAAACCCGTCGATTTGGTCACCTGTCTGGCCGATGGAAAGGAAATCAACGTGACCAAACAATTCGAGCTGCCGTGTCAGATCGACGATGTCAAACTACCAGCCAAATTCCTCTATCTACCATCGTTGGTAAACAATGTCATCATCGGCATGGACCTGCTAACGGAATGGAAAGTAAAAATCGACTTACACAACCGTAAGTTTAGCATCGGAAATAAGACACCGTCATCTGCTTTGAATACCCTTGCCGACGTGACCAACGACCAGCAAAAGACGTTATAACAGTTTCTGTAGAACGAGTTACGTCAGTTCGACAAGGTTAAGGGATGCACGTCACTGGCCCAACACCAGATCAAACTCTGTTCTTCCACGCCGATAAAGCAACGCTACCGACGGTTAAATCCCGCTATGCAGACCATCGTCAACGAAGAGGTTGATAGAATGTTGGCCGATGGGATCATAGAACCGTCTAACAGCCCCAGGAGTTCCCCGATTGTGCTAGTAAAGAAGAAGAATGGCAAGTACCGGTTCTGTATTGATTTCCGGGAAGTCAACCAGGTCACGATAAAAGACGCCTACACTCTACCGCAAATTAATGCAATATTAGATAAGCTGAAGCAAGCACGGTATATCTCCACACTTGATCTCCGCCAGGGATATTGACAAGTCGCATTAACCCCCGAAAGTAAACCCATCACCGCTTTCACCGTTCCGGGAAGAGGACTCTTCCAATTCCGAGTAATGCCGTTTGGGTTACATTCCGCTCCGGCGACTTTCCAACGTCTATTGGATCAAGTTATTGCACCCGAAATGGAGAATTACGGGGCTTTTGCTTATCTGGATGACATCGTAGTTATGGGCCGCACTTTTGAAGAGCATCTCACCAACCTGCGGGAAGTTTTTCGACGTCTTAGGGAAGCTAATCTTCAATTGAATCCCGAGAAATGTCATTTCTGCAAGAAGCAATTGGTGTATCTAGGACACGTTATTAATGGTGAGGGAATTCACACCGACCCAGTCAAGATCTCCGCAATTTCCCAGTTTTCGACACCAAAATCCGTTAAAGAAGTCCGTCAAATCCAGGGTGTCGCATCCTGGTATCGCCGGTTCATTAAAGACTTCTCGCAAACCGTGGCACCCCTGAACAAGCGTTTGAAAAAGAAGCAGAAGTGGGAATGGACAACCGAACAGGAAGACGCGTTCCGCCATATTAAGACGTTGCTCACGACTGCCCCGATATTAGCCTGTCCGGATTTTAACCGCCCGTTCTATCTACAGACAGACGCATCCGAAGCTGGTCTGGGAGTTGTTTTATTCCAGAAGAATCAAGATCAAGAACAAGTTATCGCCTACGATAGCCGGACGCTGAACAAGGCCGAGAGAAATTACTCTGTAAGTGAGAAAGAGTGTCTAGCCATCGTCTATGGGATAGAAAAGATGCGACCATATTTAGAGGGATACCATTTCACCGTCATCACAGATCATCAGGCTCTAAAATGGTTAAAATCAATCAAAAATCCTACGGGCCGGTTAGCTAGATGGGCCATCCGACTGCAACAGTTTGATTTCGAAGTCGTGTACCGTCGCGGGACCCAGAATAAAGTAGCCGACGCCCTTTCCCGCCAGCCTGTTACCAAAACACCCGACAACGAACATGAACTGTTCGCCGCCACCACTTTACCCGATTGCCCCTGGTATCGAAGAACGTTCCACAAGGTACAGAACCAACCCGACCAGTTCCCGGATTTTCTAATTAAAGAAAATCACCTACTCCGACGGTTCTTTCACCGCGACGACTTCTCCGAGCCAGGAACCACGAACGAAAGGAAGAAGTGTGTTCCAACTCCCCTGCGACGAGTATTAATCCAGGAGAACCATGATACACCGACCGCCGGACATCTAGGTATCGCAAAAACCAGCGCCCGGATCGCTCAACATTATTACTGGCCCGGCATGTTCCGGGAAATCGCCCAATTTGTCCGACGATGCCCTAGCTGTCAACAGTACAAGGTGGATCATTGACAAACCCCTGGAAAGATGTTACACGCCATCATCGAGGCCCCGTGGCACACCGTTTCGTCCGACATCGTCGGACCCCTACCACGCTCGAAACATGGAAATTGCTTCCTGATTGTATTCCAAGACAAATGCACCAAGTGGGTGGAATGTGTTCCTAGTCGTAAGGCAACCGGGAAAATTGTGACCAAAGCCTTCCTGGACAATATTATCTGCCGGTTTGGATGCCCCCAAGCCGTAATTACCGACAATGGCACGCCGTATGAAAGCCACGTATTTAAACAACTACTGAAAGAGTACAATATTCAACGACGCAACATCCCCCCGTATACCCCGCAGGCAAATCCAGTTGAGCGGGCCAACCGGTTGGTGAAAACGATGATTGCCCAATTTTGTAAGGAGAATCACCGTGACTGGGACGATCATCTCGCCGAATTCCGTTTCGCCATCAATTCCGCCATTCACGAATCAACCAAATATTCGCCCGACTTTGGTCGAGATCTCCACATGCCTAGCCAAATTTTGGCCAAGAATGCCGAGAATGCGGATACGATACCACAATCCGACCGATTAAACCACTTGCGAGATATTCACGAGACGGTCAAGATTAATTTGCAACGGGCTTTCCACCAGCAGAGTCATCACTATAACCTCCGCCGACGCGATTGGAGACCGAATGTGGGTGATTTGGTAATGCGGCGAACACATTATCTTTTCTCAGGTATTAAGGGATTCGCGGCCAAATTAGCCCCGAAACTTGACGGACCGTGGGTGATAAAGAAGAAGATATCACCAGTTCTTTACCGTCTAAAGAAAGATAACGGGAAAAAATCACCGATAATACACGTCAAGGATCTAAAACCAGCCTACGACCAGCTGAATGATAAGGGCAACAGGTCCTAAAACCGGCTAATCCCTCCATGTCGTTACCGTGATAAGGTATTAGCAATAAAAGGCGACGACACCGTGGACCAAATTCAGTCAAAACCGTAAAAACGACCAAAGTGAGTGAGAAAAAATTAAATACTGAAACGAGAATTAAGAACCCCGTCACCCTCACCACTGTACCGACAGTACTTACCAGCGGCAGCATTGCCACTGGAATACCAGTGGGTCCTCGAGCTGCCATCCCCAAAACCGCCAGCACAGAGCCCTACAATCGCATCACCGGCCTCGAGTGAGGACAAGGATGTGTTGGAAATTCCAACACAGATGTCCCCATTAGGGAGCGAGGAAGAGATGGAGGTACCGTCCGACTTACCACCATTAATACCACTGGCCGAGTTGTCTGTACACGAGAGGGCCAGTGCAATCGCACAAATCAAGGCAAGGAACTCGTCGAAAGTAGAGATACAGTCGGTTATCGTAATACCACCGCCTGCACAATCGATATCCGAAACATCCTCAACCTCCGTCGCATCATCACCGCCGACACAGGCAACACCAGTGCCATCCTTATCATCCGCAGCCAAAGACGATAACCCCCGAAAAAGGAAACGCCACGATCGCCGTGTTAAGATCCGCTTAAGTGAATGAGCATGGATTAGGATCCCACATCCATGAGAAGCGACCTTTACAGCTTAGAGTTGAATAAATCGTTTTTTCATTTTATGTAATTTTTGGAAACCGTTTATTTTAGGAATCATAATTTTATTTATTAAATTAAAACCGTAAGTTATGATATTTCATTTCTCCGAGAGTCACCTTTTATTTTCAGAAAAAAAAAATTAATTTACATCAATTTTTTTTACGAAGGGAAGGGGAGATGTAACGAACCGTCCTGCGGCACCGTCAGCCACATACTGAAACAAGCGAGGTACCGCGCAAGTCCGAGAAGTAGGGGCACTCGACCGATAAGACAACAGAATATAAGCCGCACCGATCGGTCGTACCGACACCTTTTCCACCTGGCCTCTTCCCTTACATTACCAGCAGTGGCTATTGGCGACCTGGGAAATCCTGAATTCCGCTGTGGCTATTGGCGACCGGAATAAACCGTTGTTGTAATCGTTGTACCGTTTCCGCTGTGGCTATTGGCGACCGGAATAAACCGTTGTTGTAATCGTTGTACCGTTTCCGCTGTGGCTATTGGCGATCGGAAGAGTCCGTTGTTATCCCCGTTATACCGCTTCCGCCGTGGCTATTGGCGACCGGAGGATTTCGTGGCTACTGGCGACCGGAGGATTTCCCTCAACTCTTCACAGTGGCTATTGGCGACTGAAGAGATCGTTGTTGTATTCGTTACCGTATCAATCCTGCAGTGGCTATCGGCGACCAGGATATACCCGTCCGTTAGAATTTTTGTTTTGTTCAATCGTGCAGAATTATACCGAATTTATTTTCTTATTGTTGAGTTATTTATTTATTTATTTGTATATAGTTATTTGAATAAAACCTGTTTATTTTTACTTATCGTCTCACGAGTATTTTGTGAGTGGCGCCCGAGTCCGATATCACCGTATCACTCTCGCTTCGATAGAAATCGCAAACGTTGACACTTATTTTCTCTGGCCAGCTACAACCCGGGCAAATATCGTTACAATATAGTGGATCTAATTTTTGTTTTTGTTTGTCAATGATTTAATGAATTAATTTTATATTGTAACTATTTACTATTGCCAAATATATAACGTTGTTAAATTCAAATTGATAATCATCAATCGTTAAATTTATATTAAATAATCTATAGATCAGTGAGTTGAATGCTGCATTTTTATGTATAATTGGATGGTATGAACTAAATATAATTAATGATGAACAACATGTTTGTTTTTTGTGTATAGAAAACTGATATTTTTCATTTGTTTTAGTAATTTTAAGATCTAAAAAATGTATAGAAAAAGACGTTTCCAACTCTAATGTAAATTTTAAATTTTTACAAACATTACAAATAAAAAAATTACAAACAATTTCAGATAATAATCATTTTAAATTACATAATAGTCACACAAATTTAACTGAATTCGTCTTTCAAGATGAAAAAAAAAAACTCTTGGAAAGAGGTTATAAATAGGCTATTAATTGTAATAACAAAAATCATTTCCTTATAATTGCAATTGAACAAGGCAATGCCTTTAAAGGACACCCAGATGAAAGCATAGTTAGAATTAATTTATCTCACAAATTACAAAAAATTGAAAAACAACAAAAATATTCACATAAAAAACATAATGACAACAGCATAAAAATAAAGAACATCTTAAATAATATAAATAAAAAACTAACAGATAATAATTTGATTTTCACAGTTGCGGATAAAAATGCAGGTTCAGTTATAATACAAAAAGTCGAATCCGTAAACAAAACTAAACAATTTTTCAGTGATTATAATTACATACAAATTAACAAAAACCCAATAAAAACAATAGTTGAACAAACAAAAAAAAGTAATCAATAAAACAAAACAAACCATAAGCAAATACTCAAACAACACATATAACTTAATTCTTTATACACAAATATTCCTACAATTTATAGTATGATCAAACTACACAATCCTAATAGACAAATACGACCAATTCAAAGATTTTTTAACACACCCACCTACAAGCTTGCCAAAATATTTACAAAAAATTATTGATTTTAAACCAACGTATAAAATAAAAAGCTCATATGAAATAATTATAATAAAAACAATTTATTAATTTCATTTGATATAGAAAATATGTACAGTAACATCCCTACTCAATTAAATAGGAACATAATCAAAGAATACGTTAAAAATAAATTCGATAAAACGGATGGTAACAATATTATATCAATTAACGATGTTCAAATTAAAAATAAATATTGTGAGTTTAATAATGAAATTTACAATCAAAATCAAGGTCTTCCTATGGGTATGCCAGCCTCCGGAATAATTGCTGAAATTTATATCGATTACCTTGAGAAAAAATTCATACTCAACAAAACAAATCCCTACAAAAAGCATATAAAATTATGGAATAGATATGTTGATGATATAATAGTTATTTGGCAAGGTTCAATAAAGTATTTAAATGCTTTCCACACATATATAAATAATATATGTAAAAAAATTAAATTTACGTTAGAGTTGGAAACGTCTTCTTATAGAAATATTTTAGACCATAAAATTACCAAAACAAATGATAAATATCAGTTTTCAATACACAGAAAACAAACATGTTGCTCATCATTAATTCCATTTAATTCATACAATCCAATTATACATAAAAATGCAACATTCAACTCACTGATCTATAGATTATTTGATATAAATTTAACGATTGATGATTACCAATTTGAATTTAACTACATTATATATTCGGCAATAGTAAATAGTTACAATATAAAATTTATTCATAAAATCATTGACAAACAAAAACTAAAAATAGATCCACTGTATAATAAAAATAATAAAGGAGTAGGAGTTTATAGATCATTTACATATAATCATTTAATAGAAAAATTTTCAAACATACTAAGAAATCACCAACTTATTCCAGCATATAAATCAAAAAATAACATTAAATCTATTTTATCAAAGAAAAAGAACATAAATGTAATGGAGATGAATGGTGTTTACAAAATACAATGCAATAATTGCGATTATATTGATATCGGAGAAACAGGAAGACCTTTAAAATATAGAATCAAAGAACACCATATGAGATCATCTTTTGTTTATCAACATATTGACGGAACCGGGCATAACATCGGCCAAATTACACTGCAAAATAATGTAGGAAAATCATTTAAATTAATATTATATGAAGCCTATCAAATCCATAAACATAAAAAGAAAAATTATAGATTATTAAATGATAAAACTGAATTAGGATATGATCCATTATTCAAGTTATTAAAAATACTCTTAAATTTCGATTTCTGTACTATTCAAATTGATTGTTAGTTTTGATTGAGTAATTTTGATTTTATAATTAATTGTTCACAACTTGACCAAATTTTACGTCGACTTAAATTATTTAAGAAAATCGTAAAAAAATTTTCAAATTTACTATACAATATTAAAAATCTGAATAAATTTAATAAATTTATCAAATATAATAAAGAATTTTATCAGTCTCAAAATTTTTTTAAAACCGGTTAAAAGTCAAATTATCGTTCAATTTCATTGTAGTTTTCGTTTGATTAATTGTTAATTCGGAAATTTCCATGAAAATTTAGACGATATTTTTAAAAAACTATTCATTAAATTTAATTTTTTGATTTTTGAAACTTCGAATTGTGTAATACGAATATTGTTTTTATCAAGGAAATCATAACATCTCATTATATCATATAATCTTTTCAATATAAAAACATCATATACATCTAGTTTGAGTAAGTTGAAACAACTAAAAATTGAATTACACTATCTTATACATATTCTTATTCAAGCAATGGTCCTGATGATGATCGCTTGATCGAAACTCGTTTACCAAATAATTAATAAATAATTTCATGATATATGAACTGTTTAATTTGAAACAACACATCTTTAGTAATCAACATATTTTCAAGCTACTATTGTAGAACTTTATTCAAAATAGTGCTTTCTTACATCTGTGCTACCCGCCCACCAAACATAACGCAGGTAATAAATAAAAGACTCAATATTACAAGAGAGTCTAGGTTACTCGCCTCCTTTTGCCCTCTGACTTTAAATTCGTGTAAGTTTGTTCGAGACTACGAAGATCCACGAATTAACAAAAATGTAACTCTGTGAGCTCCCTTGACGTTCTATGAATTCATATTCTGAAGCGACTATTGAACAACTTAATTCAAAGTAATTCTTTCTATCTTGTGTGTAGCCCGTCCACCTATCATAAGGCTCCTAATCGTAAAATGAATCAAAATAACAAGAGAGTCGAAGCAACTAGCCTCCATTTGCTCTCTGAATTGAAATTCGTGTAGGTTTGTTCGGGACCACGAATACCTACGAATTAACATACATTTAAATTTGTGAGGTAACTCGACGTTCTTTGAATACATATTCTCAAGCGACAATTGAACAACTTAATTCAAAATAATGATTTCAGGTGTGTGTGTAGCTCGTCCTCCTATCATAAGTCTCCTAAGAGAAAAATTAATCAAAATTAGAAGGGAGTCAAAGCAACTAGCCTCCATTTGCACTCTGAATTGGAATTGGTTTAAGTTTTTGGGGAGCTACTGAGTCAGACGAATTAACATTAATGTAACTTTTTAAGGTCCTACGACGTTATATGAATTCCTATTTTCAAGCAACTATTGTGGAACTCTATTCAAAATGATGCTTTCTATCTTGTGTGTGGCCCGTTCACCTAACATAACACTAGTAATAAACTAAAGAGTCGATATAACTAGAAAGTCGAGGCTATTAACCTCCATTTGTTCTCTGAATTAAAATTCGTGTAAGTTAGTTCGGGACCCCGAAAAGATACGAATTCACATACATGTGACATTGTGAGGTAAGGCGACATTCTAAGAATACACATTCTGCTGCAGGTTTTGGACATCTTTATTCTAGATAATGCTTTCAGACTTGCGTGTAGTCCGTCAACTTATAATTACGCTCCTGACAATTAAATGAATCGAAATAACAAGTGAGTCAAGGCAACTAGCCCCCATTTGCCCTCTGAATAAATATTCGTGTAGATTTGAGCGGGACCACGAAGATCCTGGAATTAACATTCATGTAACATCGTGAGGTCCTTTGACGTTCTATGAATTTATATTCTCAAGCGACTATTAAACAACCTTATTCAAAATATAACTTGCTGGCTTATGTGTAGCTCGTCCACCTAACATAACGCTCCTTAACATTAAATGAATCTAAATAAGAAGAGAGTCGAGGCAACCAGCCTCATTTGCCCTCTGAATTGTAATCGATTTAAGTGTTTGTGGGACTACGAAGTTTCACGAATTAATATTCATGTAACTTCGTGAGGTTCCTCGACGTTCTATGAATACCTATTCTCAAGCGACTACTGAACAACTTAATCCAAATTAATGCTTTCTATCTTGTGTGTAGCCCGTTCACCAAACATAACACTAGTAAAAATTAAAAGACTCAATTTAGCAAGAGAGTCAAGTTTACTCGCCTCAATTTGCCCTCAGAAATTAAATTCATGTAGGTTCGTTGGGGAATACAAAGATCCACGAATAAACACACATGTAAATTTTTGAGGTCGCTCGAGGTTCAATAAATACATATTCTCAAGCAGCAATTGAACAAATTTATTCAAAATAGTGCTTTCAGGCTTGTGCGTAGTTCGTCAAACTATAATAACGCTCAAAACAATTAAATGAATCGAAAAATCAAGAGAGTCACCGCATCCAGCCTTCATTTGCCCTCTGAATTGTAATTGGTTTGAGTTTGTTTGGAACTACGAAGTTACACGAATTCACATTAATATAATATTGTGAGGTCCCACGACGTTCAATTAATACATATTTTCAAGCTACTATTGTACAACTATATTCAAAATAATACTTTTTATCTTGTGCGTTGCACGTTCACCTCACATAGCCCAAGTAATAATTAAAAGACTCAATATAATAAGAGAGTTAAGGCAACTAGCCTCCATTTGCCCTTTAACTTAAAATTTTTTTTTTCTTCCGGGACCTCGAAGATCCTCGAATTAACATTCATGTTACTTAGTGAGGTCCCACGACGTTATATGAATACATATTTTCAAGCTACTATTCTAGAACTTTATTCAAAAAAGTGCTTTCTTATTTGTGTGCGGCCCGTCCACCTACCATAACACAAGTAATAATTAAAAGACTCAACATAACAAGAGATTCAAGGTTACACTTGTCCGTTTGCCCTCTGAATTGAAATTCTTGTTGGTTGTTCTTGAGTACGAAGATCCACGAATTAACAAACATGCAATTACGTGAAGTCCCTCGACGTTCTATGAATACATATTCTCAAGCGACCATTGAACAACTTAATTCGAAATAGTGCTTTCAGGCTTGTGTGTAGACCGTCCGCCAAACATAACACTTGTAATAATTATAAGACTCAGTATGAATAGAGAGTCGAGGTTACTCGCCTCCTTTTCCCCTCTGAATTAAGATTCCTGTAGGTTTGTAGGTGACTACGAATATCCTCGAATTCTCATATATGTAACTTTGTGAGGTCCCACGACGTTCTATGAATACATTTTCTCAAGCTTATATTGGGCAACTTTATACAAGATACTGCTTTCAGGCTTGTGTGTAGCCCGTCCACTTACCATAACACTCCAAACAATTAAAAAAATCAAAATAACATGAGAATGAATGCTACTCCCGCCATCGAAGATATGAATCAAAATTAGCGTAAGATTGTTCGGGACAATTAAGTTCCACGAATTAACTCTCATGTAGATTTGGGAGGTCCCACGATGTTCTATGAATAACTATTCTAAATTGACAATTGAACAACTTAATTCAAAATAAAGCTTTCTATCTTGTGTGTAGCCCGTCCACGTATCATAAGGCTCCTAACAGTAAAATGAATCTAAATAACAAAAGAGTCGAAGCAACTAGCCTCCATTTGCCCTTTGAATCGGAATTGGTTCAAGTCTGGGTGGAGCTACGAACTCACACGAATTAACATTAATGTAACTTTGTATGGTCCAACGACGTTCCATGAATACATATTTTCAGGCTGCTATTGTGGAAATTTTTCAAAAAATTGACGTTCTATGGATACATATTTTCAATTGATTAATTAAGTATTGTTGGCCATTCATGATTTATGTTGATGAATAAAGATGTGTTGTTTCAAATTAAACAGTTCATATATCATGAAATTATTTATTAATTATTTGGTAAACTAGTTTCGATTAAGCGCTCATCATTGCTTGAATAAGAATATGTATAAGATAGTGTAATACAATATTTAGTTGTTTCAACTTACTCAAACCAGATGTATATGATGTTTTTATATTGAAAAGATTATATTATATAATGAGATGTTATGAATTCTTTGATAAAAACAATATTCGTCTTACACAATTCGAAGTTTCAAAAATCAAAAAATCAAATATAATGAACAGTTTTTTAAAATGTTTAAAATATTGTTTAAATTTTCATGGAAATTTCCGAATTAACAATGAATCAAACGAAAACTACAATGAAATTGAACGATAATTTGATTTTTAACCAGTTTTAAATATTTTTTGAGATTGATTAAATTCTTCATTATTTTTGATAAATACAATAAATTTATTAGTATTTTTAATGTTGTATAGTAAATTAAAAAAAAAAATTTAACGATTTTCTTAAATAATTTAAGTCGACGTAAAATTTGGTCATGTTGTGAACAATTATAAAATCAAAATTACTCAATCAAAATTAACAATCAATTTGAAAAGTACAGAAATCGAAATTTAATAGTATTTTTAATAATTTGAATAATGGATCAAATCCTAATTCTGTTTTATCATTTAATAATTTATAATTTTTCTTTTTATCTTTATGGAGTTGACAGGCTTCATATAATTTTAATTTAAATAATTTTTCTACCTTATTGAACAGTGTAATGTGGTCGATGTTGTGCTCGGTTTCCTCAATGTGTTGATAAACTAAAGATGATCTCATATTTTGGTGTTCTTTGATTCTATATATCAAAGGTCTTCCAGTTTCTCCCATATAAATCTAATCGCAATTATTGCATTGTATTTTGTAAACACCATTCATCTAAATCACATTTATGTTCTTTTTCTTTGATAAATAGATTTAATGTATTTTTTTGGTTTATAAGCTGGAATAATTTGGTGATTTCTTTGTATGTTTGAAATATTTTCAATTAAATGATTATATGTAAATGATCTATAAATTCCTACTTCTTTATTATTATTATTATATAGTGGATTTAATTTTAGTTTTTGTTTGTCAATGATTTTATTAATTAA
This sequence comes from Mylabris phalerata, assembly GCA_020740385.1. NCBI lineage: Eukaryota > Metazoa > Arthropoda > Insecta > Coleoptera > Meloidae > Mylabris > Mylabris phalerata. Next base: position 281,560 of record JAJEOX010000218.1, read on the forward strand.
TTTTAAATTGTAACCATTTACTATTGCCAAATATTTAATGTTGTTAAATTCAAATTGGTAATCTTCAATCTTTAAATTTATATAAAGTAATCTATAGATCAGTGAGTTGAATGCTGCATTTTTATGTATAATTGGATGGTATGAATTAAAAGGAAATAATGATGAGCAACATGTTTGTTTTCTGGATACTGAAAACTGATATTTATCATCTGTTTTAGTAATTTTAAGATCTAAAAAATGTATAGAAGAAAACGTTTCCAACTCTGATGTAATTTTTTGTTTTTACAAATATTATTTATATATGTGTGGAAGGCATTTAAAAATTTTATTAAACCTTGCCAAATAACTATTGTATCATCAACATATCAATTCCATAATTTTAAATGTTTTTTGTATGGATTTGTTTTGTTGAGTATGAATTTTTTCTCCAGGTAATCGATATAAATTTCAGCAATTATTCCGGAAGTTGGCATACCCATAGGAAGCTCTTAATTTTGTTTCAAAATTTCATTATTAAACTCACAATAATTATTTTTAATTCGAACATCATAAATTGACATAATGTTGTTACCATCCGTTTTATCGAATTTATTTTTAACGTATTCTTTGATTATGTTCGTATTTAATTGAGTGGGGATGTTAGTGTACATATTTTCTATATCAAATAAAATTAATTTATTGTTTTTATTATAATTAACGTTATCAATTTTTTTTATTATTTCATACGAGTTTTTTATTGTATACTTTGGTTTAAAATCAATAATTTTTGTAAATATTTTGGCAAGTTTGTAGGTGGGTGTATTAATAAATCTTTGAATTGGTCGTATTGGTCTATTAGGATTGTATAGATTGATCATACTATAAATTGTAAGGAGATTTGGGTTTAAAGGAATCAAGTTATATGTGTTGTTTGTGTATTTGCTTATGGTTTGTTTTGTTTGATTGATAACTTTTTTTGTTTGTTCAACTATTGTTTTTATTGGGTTTTTGTTAATAAGTGTGTCATTATTATCACTGAAAAATTGTTTAGTTTTGTTTACGTATTTGTCTTTTTGTATTATAACCGAACTTGCTTTTTTATCCGCATGTGTGAAAATCAAATTATTATCTGTAAGTTTTTTATTAATATTATTTAAGATGCTCTATATTTTTATGCTGTTGTTATTATGTTTTTTATGTTAATATTTTTGTTGTTTTTCAATTTCTTGTAATTTGTGGGATAGATTAGTTCTAATTATGCTTTCATCTGGGTGTCTTTTAATGGCATTGTCTAGTTCAATTGCAATTATTGAAAAATGATTTTTGTTATTACTATTAATAGCCAATTTATAACCTTTATCCAAGAGTTTCTGTTCTTCATCTTGAAAGACGAATTCAGTTAAATTTCTTTGATTATAATGGAATTTGATATGATTATTATCAAAATTTCTTTATTGTTGTTGTTTTTGTAATGTTCTTTGTAAATTTTCTGATTTAATAATTTTTTTAATTTTATACTTTGTTTTTTAGTTTTTTGTTGTATATTCTGCTTCGATTTCTGTTCACTATGTTTTAAAAAGGTTTCTATTTCTACGAAATGATAAATATTATTTATTTCTCTATATATGTTTAATAGTTGTTAATCAATTCTGTTCAAATTAAAATAATGATTGTGCATTTCAGTTTTTAATATCTTATTGGAAATTATTTTGTTGTTATATAAGTTAAGTTCACTTATCTTAATTTTTACAAATGTTGGTTTTGAATTGTTTTGAAGGCATCTTCTTATAAAGGTGAAGTGTGTCTTAATTTTTTCTGCCTTGATATACATTTTGAGGTATTGGGCTGTCGGTGAGTTATCCGTAACTTGATTAATTAAGTATTGTTGGCTTTCATGATTTATGTTGATGAATAAAGATGTGTAGATTCAAATTAAACCGTTCATATATCATGAAATTATTTATTAATTATTTGTTAAACTAGTTTCGATCAAGCGATCATCATCAGTACCATTGCTCGAATAAGAATATATATAAGATATGTGGCCGATGTTATGCCCGGTTTCGTCAATATGTTGATAAACTGAAGATGAACTCATATTAAAAAACTCACGTCAAAAAGGGGCAAGGTCAAGGCTGAATTAACACGGTTTTTGAATTCTTGCTCACCGGAAGCAAGTACATTTAGTCAGTTGGAAACGCGTTTGGAGACAATTTGAAACGTCTTAAGTACATTTAAAGAAGTACAAAGCGGATTAGAGACAGCTATACTTGAAAGTGGTATAGAGTAGGACGAGGAATAGAGTCAGTCAGAATTAGGCGAATTTGAAGACAAGAATTATATTCTAATCGCGAAAGCCAAAGAAATTTTAGAAAATAATCGAACAAATTCATAACCTACCGGTAGCCAAATATCGACGGCCTCGACTCCTACATCACCAATAATACCTGAACAGGTTGTACCTCAAGTAAGATTACCTCAGTTAAAACTCTCTGAATTTAGCGGATTGTACAGTGAATGGCCCAAATTCTATGATACTTTCAACAGCTTGATCAATAATAATTTATCCATCACCAACATAGAAAAATTCTATTATTTACAAGCAGCATTAAAGAGGGATGCATCTCAGGTAATTGGTTCATTGCCGATCACAAATACAAATTACGAAACAGATTGATAGATATGAAAATCACAGGGCTATTGTCAATTCTCATTTGAAAGAAATATTTGAACTTCCAATGCTGGGGAAGGAATCGTACGTAGCATTACGAAAATTTCATGACTCCTTTCTAGAAAATTATCGCGCGTTAGAAAATTTTAAACAACCGGTAAAAACCTGATATACAATTTTATTATATCTAACAATCTCGAAATTAGAGTTAGAAGTAAAGACATTAAAGAAACAACAATAAATGAATTTCAAAAATATTTGAATCAAAGACGTTACATTTTGGAAATTCTTGATACGAGATCGGTCAATTCCTGTTCAAAAAAGATAAATGAATCTAGATCATTTCATGTTGTTTCAAATTCGTGCCCGTTTTGCTCTGAACCTCATTTTATATACAATTGTCAAAAGTTTAAGGATCTCCCAGTAAATTCGCGGTTAAATCAAGCGAAAAACTTGAATTTATGTACTAATTGTCTCAGAACCGGTCACAAAACTATTTGCTGTAAATTAAGGGCGTGTAAAATTTGCAATAAAAGGCATAACTCTTTGTTACATCAGTCAACAAATTCTTAAAACCCTATAAATCAACAGGCGATAAATTTCAAAGACGATAACAACCCCATGGCGCCCACAGTTAGAACGGAGAACGAATCGTTCAATAACACTTGTCGAAAATCGGAAATAAATGAACAAACAAACTTTAATATACTCGCTAATTATTCACAGAAAAGAAATGAAAATTTAGTTTTATTATCCACAGCAATGTTGCAAGCATATAATAAACAAAACAAACCAACCGTTTGTCGCGTCTTGTTGGATAACGAATGTCAATCAAATTTTGTGACTCAAGAATTAGGAAACAAATTAGGAATCGACACATATAAAATTAATATACCTGTACTAGGAATTGGACAAACCTCGATGAATATAAAACAAACAACAAAAATTGAAATTTCGTCAAACGATAACAGTTTTAATACAACCCTTTCATTTTTAGTGATTGAAAAAATTACAGATGTGACACCACAATTAAAAATAAACGATTCTATAATGAAAATTTCAAATAATATCAATTTAGCAGATCCCAATTTCGGTATACCATCAAAAATCGATCTGCTTTTAGGAGCCGAAATATTTTTCAAATTGTTAGGTCCTAACCGAATTGAATTAGGGAGAGGTTTACAGGTGTTGCAAGAAACGGTATTAGGTTGGGTAGTAAGCGGTAAAACTGAAAATATGAGACAAATCAAGCGTGCTGAAAATTGCTTTTTCATCAATAATGATTTAAGTAAACAATTGGAAAAATGAACGATTCATAGTCCAACTGCCTTTGAAGCAAAATTACCTAGATTTAGGGGAATCAAAACAAACCGCGATCGAAAAATTTTTGACTTTAGATAGAAAATTATAGAGTAATCTCGAAATTGTTTATGGAGGAATATGAGTTACTCGGTCACATGCGTGAATTAAATTCAAATAAACACTCAAATTATCCAAAATATTATATAACTCATCATAGCGTTATTAAACCAGAGTCAACGACTACAAAGGTTAGAGTTGTTTTTGATGCATCTGCTAAAACGACAAGTAATCTCTCTCTAAATGATGTATTAAAGTTAGGTCCGGATATTCAAAAGGATTTATTTTCGTGCCTAATAAAATTTAGAATTCATAATGTGGTCTTAATCGGGGACATTGCCAAAATGTATTGACAAATTCTAATTGATTCAGAACAACGAAATTTACAGTGCATAATTTGGCGGGAAAACCCAGGTCATTAAATTGAACAGTTTCAACTTAACACGGTAACATACGGTTCTGCGCCAGCGTCGTTTTTAACAACGCGGTGTCTCAAACAAATAGCGCTTGAAAAGGAGCAAGCATATCCTGTTGAAAGTCAAATAATATAGAATGATTAGATAAAATTCGAAAGAATTTAATAGAAATACTCACGGAGTACGGTTTTGAATTAAAAAAATTTAAATCGAATTATGAACGTTTACTTAACGATATTAACACTCATTCTGACGATGCCCATTATATAATAAGTGATGATAACAGTATCAAGACGTGAGGTGTAAGTTGGGTTCCTTCTTTGGATTGTTTTCAATATAAAGGCCAAAGTTTGCAACGTTACGTCATAACAAAGAGAACCATCTTATCCTCCATTTTAAAGATTTTCGATCCTTTGGAGTTCTCGGTCCGGTAATCATAAGAGCAAAGCTTATCATCCGAAAATTGTGGCAATTGCAAGAAGACTGGGATGACCCAATCCCTGTGAATTTAAAAGAATTATGGTTAGAGGTTTTGCAACAAATATCAAATATAGACAAATTACAAACTCCGCGTCAGGTAGTAGTTAAATCACCAAGAAATATATAAATACACGGTTTTGATGATGCCAGTGAGAAGGCGTATGCGTGTTCAATATACATAAGATCGATTGATGAAGATCAGTCTATATCGTGCAATCTGTTATGTGCAAAATCTTGCGTAGCACCATTAAAGGTTATATCGTTGCCCAGATTGAAGCTTAGCGGAGCTTTATTATTAGCTCGATTAGTGAGTAAATGTTAAAAAATACTCAATTTGGAAATTGATGGCGTATATTTGTGGTCAGACTCAACCATTGTTTTAGCGTGGTTTGCGTGTTATCCATCTGTGTGAAAACGTTTGTTGCAAGCAGGGTTTCCGAAATTCAGAAATTAGTCCCAAGTACAAAATGGTATCATATCTCGTCGGAAGAAAATCCAGCAGACATTCTATCTCGGGGTTCATTTTTGCAAAAAAACTCAAGTAGTTGGTCAGTGAATTTATTTGAAGGTCCAAAGGTAAAATCGACAGAGGTCTTACCGAAATTTAAAAACAAAGATTGACGTACGCGATGCTGTATGATTTAAATATATATGAATTATATTCGGATTTGAATAAACTAGTACGAGTAGTAGCGTATTGCTTTAGGTTTGTTTCCATTATAATTGCAAGGGATCAGAAACAAATAGGTCCTTTGACAAAAGAGGAAATAAATAATGCAACGAATTGTTTAATTAAATTAACTCAAATTGTGGCTTTTCCCAAGGAAGTGGCCAAATTGTCTAAAAATCAAAATGTAGAAACCAATAGTAATTTAAAATCCTTATCACTATTCATTGATAATGAGGGTTTAATAAGAGTGAGAGGACGTTTAATGCATGCAAACTTAGAATTTGAAAATAAATTTCCAATTGTGCTACCTCCAAAACATCCGTTAACTCGATTAGTAGTAAAGCGCGAACATGAGCGTGCTTTACATGCCGGGGTTCAAAATACACTTTCTCACATAAGACAAAAATATTGGCCCATAAATGTAAAAACTACTGTTATGTCAGTCACTAGAAATTGTATAAGATGTATTAGAGCAAAACCTGACCAAATTACCACCAAAATGGGAGACCTGCCAAATTTTAGAGTGAATCCTGCTCGTCCATTTATAACATGCGGATTAGATTATGCTGGTCCGTTTGATTTAAAGGAAACAAAATTTCGAAACAAAAATATTATTAAGGGATATATTTGTGTATTTATATGTTTAGTTACAAAGGCCCTTCATTTGAAGCTAGTCTCTGATTTAACGACCGAAGGATTTTTACAGAAGTTAAAAAGAATTGTCTCCTTAAGAGGTTTCAGTACGGACATTTATTCCGACAATGCGGAAAATTTCGTAGGCGCGAATAATGAGTTGAAAGGCATTGAACCGTTAATTCAAAACGACAAAGTCCAAAATTATTTATCGATTAGGTGGCATTTTATTCAGCCTCGGGCTCCACATTTCGGAGGTTTGTGGGAATCTGCCGTAAAGGCAGTGAAGCATCATTAGAAAAGGGTATTAAACGGTACTTCGTGGACATATGAGGAGTTTTATTCCTTATTGGTTCAAATTGAGGCTGTTTTCAACTCTCGACCCTTTATTCCCTTGTCCCAAGATCCCAATGACCTCGAAGCATTGACACCGGCGCATTCTTTAATTGGTCAGCAAATAACGGCCATACCGGAACAGAACGTATTAGAGCTAAAATTGAATCATTTAAATCGTTATCAATTGTTGCAACGAATAAAGCAACATTTCTGGTCGAGATGGAGGAAGGAATATTTGCACAATCTTCAGCAACGTACTAAATCGTATTTTTTTCAAAATACAAATATTATGATCGGTTCTTTGGTTTTATTAAAAGAAGACAATGTGCCTCTTTTAAGTTGGCCGATGAGCAGAATTATCGACGTGCATCCCGGTCCAGATAAAATAGTAAGAGTGGTTAAAATAAAAACAAGAAATGGTCTAGTGAAACGATCGATGGTTAAGGTGATGTTATTACCGACTAGCGACGATGAGAGTGAAATGCAAGAAAATTGACCTTTATCAGTGTTTATTCAAATTAAATGACTGAACGTAAATAAATTAGAATAAGGTTGATTAAACGATTAAATTCAGTACTGTTGCGTATTGTTATCGTGTTTTGTTTTTGAGTTTTGTATCGATGTTATTGGATTATTGCTTGAGCAAAGAATTTAAAATCTACCTGAATTATTGTTGATTATTAATAATTTTTGTTATTTTCATGTATTTGCTAATTTGAAAGTCGAGCCTTTCAAGGGCGGCGGTTATGTTCAAATTCAAAGAGCTCGCTTTGTTTTTTTTAATATTAGTCATCAGTTTACATTAAGATAGGTGGCTAGAATGTAAAATTCGAGCAGAAAACATCAATGAAGTCCACTTCAATAAAGTTCAGTTTCTGTGGTTCAGAAGCGAAAATTGACTTCTACCAGCAAACAAACAACTTAATTCAAAATTGTGCTTTCTGGCTTGTGTGTAGCCCGTCTACCAAACATCACACTTGTTATAATTTAAAAACTCTGTATGACAAGAAAGTCGAGGTTACTCGCCTCCTTTTCCCGTCTGAATTATATTTCTTGTAGGTTTGTTCGGGTCTACGAAGATCCACGATTTCACATACATTTAAGTTCGTGAGGTCCCACGACGCCCTATGAAAACATATTCTCGAGCAACTATAGGACAACTTTACAACTAATAATGCTTTTAGGCTTGTGCGTAGCCCGTCCTTTGTCTTAACCCTCCTGACAATAAAAGAATATCAAAATAACAAGAACGTGAATGCTACTCCCGCCATTTGAGATCAAAATTAAAATTCGTGTAAGTTTGTTCGGGACCGGGCTACCCACAGGTCTGAAAACTCTATATTGAATCATGGATTTCAATCGTAGCTTGAGAATTTCTATGCACAAAACGTTGTGAGAGTTCCCGAAAGTGAATGAATTGTAATTAGTAGAACTTCGCTAAGCCACAAGAAGATGAATAAATTTCGGTTCTTCGAGCAAACGGCGGGAGTAACAATAGCTCTCCTATTACATCGAGTCTTTTGAGATTTTAACTGTTTAATCTGTTGTTGACGAGCTACACACAGGCTTAAAAATTCTATTTAGAATAATGTTGGTCAATTGTAGCTTGAGAATAGCTATTCATTGAGGGTCGTGACACTTCTCAGAGTGACATGAATTTTAATTCGTAAAGATTCGTAAAACCACACGAAGCTCAATGAAGTTTGGTTTATCGAGTAAACGGCGGGAGTAACACGAAGATGAATAAATTTAAGTTCATCGAGTCACCGGAGAATGTTACAAAAGCTCTCCAATTACATCTAGCCTTTTGAGATGCTAACTGTTTAATCAGTTGTGAACGGGCTACACACAAGCCTGAAAATTCTATTTTGAATAATGTTTTTCAATCGTAGTTTGAGAATTTGTATTCATAGAATGTCGTGAGACTTCACGAAAGAGAATGAATTGTAATTAGTAGAACTTCGCAAAGCCAAAAGAAAATGAATGAATTTCGGTTCATCGATAAGTGGCGGAAGTAACAATAGCTCTCCTATTACATCGAGACTTTTGCGATTTTAACAGCTTAATCTGTTGAGGACGGGCTACACACAGGCCTGAAAATTCTATTTCAAATTATGGAGTTCAATTGTAGCTTAAGAGTTTGTATTCATAGATTGTCGTGAGACTTCCCGAAAGAGAATGAATTGTAATTAGTAGAAGTTCGCAAAACCACAAGAAGATGAATGAATTTCGGTTCATCGAGTCAACGGCGGAAGTTACAATTGCTCTACCATTACTTCAAGCTTTTTGAAACGTTAACTGTTTAATCTGTAGTAAACGGGCTACACACCGAACAGAAAATTCTATTTTGAATAATGAAGCTCAAACGTAGCTCAAGAGTTTGTATTCATAGAACGTCGTGAGACTAATTGAAGGATTATGAATTGTAATTAGTATAACTTCGCTAAGCCACAAGGAGATGAATGAATTTCGGTTCATCGAGCTAACGGCGGAAGTAACAATAGCTCTCCTATTACATCGAGTCTTTTGAGATTTTAACAGCTTAATCAGTTGTGAACGGGCTACACACAGGCCTGAAAATTCAATTTTGAATAATGATGTTCAATCGTAGCTTGAGAATTTGTATTCATAGAACGTCGTGAGGCTTCACGAAAGAGAATGAATTGTAACTATCAGACCCCGCCAAGCCACATGAAGAAGAATGAAGTTTGGTTCATCTTGTAAACGGCGCAAGTTACAATTGCTCTCCTATTACATCGAGCTTCTTGAGATTTTAACTGTATAATCTAAAGGGTACGGGCGACACTCTAGCCTGAAAATCCTATTTTGGATCATGTTGTTCACTGGTAATTTGAACTGAGATTTCGAAGAACGTCGTGAGACTTTACGAAGTAGAAAAAAATTTTAATTCGAAGAACTTCGTAAGAGCACTCAGAGTTAAAATTTCGTTGCGTCGGGTAAACGGTGGGAGTAGCGATTTCTACTTTATTACATCGAGTCTTCTGAGAAGTTCACAGTTAAATCTAAAATGTACGGGCCACACTCTAGCGTGAAAATCCTATTTTGAATCATGTTGTTCAATTGAAATTAGAAACAATGGATTCAAAAGACGTCGTGAGATTTTACAAAGTAAAATAAATTTCAAATATTAGACCAATGTGAGACAACACAATGTTGAATAGATTTCGTAGCTTCGGGTAAACGGCGGGAGTAACAATAGCTGTCTTATAACATCGAGTCTTCAAAGACGTTAACTGTTAATCTAGAGTGTACGGTCCACACTCTAGCCTGAAAACCCGATTTTGAATCATGTTGTTCAATTGTAATTTGAACTGAGGTTTCGAAGGACGTCGTGAGACTTTACGAAGTTGAATAAATTTTAATTCGTAGAACTTCGTAAGTGCACTTTGAGTTGTATTAATTTCGTGGCATCGGGTAAACAGCGGAAGTGACGATTACTACCTTATTACATCGAGTATTCAGAGAAGTTAACTGTTAAATCTAAGGTGTACGGGCCACACTTTAGCCCGAAGACCGTATTATGAATCATGTCGTTCAATTGTAATTTGAACAGAGGTTTCGAAGGACGTCGTGAGACTTCACGAAGTTAAATTAATTTTAATTCGTAGAATTGCGTGAGACCACACAAAGGTGATTTAATTTCGTTGCATCGGGTAAACGGCTGGAGACACTATGGCTATCTGCTTAAATCGAGTCTTCTGAGAAGTTAAAAATATAATCCAAAGTGTACGGGCCACACTCTAGGCTGAAAACCCTATTTTGAATAATGTCGTTCAATTGTAATTTGTAACTGAGGATTCGAAGGACGTCGTGGGACTTTACGAAGGAAAATAAATTTAAATTTCAAAAACTTTGTAATAGCACTCAGAGTTGAATTGATTTCGTAGCATCGGGTAAACGGCGGAAGTTATAAAAGCTGTCTTATTACATCGAGTCTTCTGAGACGTTAACTGTTTAGTCTAGAGTGTACGTGCCACACTCTAGCTTGAAAATCCAAGTTTGAGTCATGTTGTTCAATTGTAATTAGAAAAAATGAACTCAAAGGACGTCGTGAGATTTTACAAAATAAAATAAATTTCAATTCTTAGAGCTTTGTAAGACACCACAAGTTGAATTGATTTCGTTGCATCGGGTAAACGGTGGGAGACACGATGGCTTTCTGCTTCCGAGTCTTCTGAGAAGTTAACTGAATAATCTAAAATATACAGGCCACATTCTTGCCTGAAAACCCAATTTTGAATCATGTTGTTCAATTGTAATTTGAACTTGACGATTCAAAGGACGTCGTGAGACTTTCGGAAGTAAAATTAACTTCAATTCGTGAAGCTTCGTAAGAGCATTCAAAGTAGAATTGATTACATTTCATCGGGTAAACGGCGGGACTAACGATGGCTGTCTTATTACATCGAGTCTTCTGAGAAAATTACTGTTTAATCTAAAGTGTACGGGCAACACACTAGCCTGAAAACCCTATTTTGAATCATGTTCTTCAATGGTAATTTTAACTGAGATTTCGAAGGACGTTGTGAGACATTACGAATCAAAATAAATTTTAATTCGTAGAAATTTGTAAGAGCACTCAGATTCGAATTAATTTCGTTACGTCGGGGAAACGGCGAAAGTAACGATGGCTACATTATTACATCGAGTCTTCTGAGAAATTCACTGTTTAATCTAAAGTGTACGGGCCACACTCAAGCCTGAAGACCGTATTTGGATCATGTTGTTCTACTGTAATTTGAAACCATGGATTCAAATGACGTCGTGAGATTTTACGAATTAAAATAAACTTTAATTCTTAGAACTGCGTGAGACCACACAAAGTTGAATTAATTTCGTTGCTGCGGGTAAACGGCGCTAGTAACGAAGGCTACCTTATAACACCGAGTCTTCTGAGATGTTCACTGTTTAATCCAAAGTGTACAGGCCACACTCAAGCATGAAGACGGTATTTAGAATCATGTTGTTCAACTGTAATTTGAAACCATGGATTCAAAGGACGTCGTGAGTATTTACGAAGTAAGATAAATTTTAATTCGTAGAACTGCGTGAGACCACACAAAGTTGAATTAATTACGTTGCGTCGGGTAAACGGCGGATGACACGATGGCTATCTGCTTACATCGAGTCTTTTGAGAAGTTACCTCTCTAATCAAAAGTGTACGGACCACACTCTAGCGTGAAAACACAATTTTGAATCATGTCGTTCAATTGTAATTTGAAACTGAGGATTCGAAGGACGTTGTGAGACTTTATGAAAGAAAATAGATTTTAATTCGAAAAACTGAGTAAGAGCACTCAGACTTGAATTAGTTTCGTAGAATCGGGCAAACGACGGAAGTAACAAGCGCCGTCTTATTACATCGAGTCTTCTGAGACGTTAACTGTTTAATCTAAAGTGTACGGGCCACACTCTAGCCTGAAAACCCTATTTTGGATCATGTTGTTCAATGGTAATTTGAACTGAGATTTCGAAGGACGTCGTGAGACTTTACGAAGTAAAATAAATTTTAATTCGTAGAACTTCGTAAGAGCACTCAGAGTTGAATAAATTTCGTTGCATCGGGTAAACGGCGGAAGTAACGATGCCTACATTATTACATCGAGTCTTCTGAGATGTTCACTGTTTAATCTAAAGTGTACAAGCCACACTTAAGCCTGAAGACGGTATTTTGAATCATGTTGTTCAACTGTAATTTGAAACCATGGATTCAAAGGACGTCGTGAGAATTTACGATGTAATATAAATTTTAATTCGAAGAACTGCGTGAGACCACACAAAGTTGAATTAATTTCGTTGCATCGGGTAAACGGCGGAAGTAACGACGGCTGTCTTATTATTTCGAGTCGTCTGAGAAGCTAACTGTTTAGTCTAAAGTGTACGAGCCACACTCTAGCCTGAAAACCCTATTTAGAATCATGTTGTCCAATTGTAATTTGAAACTAAGTATTCAAAGGACGCCATGGGATTTTACGGACTCAAATAAATTTTGATTCGTTGAACTTCGTGAGACCACACAAATTTGAAATTATTTCGTAGCATCGGGTAAACGGCGAGAGTAACTATTACTCAGATATTACATCAAGTCTTTTGAGATTCTTACTGTTTATTCTAGAGTGTACGGGCCACACTCTAGCCAGAAAACCTTATTCAGAATCATGTTGTTCAATTATAATCCGAAACAATGGATTCAAAAGACGTCGTGAGATTTTACAAAGTAAAATAATTTTCAATTATGAGACCTTCGTAAGACAACACAAAGTTGAATTAAATTTGTTGCATAAGGTAAACGTCGGGAGTAACAATGGCCGTCTAATTACATCGAGTGTTCTGAGAATTCAACAGTTTATTCTAAAATGCACGGCCCACACTCTAGCCTGAAAACCCTATCTCGAATCATGTTGTCCAAATGTAATCTGAAACTATGGATTCAAAGGACGCAATGGGATTTTACGGACTCAAATAAATTTTGAATCCTAGAACTTCTTGTGACCACACAAAGTTGAAATAATTTCGTTGCATCGGGTAAACGGCGAGAGTAACGATTACTCTGATTTTACATCTAGTCTTTTGAGATTCTTACTGTTTATTCTAGAGTGTACGGGCCACACTCTATCCAGAAAACCTTATTTAGAATGATGTTGTACAATTGCGATTTGAAACTGTGGATTCGAACAACGTCGTGAGATTTTAGGATGTAAAATAAATCTTAATTCGTCTAATTTCGTAAGAGCACTCAGAGTTGAATTAATTTCGTTGCATCGGGTAATCGGCGGAAATAACGAAGGCTACCTAATTACATCGAGCCTTCTGAGAAGGTAACTGATTAATATAGTATGTACGGGCCACACTCGAGCCCGAAAACCGTATTTTGTATCATGTTGTTCAACTGTAATTTGGAACCATGGATTCAAAAGACGTCGTGAGATTTTACGAAGTAAAATAAGTTTTAATTCGTAGAAGTGCGTGAGACCACACAAAGTTGAATTAATTTCGTTGCGTCGGGTAAACGGTGGGAGTTACGATGGCTATCTGATTACATCGAGTCTTCTTAGAAGTTAACAGTTTAATCCAAATTGTACGAGACACATTCAAGCCTGAAAACCCTATTTTGAATAATGTCGTTCAATTGTAATTTGGAACTGAGAACTCGAAGGACGTCGTGGGACTTTACGAAGGAAAATAAATTTTTTACGTTGAACTTCGTAAGAGCAATCAGAGATGAATCGATTTAGTTGAATCAGGTAAACGGCGGGAGTAACAAAGGCTAATTTATTACAAAGAGTCTTCTGAGATGTAAACTGTTTAATCTAAAGTGAACGGGCCACATTCTGGACTGAAAACCTTATTTTGAATCATGTTGTTCAATTGTCATTTGAAACAATGGATCCAAAGGACGTCGTGAGATTTTACGATGTAAAATAAATTTTAATTCGTAAAACTCCGTAAGAGCACTCAGAGTTGAATTAATTCCGTAGCATCGGGTAAACGGCGGGAGCAACCACGGCAGTCTTATTACATCAAATCTTCTCAAATTTTAACTGTTTAGTCTAGAGTGTACGGGAAGCACGCAAGCCTGAAAACCCATTTTTGAATCATGTTGTTCAATTGTCATTTGAAACAATGGATTCAAAGGACGTCGTGAGATTTTACGATGTTAAATAAATTTTAATTCGTAAAAGTCCGTAAGAGCACTCAGAGTTGAATTAATTCCGTTGCATCGGGTAAACGGCGGAAGTTACGTTGGCCGTCTAATTACATTGAGTCTTCAGAGGAGTTAACGGTTTAATCGAAAGTGTACGGGCCACACTCAAGCCTGAAAACGCTATTTTGAGTCATGTTGTTCAATTGTAATTTGAAACTGTGGATTCAAAGGACGTCGTGAAATTTTACGAAGCTGAATTAATTTTTATTCGTAGAATTTCTCGAGACCACATAAAGTTGATTTCATTCCGTTGCATCAGGTATACGGCGGGAGTTACGAAGGCTGTCTTATTGCATCGATACTTCTGAGGCATTAACTGAATAGTTTAGAGTGTACGGGACACACCCTAGATTGAAAACCCTATTTTGGGTCATGTAGTTTAATTGTAATTTGAAACCATGTATTCAAAGGACGTCGTGAGAAAATACGAAGTAAAATAAATTTATCTCGTGGAACTTCGTAAGAGCACTCAAAGTTGAATAAATTTACTTGCATCGGGTAAAAGACGTGTGTAACGATAGCTGTCTTATTACATCAAATCTTCTCAAATTTTAACTGTTAAGTCTAGAGTGTATGGGCAACAATCTAGCCTGAAAATCCGATCTTGAGTCGTGTTGTTCAATATTAATTTGAAACTGTGTATTCGAAGGACGTCGTGAGATTTTATGAAGTAAAATAAATTTCATTTCTGAGAACTTCGTGAGACCACACAAAGTTGAAATAATTTCGTTGCATCAGGTTAACGGCGAGAGTAACGAAGGCTGTCTAATTACATCGAGTCTTCTGAGGAGTTAACTGTTTAATCTAAAGTGTACGGACTACATTCAGGACTGAAAACCCTATTTTGAATCAAGTTGTTCAATTGTAATTTGAAACTGAGGATTCGAAGGACGTCGCGAGATTTTACGAATTAAAATAAATTTGAATTCGTAGTACTTTGAAGAACCACAAAAAGTTGAATTTATTCCGTTGCATCGGGTAAACGGCGGGAGTAACGTTGGCCGTCTAATTACATTGAGTCTTCTGAGGAGTTAACTGTTTAATCGAAAGTGTACGGGCCACACTCAAGCCTGAAAACCCTATTTTGAGTCATGTTGTTCAATTGTAATTTAAAACTGTGGATCCAAATGACGTCGTGAAATTTTACGAAGCTGAATTAATTTTTATTCGTAGAATTTCTTGAGACCACATAAAGTTGATTTCATTCCGTTGCATCAGGTATACGGCGGGAGTTACGAAGGCTGTCTTATTGCATCGATTCTTCTGAGGCATTAACTGAATAGTATAGAGTGTACGGGACACACCCTAGATTGAAAACCCTATTTTGGGTCATGTAATTTAATTGTAATTTGAAACCATGTATTCAAAGGACTTCGTGAGAAAATACGAAGTAAAATAAATTAATCTCGTGGAACTTCGTAAGAGCACTCAAAGTTGAATAAATTTACTTGCATCGGGTAAAAGACGTGAGTAACGATAGCTGTCTTATTACATCAAATCTTCTCAAATTTTAACTGTTAAGTCTAGAGTGTATGGGCAACAATCTAGCCTGAAAACCCGATCTTGAGTCATGTTGTTCAATTGTAAAATGAAACTGTGTATTCGAAGGACGTCGTGAGATTTTATGTAGTAAAATAAATAATATTTCGGAGAACTTCGTGAGACCACACAAAGTTGAAATAATTTCGTTGCATCAGGTTAACGGCGAGAGTAACGAAGGCTGTCTAATTACATCGAGTCTTCTGAGGAGTTAACTGTTTAATCTAAAGTGTACGGACTACATTCAAGCCTGAAAACCCTATTTTGAATCAAGTTGTTCAATTGTAATTTGAAACTGAGGATTCGAAGGACGTCGCGAGATTTTACGAATTAAAATAAATTTGAATTCGTAGTACTTTGAAGAACCACAAAAAGTTGAATTAATTTATTTGCATCAGGTTAACGGCGGGAGTAACGAAGGCTGCCTAATTACATCGAGTCTTCTGAGGAGTTAACTGTTTAATCTAAAGAATACGGGCCACATTCAGGCCTGAAAACCCTATTTTGAATCATGTTGTTCAATTGTTATTTGAAACGATGGATTCAAAGTACGTCGTGTTATTTTACGATGTAAAATAAATTTTTTTCGTAAAACTCCGTAAGAGCCTTCAGAGTTGAATTAATTCAGTTGCATCGGGTAAACGGTGGGAGTTACGAATGCTGACTTATTACATCGACTCTGCTGAGACACTTACTGTTTAGTATGGTGTATGCGGGCGACACTTTTGCCTGAAAATCCTATTTTGAGACTAGTTGTTCAATTGTAATTCGAAACTATGGATTCAAAGGACGTCGTGAGACATTTACGAAGTAAAAAAATTTTTATTCGTAGGACATCGTAAAAGCACACAAAGTTGAATTAATTTCCTTGCATCAGGTTAAAGGCGGGAGTTACGAAGGCTGTCTTATTACATCGACTCTTCTGAGATTAAAGTGTATAGTATGGAGTGTACGGGCCACATGAAAACCCTATTTTGTGTCATGTTGTTTAATTGTAATTTGAAACCATGTATTCAAATGACGCCGTGAGATAATACGAAGAAAAATAAATTTATCACGTAGAACTTCGTAAGTGCACTCACAGTTGAATAAATTTCGTTGCATCAAGTAAAAGACGGGAGTAACTATAGCTGCCTTATTACATCAAATCTTCTCAAATTTTAACTGTTTAGTCTAGAGAGTACGGGCCACAATCTAGCCTGAAAACCCGATTGAGTCATGTTGTTCGATTGTAATGAGAAACTGTGTATTCGAAGGACGTCGTGAGATTTTATGAAGTGAAATAAATTTTTTTTTAGAGAAATTCGTGAAGATAAACAAATTTGAATTAATTTCGTTGCATCAGGTAAACGGTGAAAGTTACGAATGCTGTCTTATTACATCGACTCTGCTGAGACATTAACTGTTTAGTATAGAGTACACGAGCTACACTCTAGCCTGAGAACCTTATTTGAGTCATGTTGTTCAATTGTAATTTGAAACTATAGATTCAAAGGACGTCGTGAGACATTACAAATTAAAATAAATTTATTTCTTAGAACTGCTCAAGAGCACTCAAATTTGAATTAATTTCGATGCATCGGGTAAAAGGCGGGAGTAACGATGGCTGTGTTATTACATCAAACCTTCTCAAATTTTAACTGTTGACTCTAGAGTGTACAGGCCACACCCTAGCCTGAAAATTCTATTTTGAGTCAAGTTGTTTAATTGTTATTTGAAAATATGGATTCAAAAAACGTCGTGAGATAATACGAAGTAAAATATATTTATCTCGTAGAACTTCGTAAGAGCACTCAAAGTTGAATAAATTTCGTTGCATCGGTTAAAAGACGGGAGTAACGAAAACTGTCTTTTTACATCAAATCTTCTCAAATTTTAACTGTTTAGTCTTGACTGTACGGGCCACAATCTAGCCAGAAAACCCGATCTTGGGTCATGTTGTTCAATTGTAATTTGAAACTGTGTATTCAAAGGACGTCGTGAGATTTTATGAAGTAAAATAAATTTTATTTCGGAGAACTTCGTGAGACCACACAAAGTTGAATTAATTTCGTTGCATCAGGTTGACTGCGGCAGTAACGAAGGCTGCCTAATTACATCGAGTCTTCTGAGAATTTAACTGTTTTATCTAAAGTGTACGGGCCACTCTCTAGCCTGAAAACCCTATTTTGAATCAAGTTGTTCAATTGTAATTAGAAACTGAGGATTTGAAGGCCGTCGTGAGATATTACGAATTGAAATAAATTTGAATTCGTAGTACTTCGAAGAACCACACAAACTAGAATTATTTTCCTTGCACCGGGTAAACGGCGGGAGTAACGTTGGCTGTCTAATTACATTGAGTCTTCTGAGGAGTTAAATGTTTAATCTAAAGTGTACGGGCCACACTCTAGCCTGAAAACCCTATCTTGAGTCATGTTGTTCAAATGTAATTTGAAACTGTGGATTCGAAGTACGTCGTGAGATTTTATGGAGTAAAATAAATTTTATTTCGGAGAACTTCGTGAGATCACACAAATTTGAATTAATTTCGTTGCGTCAGGTAAACGGTGAGAGTTACCAATGCTGTCCTATTACATCGACTATGCTGAGACATTAACTGTTTAGCATAGAGTATGCGGGCGACACTCTAGCCTGAAAATCCTATTTTGAGTCATGTTGTTCAATTGTAATTAGAGACTACGGATTCAAAGGACGCCGTGAGACATTTAGAAGTAAAAAAATTTTTATTCGTAGAACATCGTGAGAGCACACAAAGTTGAATTAATTTCGTTGCATCAGGTTAAATGCGGGAGTAACAAAGACTGTCTAATTACATCAAGTCTTTTGAGATGTAAACTGTTTAATCTAAAGTATTCGGGACACATTTTGTCCTGAAAACCCTATTTTGAATCATGTTGTTCAATTGTTATTTGAAACAATGGATCCAAAGGACGTCGTGAGATTTTATGATGTAAAATAAATTTATTTCGTAAAACTCCGTAAGAGCACTCAGAGTTGAATTAATTCCGTTGCATCAGGTAAACGGCGGGAGTAACGACGGCAGTCTTATTTCATCAAATCTTCTCAAATTTTAACTGTTTAGTCTAGAGTGTACGAGCCACAAACTAGCCAGAAAAACCCTATTTTGGGTCATGTTGTTTAATTTTAATTTGAAACTGTGTATTCGAAAGACGTCGTGAGATTTTATGAAGTAAAATAAATTTTATTTCGGAGAACTTCGTGAGACTACACAAAGTTGAATTAATTCCGTAGAATCAAGTTAAAGGCGGGAGTAACGAAGGCTGTCTAATTACATCGAGTCTTCCGAGGAGTTAACTGTTTAATCAAAAGTGTACGGGACACTCTCTAGCCTGAAAACCCTATTTTGAATCAAGTTGTTCAATTGTAATGAGAAACAGAGGATTCGAAGGACGTCGTGAGATATTACGAAGTAAAATAAATTTATTTCGTAGATCTTTGTAAGAGCAATCAGAGTTGAATAAATTTCTTTGCATCGGGTAAGCGGCGGCAGTAAGGAAGGCTCTCCTAATAATGAGAAGGTTTTGAGAAGTAAACTGTTTTTTCTAGAGTGTACGGGACACACTCTAGCCTGAAAACTTAATTTTGAGGCATGTTGTTCAATTGTAATTTGAAACTGATGATTCGATAGACGTCGTGAAATTCTACGAACTTAAATAAATTTTAATTCGTAGAACTTCGTAAGAGCACTCAGAGTTGAATTAATTTCGTTGCATCGGGTAAACGGCCGGAGTAACAATGGCAGTCTTATTACATCGAGTCTTCTGAGATGTCAACTATTTAATCTAAAGTGTACAGGCCACACTCTCGCGTGAAAACCCTATCTTGAATCATATTTTTCAATTGTAATTTGAAACTGAGGATTCGAAGGACGTCGTGAAATTCTACGAAGTAAAATAAATTTTAATTTGTAGAACTATGTAAGAGCACTCGGTGTTGAAATAATTTCGTTGCTCGGGTAAACGACTGGAGTGACGACGGCTGTCTTACTACATCGAGTCTCCAGAGAAGCTAAATGTTTAGTCTAAAGTGAACGACCTACAATCTAGTATAACAACATTATTTTGAATAATGTGTTTCAATTGTAATTTGAAACTATGTATTCATAGGACGTCGTGAGATTTAACGAAATTAAATAAATTTTAATTCGTAAAACTCCGTAAGAGCACTCAGAGTTGAATTAACTCCGTCACATCGGGGAAACGGCGGAAGTGACGACGGCAGCCTTATTCCATCAAATCTTCTCAAATTTTAACTGTTTAATCTAGAGTGTACGGAACACACCCTAGCCTGAAAGTCCTATTCCGTGTCATGTGGTTTAATTGTAATTTGAAACCATGGATTCAAAGGACGTCGTGAGATTTTATGAAGTAAAATAAATTTTATTTTAGTGAACTTCGGAGACCACACAAAGTTAAATTAATTTCGTTGCATCAGGTAAACGGCGGGAGTTACGAAGGCTGTCTTATTAGATCGACTCTTCTGATACATTAACTGCTTAGTCGAGAGTGTACGGACCACACTCTAGCCTGAAAACCCTATTTTGAGTAATGTTGTTCAATTGTAATTTGATTTGTACGATAATTGGGACTTACACAGAAAATAGAGTTCTCCATTGCCCCAAATAGTCGAGAACTTGCGGTCCGTTTGATCGGTTCTGTCGAACTGCCGTCGGATAAATTTACATGGATTTAAAAATCGAATTTGCTAACCTGGACTGGTTCAAATCGTATGTACGATAATTGGGACTTACACAGAAAATAGAGTTCTCCATTGCCCCAAATAGTCGAGAACTTGCGGTCCGTTTGATCGGTTCTGTCGAACTGCCGTCGGATAAATTTACATGGATTTAAAAATCGAATTTGCTAACCTGGACTGGTTCAAATCGTATGTACGATAATTGGGACTTACACAGAAAATAGAGTTCTCCATTGCCCCAAATAGTCGAGAACTTGCGGTCCGTTTGATCGGTTCTGTCGAACTGCCGTCGGATAAATTTACATGGATTTAAAAATCGAATTTGCTAACCTGGACTGGTTCAAATCGTATGTACGATAATTGGGACTTACACAGAAAATAGAGTTCTCCATTGCCCCAAATAGTCGAGAACTTGCGGTCCGTTTGATCGGTTCTGTCGAACTGCCGTCGGATAAATTTACATGGATTTAAAAATCGAATTTGCTAACCTGGACTGGTTCAAATCGTATGTACGATAATTGGGACTTACACAGAAAATAGAGTTCTCCATTGCCCCAAATAGTCGAGAACTTGCGGTCCGTTTGATCGGTTCTGTCGAACTGCCGTCGGATAAATTTACATGGATTTAAAAATCGAATTTGCTAACCTGGACTGGTTCAAATCGTATGTACGATAATTGGGACTTACACAGAAAATAGAGTTCTCCATTGCCCCAAATAGTCGAGAACTTGCGGTCCGTTTGATCGGTTCTGTCGAACTGCCGTCGGATAAATTTACATGGATTTAAAAATCGAATTTGCTAACCTGGACTGGTTCAAATCGTATGTACGATAATTGGGACTTACACAGAAAATAGAGTTCTCCATTGCCCCAAATAGTCGAGAACTTGCGGTCCGTTTGATCGGTTCTGTCGAACTGCCGTCGGATAAATTTACATGGATTTAAAAATCGAATTTGCTAACCTGGACTGGTTCAAATCGTATGTACGATAATTGGGACTTACACAGAAAATAGAGTTCTCCATTGCCCCAAATAGTCGAGAACTTGCGGTCCGTTTGATCGGTTCTGTCGAACTGCCGTCGGATAAATTTACATGGATTTAAAAATCGAATTTGCTAACCTGGACTGGTTCAAATCGTATGTACGATAATTGGGACTTACACAGAAAATAGAGTTCTCCATTGCCCCAAATAGTCGAGAACTTGCGGTCCGTTTGATCGGTTCTGTCGAACTGCCGTCGGATAAATTTACATGGATTTAAAAATCGAATTTGCTAACCTGGACTGGTTCAAATCGTATGTACGATAATTGGGACTTACACAGAAAATAGAGTTCTCCATTGCCCCAAATAGTCGAGAACTTGCGGTCCGTTTGATCGGTTCTGTCGAACTGCCGTCGGATAAATTTACATGGATTTAAAAATCGAATTTGCTAACCTGGACTGGTTCAAATCGTATGTACAATAATTGGGACTTACACAGAAAATAGAGTTCTCCATTGCCCCAAATAGTCGAGAACTTGCGGTCCGTTTGATCGGTTCTGTCGAACTGCCGTCGGATAAATTTACATGGATTTAAAAATCGAATTTGCTAACCTGGACTGGTTCAAATCGTATGTACGATAATTGGGACTTACACAGAAAATAGAGTTCTCCATTGCCCCAAATAGTCGAGAACTTGCGGTCCGTTTGATCGGTTCTGTCGAACTGCCGTCGGATAAATTTACATGGATTTAAAAATCGAATTTGCTAACCTGGACTGGTTCAAATCGTATGTACGATAATTGGGACTTACACAGAAAATAGAGTTCTCCATTGCCCCAAATAGTCGAGAACTTGCGGTCCGTTTGATCGGTTCTGTCGAACTGCCGTCGGATAAATTTACATGGATTTAAAAATCGAATTTGCTAACCTGGACTGGTTCAAATCGTATGTACGATAATTGGGACTTACACAGAAAATAGAGTTCTCCATTGCCCCAAATAGTCGAGAACTTGCGGTCCGTTTGATCGGTTCTGTCGAACTGCCGTCGGATAAATTTACATGGATTTAAAAATCGAATTTGCTAACCTGGACTGGTTCAAATCGTATGTACGATAATTGGGACTTACACAGAAAATAGAGTTCTCCATTGCCCCAAATAGTCGAGAACTTGCGGTCCGTTTGATCGGTTCTGTCGAACTGCCGTCGGATAAATTTACATGGATTTAAAAATCGAATTTGCTAACCTGGACTGGTTCAAATCGTATGTACGATAATTGGGACTTACACAGAAAATAGAGTTCTCCATTGCCCCAAATAGTCGAGAACTTGCGGTCCGTTTGATCGGTTCTGTCGAACTGCCGTCGGATAAATTTACATGGATTTAAAAATCGAATTTGCTAACCTGGACTGGTTCAAATCGTATGTACGATAATTGGGACTTACACAGAAAATAGAGTTCTCCATTGCCCCAAATAGTCGAGAACTTGCGGTCCGTTTGATCGGTTCTGTCGAACTGCCGTCGGATAAATTTACATGGATTTAAAAATCGAATTTGCTAACCTGGACTGGTTCAAATCGTATGTACGATAATTGGGACTTACACAGAAAATAGAGTTCTCCATTGCCCCAAATAGTCGAGAACTTGCGGTCCGTTTGATCGGTTCTGTCGAACTGCCGTCGGATAAATTTACATGGATTTAAAAATCGAATTTGCTAACCTGGACTGGTTCAAATCGTATGTACGATAATTGGGACTTACACAGAAAATAGAGTTCTCCATTGCCCCAAATAGTCGAGAACTTGCGGTCCGTTTGATCGGTTCTGTCGAACTGCCGTCGGATAAATTTACATGGATTTAAAAATCGAATTTGCTAACCTGGACTGGTTCAAATCGTATGTACGATAATTGGGACTTACACAGAAAATAGAGTTCTCCATTGCCCCAAATAGTCGAGAACTTGCGGTCCGTTTGATCGGTTCTGTCGAACTGCCGTCGGATAAATTTACATGGATTTAAAAATCGAATTTGCTAACCTGGACTGGTTCAAATCGTATGTACGATAATTGGGACTTACACAGAAAATAGAGTTCTCCATTGCCCCAAATAGTCGAGAACTTGCGGTCCGTTTGATCGGTTCTGTCGAACTGCCGTCGGATAAATTTACATGGATTTAAAAATCGAATTTGCTAACCTGGACTGGTTCAAATCGTATGTACGATAATTGGGACTTACACAGAAAATAGAGTTCTCCATTGCCCCAAATAGTCGAGAACTTGCGGTCCGTTTGATCGGTTCTGTCGAACTGCCGTCGGATAAATTTACATGGATTTAAAAATCGAATTTGCTAACCTGGACTGGTTCAAATCGTATGTACGATAATTGGGACTTACACAGAAAATAGAGTTCTCCATTGCCCCAAATAGTCGAGAACTTGCGGTCCGTTTGATCGGTTCTGTCGAACTGCCGTCGGATAAATTTACATGGATTTAAAAATCGAATTTGCTAACCTGGACTGGTTCAAATCGTATGTACGATAATTGGGACTTACACAGAAAATAGAGTTCTCCATTGCCCCAAATAGTCGAGAACTTGCGGTCCGTTTGATCGGTTCTGTCGAACTGCCGTCGGATAAATTTACATGGATTTAAAAATCGAATTTGCTAACCTGGACTGGTTCAAATCGTATGTACGATAATTGGGACTTACACAGAAAATAGAGTTCTCCATTGCCCCAAATAGTCGAGAACTTGCGGTCCGTTTGATCGGTTCTGTCGAACTGCCGTCGGATAAATTTACATGGATTTAAAAATCGAATTTGCTAACCTGGACTGGTTCAAATCGTATGTACGATAATTGGGACTTACACAGAAAATAGAGTTCTCCATTGCCCCAAATAGTCGAGAACTTGCGGTCCGTTTGATCGGTTCTGTCGAACTGCCGTCGGATAAATTTACATGGATTTAAAAATCGAATTTGCTAACCTGGACTGGTTCAAATCGTATGTACGATAATTGGGACTTACACAGAAAATAGAGTTCTCCATTGCCCCAAATAGTCGAGAACTTGCGGTCCGTTTGATCGGTTCTGTCGAACTGCCGTCGGATAAATTTACATGGATTTAAAAATCGAATTTGCTAACCTGGACTGGTTCAAATCGTATGTACGATAATTGGGACTTACACAGAAAATAGAGTTCTCCATTGCCCCAAATAGTCGAGAACTTGCGGTCCGTTTGATCGGTTCTGTCGAACTGCCGTCGGATAAATTTACATGGATTTAAAAATCGAATTTGCTAACCTGGACTGGTTCAAATCGTATGTACGATAATTGGGACTTACACAGAAAATAGAGTTCTCCATTGCCCCAAATAGTCGAGAACTTGCGGTCCGTTTGATCGGTTCTGTCGAACTGCCGTCGGATAAATTTACATGGATTTAAAAATCGAATTTGCTAACCTGGACTGGTTCAAATCGTATGTACGATAATTGGGACTTACACAGAAAATAGAGTTCTCCATTGCCCCAAATAGTCGAGAACTTGCGGTCCGTTTGATCGGTTCTGTCGAACTGCCGTCGGATAAATTTACATGGATTTAAAAATCGAATTTGCTAACCTGGACTGGTTCAAATCGTATGTACGATAATTGGGACTTACACAGAAAATAGAGTTCTCCATTGCCCCAAATAGTCGAGAACTTGCGGTCCGTTTGATCGGTTCTGTCGAACTGCCGTCGGATAAATTTACATGGATTTAAAAATCGAATTTGCTAACCTGGACTGGTTCAAATCGTATGTACGATAATTGGGACTTACACAGAAAATAGAGTTCTCCATTGCCCCAAATAGTCGAGAACTTGCGGTCCGTTTGATCGGTTCTGTCGAACTGCCGTCGGATAAATTTACATGGATTTAAAAATCGAATTTGCTAACCTGGACTGGTTCAAATCGTATGTACGATAATTGGGACTTACACAGAAAATAGAGTTCTCCATTGCCCCAAATAGTCGAGAACTTGCGGTCCGTTTGATCGGTTCTGTCGAACTGCCGTCGGATAAATTTACATGGATTTAAAAATCGAATTTGCTAACCTGGACTGGTTCAAATCGTATGTACGATAATTGGGACTTACACAGAAAATAGAGTTCTCCATTGCCCCAAATAGTCGAGAACTTGCGGTCCGTTTGATCGGTTCTGTCGAACTGCCGTCGGATAAATTTACATGGATTTAAAAATCGAATTTGCTAACCTGGACTGGTTCAAATCGTATGTACGATAATTGGGACTTACACAGAAAATAGAGTTCTCCATTGCCCCAAATAGTCGAGAACTTGCGGTCCGTTTGATCGGTTCTGTCGAACTGCCGTCGGATAAATTTACATGGATTTAAAAATCGAATTTGCTAACCTGGACTGGTTCAAATCGTATGTACAATAATTGGGACTTACACAGAAAATAGAGTTCTCCATTGCCCCAAATAGTCGAGAACTTGCGGTCCGTTTGATCGGTTCTGTCGAACTGCCGTCGGATAAATTTACATGGATTTAAAAATCGAATTTGTAACCTGGACTGGTTCAAATCGTATGTACGATAATTGGGACTTACACAGAAAATAGAGTTCTCCATTGCCCCAAATAGTCGAGAACTTGCGGTCCGTTTGATCGGTTCTGTCGAACTGCCGTCGGATAAATTTACATGGATTTAAAAATCGAATTTGCTAACCTGGACTGGTTCAAATCGTATGTACGATAATTGGGACTTACACAGAAAATAGAGTTCTCCATTGCCCCAAATAGTCGAGAACTTGCGGTCCGTTTGATCGGTTCTGTCGAACTGCCGTCGGATAAATTTACATGGATTTAAAAATCGAATTTGCTAACCTGGACTGGTTCAAATCGTATGTACGATAATTGGGACTTACACAGAAAATAGAGTTCTCCATTGCCCCAAATAGTCGAGAACTTGCGGTCCGTTTGATCGGTTCTGTCGAACTGCCGTCGGATAAATTTACATGGATTTAAAAATCGAATTTGCTAACCTGGACTGGTTCAAATCGTATGTACAATAATTGGGACTTACACAGAAAATAGAGTTCTCCATTGCCCCAAATAGTCGAGAACTTGCGGTCCGTTTGATCGGTTCTGTCGAACTGCCGTCGGATAAATTTACATGGATTTAAAAATCGAATTTGCTAACCTGGACTGGTTCAAATCGTATGTACGATAATTGGGACTTACACAGAAAATAGAGTTCTCCATTGCCCCAAATAGTCGAGAACTTGCGGTCCGTTTGATCGGTTCTGTCGAACTGCCGTCGGATAAATTTACATGGATTTAAAAATCGAATTTGCTAACCTGGACTGGTTCAAATCGTATGTACGATAATTGGGACTTACACAGAAAATAGAGTTCTCCATTGCCCCAAATAGTCGAGAACTTGCGGTCCGTTTGATCGGTTCTGTCGAACTGCCGTCGGATAAATTTACATGGATTTAAAAATCGAATTTGCTAACCTGGACTGGTTCAAATCGTATGTACGATAATTGGGACTTACACAGAAAATAGAGTTCTCCATTGCCCCAAATAGTCGAGAACTTGCGGTCCGTTTGATCGGTTCTGTCGAACTGCCGTCGGATAAATTTACATGGATTTAAAAATCGAATTTGCTAACCTGGACTGGTTCAAATCGTATGTACGATAATTGGGACTTACACAGAAAATAGAGTTCTCCATTGCCCCAAATAGTCGAGAACTTGCGGTCCGTTTGATCGGTTCTGTCGAACTGCCGTCGGATAAATTTACATGGATTTAAAAATCGAATTTGCTAACCTGGACTGGTTCAAATCGTATGTACGATAATTGGGACTTACACAGAAAATAGAGTTCTCCATTGCCCCAAATAGTCGAGAACTTGCGGTCCGTTTGATCGGTTCTGTCGAACTGCCGTCGGATAAATTTACATGGATTTAAAAATCGAATTTGCTAACCTGGACTGGTTCAAATCGTATGTACGATAATTGGGACTTACACAGAAAATAGAGTTCTCCATTGCCCCAAATAGTCGAGAACTTGCGGTCCGTTTGATCGGTTCTGTCGAACTGCCGTCGGATAAATTTACATGGATTTAAAAATCGAATTTGCTAACCTGGACTGGTTCAAATCGTATGTACGATAATTGGGACTTACACAGAAAATAGAGTTCTCCATTGCCCCAAATAGTCGAGAACTTGCGGTCCGTTTGATCGGTTCTGTCGAACTGCCGTCGGATAAATTTACATGGATTTAAAAATCGAATTTGCTAACCTGGACTGGTTCAAATCGTATGTACGATAATTGGGACTTACACAGAAAATAGAGTTCTCCATTGCCCCAAATAGTCGAGAACTTGCGGTCCGTTTGATCGGTTCTGTCGAACTGCCGTCGGATAAATTTACATGGATTTAAAAATCGAATTTGCTAACCTGGACTGGTTCAAATCGTATGTACGATAATTGGGACTTACACAGAAAATAGAGTTCTCCATTGCCCCAAATAGTCGAGAACTTGCGGTCCGTTTGATCGGTTCTGTCGAACTGCCGTCGGATAAATTTACATGGATTTAAAAATCGAATTTGCTAACCTGGACTGGTTCAAATCGTATGTACGATAATTGGGACTTACACAGAAAATAGAGTTCTCCATTGCCCCAAATAGTCGAGAACTTGCGGTCCGTTTGATCGGTTCTGTCGAACTGCCGTCGGATAAATTTACATGGATTTAAAAATCGAATTTGCTAACCTGGACTGGTTCAAATCGTATGTACGATAATTGGGACTTACACAGAAAATAGAGTTCTCCATTGCCCCAAATAGTCGAGAACTTGCGGTCCGTTTGATCGGTTCTGTCGAACTGCCGTCGGATAAATTTACATGGATTTAAAAATCGAATTTGCTAACCTGGACTGGTTCAAATCGTATGTACGATAATTGGGACTTACACAGAAAATAGAGTTCTCCATTGCCCCAAATAGTCGAGAACTTGCGGTCCGTTTGATCGGTTCTGTCGAACTGCCGTCGGATAAATTTACATGGATTTAAAAATCGAATTTGCTAACCTGGACTGGTTCAAATCGTATGTACGATAATTGGGACTTACACAGAAAATAGAGTTCTCCATTGCCCCAAATAGTCGAGAACTTGCGGTCCGTTTGATCGGTTCTGTCGAACTGCCGTCGGATAAATTTACATGGATTTAAAAATCGAATTTGCTAACCTGGACTGGTTCAAATCGTATGTACGATAATTGGGACTTACACAGAAAATAGAGTTCTCCATTGCCCCAAATAGTCGAGAACTTGCGGTCCGTTTGATCGGTTCTGTCGAACTGCCGTCGGATAAATTTACATGGATTTAAAAATCGAATTTGCTAACCTGGACTGGTTCAAATCGTATGTACGATAATTGGGACTTACACAGAAAATAGAGTTCTCCATTGCCCCAAATAGTCGAGAACTTGCGGTCCGTTTGATCGGTTCTGTCGAACTGCCGTCGGATAAATTTACATGGATTTAAAAATCGAATTTGCTAACCTGGACTGGTTCAAATCGTATGTACGATAATTGGGACTTACACAGAAAATAGAGTTCTCCATTGCCCCAAATAGTCGAGAACTTGCGGTCCGTTTGATCGGTTCTGTCGAACTGCCGTCGGATAAATTTACATGGATTTAAAAATCGAATTTGCTAACCTGGACTGGTTCAAATCGTATGTACGATAATTGGGACTTACACAGAAAATAGAGTTCTCCATTGCCCCAAATAGTCGAGAACTTGCGGTCCGTTTGATCGGTTCTGTCGAACTGCCGTCGGATAAATTTACATGGATTTAAAAATCGAATTTGCTAACCTGGACTGGTTCAAATCGTATGTACGATAATTGGGACTTACACAGAAAATAGAGTTCTCCATTGCCCCAAATAGTCGAGAACTTGCGGTCCGTTTGATCGGTTCTGTCGAACTGCCGTCGGATAAATTTACATGGATTTAAAAATCGAATTTGCTAACCTGGACTGGTTCAAATCGTATGTACGATAATTGGGACTTACACAGAAAATAGAGTTCTCCATTGCCCCAAATAGTCGAGAACTTGCGGTCCGTTTGATCGGTTCTGTCGAACTGCCGTCGGATAAATTTACATGGATTTAAAAATCGA
Source organism: Mylabris phalerata (assembly GCA_020740385.1). Classification (NCBI taxonomy): domain Eukaryota; kingdom Metazoa; phylum Arthropoda; class Insecta; order Coleoptera; family Meloidae; genus Mylabris; species Mylabris phalerata. Next base: position 311,256 of record JAJEOX010000218.1, read on the forward strand.
ATTTGCTAACCTGGACTGGTTCAAATCGTATGTACGATAATTGGGACTTACACAGAAAATAGAGTTCTCCATTGCCCCAAATAGTCGAGAACTTGCGGTCCGTTTGATCGGTTCTGTCGAACTGCCGTCGGATAAATTTACATGGATTTAAAAATCGAATTTGCTAACCTGGACTGGTTCAAATCGTATGTACGATAATTGGGACTTACACAGAAAATAGAGTTCTCCATTGCCCCAAATAGTCGAGAACTTGCGGTCCGTTTGATCGGTTCTGTCGAACTGCCGTCGGATAAATTTACATGGATTTAAAAATCGAATTTGCTAACCTGGACTGGTTCAAATCGTATGTACGATAATTGGGACTTACACAGAAAATAGAGTTCTCCATTGCCCCAAATAGTCGAGAACTTGCGGTCCGTTTGATCGGTTCTGTCGAACTGCCGTCGGATAAATTTACATGGATTTAAAAATCGAATTTGCTAACCTGGACTGGTTCAAATCGTATGTACGATAATTGGGACTTACACAGAAAATAGAGTTCTCCATTGCCCCAAATAGTCGAGAACTTGCGGTCCGTTTGATCGGTTCTGTCGAACTGCCGTCGGATAAATTTACATGGATTTAAAAATCGAATTTGCTAACCTGGACTGGTTCAAATCGTATGTACGATAATTGGGACTTACACAGAAAATAGAGTTCTCCATTGCCCCAAATAGTCGAGAACTTGCGGTCCGTTTGATCGGTTCTGTCGAACTGCCGTCGGATAAATTTACATGGATTTAAAAATCGAATTTGCTAACCTGGACTGGTTCAAATCGTATGTACGATAATTGGGACTTACACAGAAAATAGAGTTCTCCATTGCCCCAAATAGTCGAGAACTTGCGGTCCGTTTGATCGGTTCTGTCGAACTGCCGTCGGATAAATTTACATGGATTTAAAAATCGAATTTGCTAACCTGGACTGGTTCAAATCGTATGTACGATAATTGGGACTTACACAGAAAATAGAGTTCTCCATTGCCCCAAATAGTCGAGAACTTGCGGTCCGTTTGATCGGTTCTGTCGAACTGCCGTCGGATAAATTTACATGGATTTAAAAATCGAATTTGCTAACCTGGACTGGTTCAAATCGTATGTACGATAATTGGGACTTACACAGAAAATAGAGTTCTCCATTGCCCCAAATAGTCGAGAACTTGCGGTCCGTTTGATCGGTTCTGTCGAACTGCCGTCGGATAAATTTACATGGATTTAAAAATCGAATTTGCTAACCTGGACTGGTTCAAATCGTATGTACGATAATTGGGACTTACACAGAAAATAGAGTTCTCCATTGCCCCAAATAGTCGAGAACTTGCGGTCCGTTTGATCGGTTCTGTCGAACTGCCGTCGGATAAATTTACATGGATTTAAAAATCGAATTTGCTAACCTGGACTGGTTCAAATCGTATGTACGATAATTGGGACTTACACAGAAAATAGAGTTCTCCATTGCCCCAAATAGTCGAGAACTTGCGGTCCGTTTGATCGGTTCTGTCGAACTGCCGTCGGATAAATTTACATGGATTTAAAAATCGAATTTGCTAACCTGGACTGGTTCAAATCGTATGTACGATAATTGGGACTTACACAGAAAATAGAGTTCTCCATTGCCCCAAATAGTCGAGAACTTGCGGTCCGTTTGATCGGTTCTGTCGAACTGCCGTCGGATAAATTTACATGGATTTAAAAATCGAATTTGCTAACCTGGACTGGTTCAAATCGTATGTACGATAATTGGGACTTACACAGAAAATAGAGTTCTCCATTGCCCCAAATAGTCGAGAACTTGCGGTCCGTTTGATCGGTTCTGTCGAACTGCCGTCGGATAAATTTACATGGATTTAAAAATCGAATTTGCTAACCTGGACTGGTTCAAATCGTATGTACGATAATTGGGACTTACACAGAAAATAGAGTTCTCCATTGCCCCAAATAGTCGAGAACTTGCGGTCCGTTTGATCGGTTCTGTCGAACTGCCGTCGGATAAATTTACATGGATTTAAAAATCGAATTTGCTAACCTGGACTGGTTCAAATCGTATGTACGATAATTGGGACTTACACAGAAAATAGAGTTCTCCATTGCCCCAAATAGTCGAGAACTTGCGGTCCGTTTGATCGGTTCTGTCGAACTGCCGTCGGATAAATTTACATGGATTTAAAAATCGAATTTGCTAACCTGGACTGGTTCAAATCGTATGTACGATAATTGGGACTTACACAGAAAATAGAGTTCTCCATTGCCCCAAATAGTCGAGAACTTGCGGTCCGTTTGATCGGTTCTGTCGAACTGCCGTCGGATAAATTTACATGGATTTAAAAATCGAATTTGCTAACCTGGACTGGTTCAAATCGTATGTACGATAATTGGGACTTACACAGAAAATAGAGTTCTCCATTGCCCCAAATAGTCGAGAACTTGCGGTCCGTTTGATCGGTTCTGTCGAACTGCCGTCGGATAAATTTACATGGATTTAAAAATCGAATTTGCTAACCTGGACTGGTTCAAATCGTATGTACGATAATTGGGACTTACACAGAAAATAGAGTTCTCCATTGCCCCAAATAGTCGAGAACTTGCGGTCCGTTTGATCGGTTCTGTCGAACTGCCGTCGGATAAATTTACATGGATTTAAAAATCGAATTTGCTAACCTGGACTGGTTCAAATCGTATGTACGATAATTGGGACTTACACAGAAAATAGAGTTCTCCATTGCCCCAAATAGTCGAGAACTTGCGGTCCGTTTGATCGGTTCTGTCGAACTGCCGTCGGATAAATTTACATGGATTTAAAAATCGAATTTGCTAACCTGGACTGGTTCAAATCGTATGTACGATAATTGGGACTTACACAGAAAATAGAGTTCTCCATTGCCCCAAATAGTCGAGAACTTGCGGTCCGTTTGATCGGTTCTGTCGAACTGCCGTCGGATAAATTTACATGGATTTAAAAATCGAATTTGCTAACCTGGACTGGTTCAAATCGTATGTACAATAATTGGGACTTACACAGAAAATAGAGTTCTCCATTGCCCCAAATAGTCGAGAACTTGCGGTCCGTTTGATCGGTTCTGTCGAACTGCCGTCGGATAAATTTACATGGATTTAAAAATCGAATTTGCTAACCTGGACTGGTTCAAATCGTATGTACGATAATTGGGACTTACACAGAAAATAGAGTTCTCCATTGCCCCAAATAGTCGAGAACTTGCGGTCCGTTTGATCGGTTCTGTCGAACTGCCGTCGGATAAATTTACATGGATTTAAAAATCGAATTTGCTAACCTGGACTGGTTCAAATCGTATGTACGATAATTGGGACTTACACAGAAAATAGAGTTCTCCATTGCCCCAAATAGTCGAGAACTTGCGGTCCGTTTGATCGGTTCTGTCGAACTGCCGTCGGATAAATTTACATGGATTTAAAAATCGAATTTGCTAACCTGGACTGGTTCAAATCGTATGTACGATAATTGGGACTTACACAGAAAATAGAGTTCTCCATTGCCCCAAATAGTCGAGAACTTGCGGTCCGTTTGATCGGTTCTGTCGAACTGCCGTCGGATAAATTTACATGGATTTAAAAATCGAATTTGCTAACCTGGACTGGTTCAAATCGTATGTACGATAATTGGGACTTACACAGAAAATAGAGTTCTCCATTGCCCCAAATAGTCGAGAACTTGCGGTCCGTTTGATCGGTTCTGTCGAACTGCCGTCGGATAAATTTACATGGATTTAAAAATCGAATTTGCTAACCTGGACTGGTTCAAATCGTATGTACGATAATTGGGACTTACACAGAAAATAGAGTTCTCCATTGCCCCAAATAGTCGAGAACTTGCGGTCCGTTTGATCGGTTCTGTCGAACTGCCGTCGGATAAATTTACATGGATTTAAAAATCGAATTTGCTAACCTGGACTGGTTCAAATCGTATGTACGATAATTGGGACTTACACAGAAAATAGAGTTCTCCATTGCCCCAAATAGTCGAGAACTTGCGGTCCGTTTGATCGGTTCTGTCGAACTGCCGTCGGATAAATTTACATGGATTTAAAAATCGAATTTGAGTAGTATAGTAATGCCGATTCTGGACCACTTGTCAGTTGTGCGCATGCGCAAAGGCGGGAAATTCAAATCTTGGGGATATCAGTGATACCACCTGAAAAAATATAACGTTTCCAAATTGGAAACCGGATGTGCTGTCCTTGTGACCTTTAGACCTTTTCCTTGTTGCAAACCGAAAAAACAGGGATGTTGGCGCCCACGTGATCTTAACCTTTGTTATATACGTAAGCGTGAAGATTCGCATACTTCAGTGCTATTAAGATGGTCGTTCCCGTACAATTTAACTGCATTAAATGTAGAGGTGAAACAGATCAACCGAACACAAAATGTGTTGCTTGTAGTTTCGAAGAATTTGTCAGAGAGTCACATAAGTCTAAGCATATACCAAGTCACTTCTTCTATCGTTCCTAAATTTTATAGCGCATGCTCGACTGAGGAATAGGTATATATTCCTTTCCTAAATGCTAAGGAGCTGTATTTGGAAGTGAGCTACCTAAGAGGAAATGGCTACATCCTTTTTAAATTGTGTCAACTCATCGCTATACATAAAACCATTTGTTGACGTCAAGTCGTTGGAAATTGGTGAAAGATTTGAAATCAAATCGTTTGATAGGATAAACACTAAGAATGGTGATGCAGTGGTAGTGGAGTGCAAAGACTTCAAAGTAATATTGCCTCACCGCTTTGCACAAATGTTTACAGAATGCAAAATAGATGATTTGAATGAAGAAATTTTAGAAGGAAATTTGATCTTCATGGTTAGTGAAGGTCCTGCTGGGGAAACGACAAATATTAAATTTGTCTCAGGCTAGCTCCAGTGCGCATGTCTGCTGTATATTGCTTTATTTATCTATGACGGTGACTTATAATTTATCATTACTCAGAATGTTTCCGTCACAGCTCTTCATTGTAGCGAGTGTACTCGTGAACCACAAATTGTTCACATCAATTCCTTTTGAAATCTCGGCATGCTTTGCAACAGTTGACTATAGCAACACCTTCGATGAGACATGGCCTAATAAATGGAGTAAAATGGATATTTATGGTGAAATGTGTACTTTACCAATACATAAAGCAAATGATATTGTTTCATTTAAAATCCGCTACTTGTTGCCAAATCAAACATATATTGATAGTGAATGGCAAACAGTAGTTGGTGAGAATTTTGATAAAGGTGAATATATCTTAAAGAAGGATTGTGCATGGATCACTCAATGCGGTTATCAAGATGTTGGTGTTATGATGTTTGCTGTAATAGGAGTCATTCTCTTTTGGTTAAGCATAGGACTGATTGTTGGCAAATTGTGTGTAATGTTAGCCCGACGTGTGTACGGAATTGATTAATGTATTGGTTGGAAATGAAATAGAAAATCGCTGATATTGTAGGGTTTTATTACTATAGTTTTCTTTATGTTTTATTATGTTAGGCTACTTTTACTAATGCAGCTGTTGAATTTCTTATCAAATCCAAACCATTTTACAAACAGTTTATTTCCCATCCTATTGCAAACCTTCTCCACTGAAAATTCATTTAGATGCTAGACTTTTTGAATTTCCAATTGGTAAAGTTGAAATTTTCATGAAACTAGCTACCCATCTTATTCAATTAAAACATAACAAAGAACAACCAACCTATCAATGTGTGCATCGATCAAGCAATCTACATATTCGACAAACCATAAGGCTTTGAAAGTCTTTACTGCAACCTTGGACTCCTAAAGTTTGAGCTACCAATTCCTACCGCTTCATAATGTTGAGCATCTCAGAATCAAGGAATGGTTACAGAAAAATAATGAAGAAGGGTTCAGAAATCGTAAAGCAAAACAGGATTGGACAAGTGTGCCTGATTGTATGGTTTGGTCATTAACAGATTTATGTAACTACCTAAACACTATATCACTATTGTATTCAATAACGGAGAAATAAATATATCTTAATAAAAAACAATTGAAATTTTATTTCCTTTATTCAGATACCATGGTACAATTAGTTACAAATACATGAAGTGAGAAGGATAATCTATAAAACAATTCACATTGCCACTCTAGACATATTTCGCGATGGAACATATTTGACGACCCTATCGTGAATTATCAAACAATATGCCGTAGTCTTATCAGGAATATTATCACTGGTTTCAAATTCTATCCGTATGTCTACAGGACTTCTTTTGACTTGCTCATTTTGCTTTGAACAGTCAATGATTACTATAGGAGCAATACTCTTGAACTCTGCTGGCGTTAGAAGGGGCTCTCTAGCTTTTTCCAAATATGATTCTTGGAATTCTATATACATTTCGTATAGAGCTGCAAACTGATTTTTGTTAAAATTCAAATTTAAATTGTCATAGGGATACATAACATCATTGAGGAATACTTTAATGTTTGTCAAAGAACAATGATCAAATTGACTGCTGTCTTTACTGTATTGATTTTTCCTATCAGTTTGTAAGCCAAAGAAAATGAATTGCGGCCTCTCCATAGATGTTTTGATGGGCCACATGTGTCTCTGTGTCTGTGGCAAAAGAGGGTACTCATAGAATTCTCTGCTTCTAAAGGGAATGCTCAACTCTCTATCTTTCTTCAGTATATCAAGTAATTGTATTCTCTCAGCAGTTGATACTGAAATATGTGGCATTCTCCAGAATACTTTATTGATTTCGACTTTAACAGATTTGCTTCCGTCGTGCAACAAAGCATTAATGTCGGTATTACTTCTAAGAAGGACAAGCTCCTGTTGCAAATTTAAAACTATCTTTCGGAAATCATCACAAAAACCCAGAAACATTCGTAGCGGGATTATAACATTGAACGTTCCTGTTGCTGTATCCATTATTGTGGATTCCTCTAGAGGGAACCATCCTGCATTCTTGAGCGCAATGCTTTGATTTTTGTTGTAGGTAGCAAGTCCTTTCAATACGGTTGCCATTCCAGGATTCTTGATGCGATCGATAACGTTTCCACCTATTTCATATCGTATTTCATCAAAAAGAAAGAGAATTCCGTTGTTAACAAATCGTACTCCATCAAGCCGAGCCGGGGCTTCCCCTTGCGTCGCTACAACCTTGCCTTCAATGTACAGGTCACTGTACCATGGTAGCGAGTACAAATCTTGTTGTTGGATCGGTATTCTTATTTCATCATTGTTATTGTATGAAGTAGAAGCGTAAGGTTGGTGCGTATGTTTCTCTGCATAGGTTATCGCTTCGTCAAAGACTACTTTTTCATTCACGTAGAGAATATTTTTGTTCATTTTGAACAACCCTAAATCCTAGAGATTGGAGAAATCTTCTATTGTTTGCTGTTAACTGCTTGAGACTTGAGCCTCTTCTGACCACAATGTTTTTGTTTACACGGCTTTTATGTCTATGATGAGCAACAGATTGTTGTTGACTGAAAACAATGCTCATAGCAGTATTTCAGAGCTTTTGAAGATGCAGTCTAACTGTAACGACTTCACCTCGAAAATTGACGGTCTTTCCGTCTTGGTCTGTGACTTTTATAATAATTTCAGCAATTTCGCTGACGCTGATTGGTAAATAGATGACGTTGGATGGTGCTTCCACAATTCGATATCCAGGAGGAACAAGCGGAAAGAACTCATGAATTATGTGAACTTGCTTGCCGTTACGATAGGAGCCTGCTACAATGTTACATTCAACGCACAAAGCATTGAGTTTTAGAATTTTGGATGGATTGTCGGATACATGTTTCACGTATGCCATTAGTTTTCTGCGTTCGTATCCAAGCAATTCACCTACTGTACCATCTTCAGAAAAGTCTACATCAAACGCACACTTGAGTTCACATTTCAGAGTATTGTTGTTACCTTTAATTGTTAAAAGGCGACTATTCCTATAGCTTGACTTTTTACCTAGATCGCCAAAAGTCAGTCTATTTAGCTCCCTATTAAGGAAATAGCTTATGTCATCGATTTCATATGAGCCCTCAGGGATTTCTATACATACTTTACTGCCATTTTCAGCGAAGAAGTGGAACTTATTATTGCTTGCGTCAATATTGGGAATAGAATTGTATGTTTCTAGGTTGATAAGTCCAATTACATAATTTGCATTATCCAATATGAGAGGAGGATAACAGTCAGCTTTTAAAACTGACTCCGTTCCAGACAAAGTGAATGTGAATGACATTATCCGTCCGTCTGCCTCGTAGCGAAAGAACTGATTAGTAATGCTTCTGACATAAATTATTATAGTACATGAGGAATATCAAGCAAAGATGACCACACACAAATGTATCGTATGTTTGAAATGTATCATGGTTATAGAGAATTTGACATTGACCAGAAGACCTCAGGTATTTTACTAATTCTAACGGAGGTCTCAAGTCACCAAAGCTGTCAAAATAAGTTGCGCTGCCGCCACATTTCACGTAAGCCGTCCAATGAGTTCCGGGTCCGTTCAAAGTGTCGAGGTTTACAATTCCACATTCACTGAAATTTGGGCCTGATTTTGGCAGCGCATCTCTCATGAAGACTCCTCTGAAATTCTTGATCTTTAACTGTTTAGCAAATTTAGAAAGTTCTATATCGGTAAGGGCTCTATCGGGAAGCTTTATTGAAGATCCTTTGGAGGCTTTGGAGGGGATAAAAAAAGCCCAAGCCCTGACTTATATGGTTTAAGGTAAAGTCCTTTCCCGCGTTGACCAATTGATATGGCTTCCATTGTTTTGTTGTGCCTTTGACTTTCCTTGAGTTGCTCTTGAGCGGCTTTGGTATCATTAACTGTTTTCGCAATTGCTGCAGCACCACCAGCGACTGAGCCTAATGCTCCAAGAGCAGCAAATATAGGTATTAAGGGTAAGAAACCACCACTCTTGGGTACAGGTATCACCCTAACAGACCTTACACTTCTGCGCCCTTTTAAACTTTTTGCTGCCTTAAGAGCATCACCTAAGGCTTCTTTGATACCATTAAATTTTTTAGCTTTCACTGCATTTCGTGCTGCTTTTACAAGCTGACTAAATGCCACCTTTCCACCACGTTTCTTGCTTTTTGCAGATTTGCGGTGAACTCTTGTTGATGATCGACTACTGCAGCCCATTCCTAATTTAATTTTGGCTGTCATGGCCGCAACTACTCCTAATGCTGCAGCTTTCTCACCGATTGAGGAGTCAGAGGAATGAAGCCTTTGTTTCGCTTCCTTCAATAAAACCTTATCTGCCGCGTGTCTTTGATCTAAACCCTTCTCTGTTGCGTAAGCAAAATCGTGCGACTTGCAAGCTTCGTCAAGTCTATTAACACCCTGGTCTCCTCTGCTAAACCTTTCAGACAATTTCGTACCAGGTCCACAATAGTTATATCCAGGAATATGCAATTCAAATGGAAGCTTGTCAATCAGTTTGTTCACCAATCCGTTACCTTCAGTGACGTTTCTGTGACTGGAAGTCTCCTGAACGTTGACAATCATTTTATAGACTTTCAATAGGTTCAGAAGTTATGCTCGTTATCCAACATGTACCTGATCTATTTATAAGGTCACGCTCACAGCGGTAGGAGATCAGTCAACTTTCACGATGCGATTTATTGAGCAGACTTTGAAGCTGCCAGTACAGAACTATGATATCAATAACTCAAACAATCTCAAGAGGCATGGTGAGCTGCTGCCAACATCTATTCGCTGTCTTGTTGTTGGACCATCAAATTGTGGAAAGACCAATGTTGTAGTGAATCTGCTAGAACATAAAAACGGTCTTAGGTTTGAGAACGTCTATGTGTTTTCAAAGTCCTTGTTTCAACCTAAATATCAGTACCTTGAAGAGCTCTTGAAGCCGATTCAAGGAGTCACTTATACACCATTCAGCAGTTTAGATGATAACATACCTTCCCCACAAGAAGCCAAACCAAACACAGTCTTTATATTTGATGACGTCGTGTGTGATAAGCAACACCTGATGAAAGAGTATTTCAGCATGGGGAGACATATGAAAGTAGACTGCTTCTACTTGTGTCAGACATACGTCGGTATACCAAAGCACCTTATCCGCGATAATGCAAATTTTCTCATATTATTCAAACAAGATCATCTAAATCTGCGACATGCTTATGATGAACATGTAAATACTGACTTAACTTATGATAAATTCAAAGAAATATGCTCCGTCTGTTGGAGTAATAACCATGGGTTCCTTACAATTGACAAAGAGAGGGATATTGATAATGGTCGTTATCGCAAAGGTTTTGACTGCTTCATCCAGTTGTAGCATTATATATGCGTCGAAATTATCTTAAGCTGCACAGTATGAATTTGATGTCAGATCAGGTCAGTGATCTGTGATAATGGATTCTCAAAATGCAAAAATTGTTGAGTCTATTTCAATAAACAAAGAGCTCATTAGAAAAAGAAATGAGATAAGAAAGAAACTTGACTCGTTAAAGGAAGCTCAATTGAGACATGAGAATGCGTTCTCTCCCATCACGAAGCATTTAGAAACTATAGTGGAAAGATTAAATACAAATGGAGACAAGCAATTTAAAGCTGAGAAAAGTGAGCCATTATATGATAGTGAAACACTCAATACTCCAAAAAGGGCTAAGGTAGATGAGAAGGTCTGCAGGGCTCCAGAACCTCATGCCACAACCGCTTCAAGGCGGATATCCATGAAAGTAACAAACTTAAGGAAAAGAATTGACTCTTTAAAGGAAACACCTGACTTAAATCTTTCTACAAATTTCAAGTCGGAAGATGAGGAGTATAGTTATGATCCAGTGCAAAAACGGGAGGAACAAAAAGAAGTGAGGCACGACGACGACGATTTACTTGAAAAATCGGTTCAGGAAAGTAAAGAGAATATTGAAGGTCTGATAGATACACAAGTCTATGAGGAATACTTACAAGAGTTCGATGAACTTCCAAGGCGATATATAGACGGCATGTTTCATGACAAAGAGAGAAAATATGACCATCGAACCGGAATACGACACGATAGCTTCAAAGAGAAATACTTCATAGGCTCATCTGAAGTTCAGTTTGTAGGACCGGATATTAAAGTTGGTAATCATACTTTCAAAGGTACACGAGGGTTATACGAGCTACTGTTCAAAAGCGAACCCGCAAAATACACGAGGAAGGATCTTGAGCTCTATAAGAATATTTTGGATATCAGCAATGCTGTGAGGAGGAACTTTAAGCCCAATGAACAAATACATGGGACAAAAGATGAAAAATACAAGTCAGTTGTAGCGCCATTGTATTACCAAGGAAAGGGAATGTATAAGTCGCTAAACGACAATCCCATTGACTACGTATATTGGAATGATCCAAATGAGCTGGTTGATAGACTCCGCCTGTTAGTATCGTCTCAGGCAGCAGGCAATACAGGTCATCGAAACGAGATTGTGTCTATTATTGAAGAACTGCGTGAAGAAGGGGTGATTGTGTAAGATGACCGTTGACAAGTTTGGTCGTCACATAGTTAAACATGGTGTTACAGCACGACAAGAATACTTCCCAGAAGCATCAAATTATATATTTTACAACATAATTCTTGAGTTTAATTCTGAGCAGACACTTGGAAATTCTTATGTATTAAAGAATGGTCTCACAACCTATTACTTTCCTTTGAAAGAAGCAACAATAGAGATGATAAGACTCAATTTTAATGACATTTCTGTTACTATAAACAATAAGCAGTATAGTGAGCCTGAACTGCATAACCTTCCTATAAAGTTCAATGACATGCTCTCTTTCAAGAGAAAAAGCAATGACACAAGGTCAGTGACACTAGCTACTGAAATTGTATTAAAATTGCCGGCAATCCTGGAGTCTGTTATATCTGAAAAGCCTTCTGTCTAAGAAAGTTAGAATGGAAAATTCTTCCGTAAAGCAAGATATAGTTAACGAACTACACAAACCTGCAAGACACAATTTTAAACGGCGTCGTGTAATTGTTAAGGGAATTAATGAGACACTTCAAGCAGACCTTGTTGAAATGATACCCTACGTTAAGCAAAACAAGGGATACAAATACATACTGGTTGTAATAGATTGCTTTTCAAAATTTGTCTGGGCGGTTCCACTAAAATCCAAAGAAGGTAAAGAGGTTACTCTAGCCATGCAAAGTATCCTATCAAGTTTAAAATATCCACCCAAAAATCTGCAAACAGATGAGGGTAAAGAGTTTTATAACTCAGACTTTCGAAAGCTGATGAATAAACATGGAATCAACCACTACAGCGTATACTCAACTAAAAAGGCTTCTATTGTTGAGCGAGTGAACCGTACGTTGAAGCAGCTTATGTGGAAACAGTTTAGTTTTCAAGGCAATTACAAATGGGTTAACGACCTCCCGCTAATTGTTAAAACCTATAACTATAGTTATCATAGAACAATTAAAATGGCACCCTCTGAGGTGAATAAACGTAACGAAAAAGCAATCTTGAAGTCAGTATACACATTTATTAAAATTGCACATCCGACTACAAAGTTTAAAGTTGGCGATAAAGTACGCATCAGCAAATATAGAGCGCTATTTGAAAAGGGATACACGCCGAACTGGACCAATGAGATTTTTACTGTGAAAAAAGTGCAGCTAACAAATCCAACAACTTATATTTTAGAAGATGAGAAGGGTGAGACGATTAAAGGAGGTTTCTATGAAATGGAGTTGCAAAAAGCCAAACATCCTGACGTTTTCCTTGTCGAGCGGGTGCTGAGGAGGAGAGGGAAAAAGTTGTACGTCAAATGGTTAGGATTTGATAGTAGTTATAACACATGGATTGATAGAAATCAAATAGCGTAACGTTCATATACTTTGTTTCTAGATAAGTGAGTCAATAATAGAGAATAAAACGAAATCAACATGTAGAGTAATGTTTTTTCTTTCTTTTTAATCTGTAATTTATTATGAAAGGTCCTTGAATAAAACAAAGATTACAAATTTCTAAAGTTGTCATTTTATTGTTCTAAAATCGAATGTAACAATTCTAATGTTTCTACATAGTTTTCATAACATGTAGACGGCCATATTGCAGAATCTGGACCACATGTCCATCCCAATCTTGCACCTGGATGTTTCTCTCCTTTGACCATGTTGATCTGTATCCAGTCCAGTATCCTCACGTGTTCAGCGTTACGACCTGGGCAAAAACAGTATGCAAGGTCTTCGTTTGCTTTAATGGCGTCCAGTATGTTCTTGAGGACCTTGGAGTTTGCCAAATAAGCGGCTTTACACACCATTTCATCTACGAGCGCATCAATCTTCTTGTAGTTTTTGGTAATCCTTTTAACGGGGTAGAACAAATGTGAAGCACCCTGTAGGTTACCATTGGAGAGCAGACCGAAGATTAAAGTTTTATAGAGCATTTTGTCATCAAAGTCGTGTTTCCTTGCAAGTTTTTTGAACACATCTACGCTCAACCATTGTAGATTTTCTTGTTCACATACCGAAGCGACGGTGTCAATGTACCTATCCATACTCATTTTTTGACAAAACACTTGTTTGATACAGTCAACAGTAACATCCAATCTCCCTTCCGCTATCCATGTAAATACATCATCTGACACAAGAAAGGATTCTTCTTCGTTAACTAATTGGGACAGTAACTTGCCTGCGCCGGCTGCACATTTCAAGTAACAATCATAAGCAACCTGTGATCCAACACAGGCTTGCATCTTGACTTCTTCACTAAGATCCATCATGAACTATTGAATTGATGCGGCTTCCTGTGCAGTTATAAGGACTGTATCCCCCACCACATGATATCCCCACGGCCTTGTATCGGTATGGTTAGAACTGACCATGCGCTTGTCATCATACGGACTCAAAACCACTTTATCCTGTTTTATTGAATAAACGACATGTTTTTTAGATCTAATAAGCCTCTGGGTGCCCTCGAATACCGTTTTGTCAAATAGACATCTCTTATAGTCTTCTATGGTGATGCTTCTTATTGACGATCTTGTGGAACCTTTAGACTTCTTCACAAACTTTTCTTTGTCACAATCTTCCTCAACAGTATATGCATACATTTTAGAACGAAGCCCAACAAACTCTAGCATGACTTTCCCATTATTCTCATCTTTCATTAGACCGGGTACTTTCTTGTTTAGTAGTGAAATACCAAATTCGTTGTCAGGTTTGTATTCTGATGTATCGAAACGGAAGCTGTCTCGTTTAATGTACTCATAGATGTTAAGAATTCGAAAATGATATATCAAACTGTCAGTATCAGTATAGAGCAGCTTAGCAGTTTCCCCAAAGGTATTTCTGATATAGTTGTAATGGAAGTCATAGAGAAATATTTTTGATAAGTCCAGAATAGCAAAACCAACGTAAATGGGTTTATTCAGGTATACTTCCAGCTTGTTCATCTCAATTATTGCAACATTATCATCAAAAACTACTGAACTATGAAAGTTGGGTTTTGCAATAAGCGATCGGGCAGCCCACCGGCCATCCCATTGCGTAACTAGATGAATATCTTTATGTTTGCGCACATTTTCCATACATTTACCGTATATGGCATTGTTCATAAGCTTGTAAAAGTCCTTTTCGAAATCGTTCTTTGACTGTTGTCGTAGTTTAGTGTTCAGGTCAACGTACTCCTTCAACCATTGAGACTGTTTGAATTTTAACACTTTATGAACTTTTGTCAACTTCATTCCATTGGCAATGTACATTTTCAAATTTCTATAATGAACAATGTAGTTGAACTTTGGATATAGTGTCAAGAGGAGCTTCTTAAGCTTTGATTTAGCTGTAGGCGGAACCATATGACATGGTGCAAGTGGTAAGTCACTATGATTTTCATGTAGATCTGAGGGATACTCCAAATCACATTCTACCATATATCCGACATCTGAAATGTCTGGAGCACTTAGAATCTCAGATAAATTGAATTCTTTCAAAAATTCGAAGTCTCCATAAGGCAAGTACTCCGACATTGCTGCACCATACAAATTATTCACATCAAAATACATTAAATAAGAGTCAGGTATATTCGGATCATATTTATCTTTCATGTATTTATTATTTGCCTTGGCATATCTGTTGGAGCACTGTGAGACACCACCCCTTATTCCACTCTCAACAAAAAGAACTTTGTCTATATCAGTAAGAAGCTCAAGTTGTACGTTTGTGGTCTTCAACATAGCATCAAACGTTAATCCAGGAGCTGTATAGTAGTGTAGCGGGTCCAGCTTGTAGGTGTTCATACAGGTCTGTCTAAAAGCCTCAAACACATCTGCGAGAAGGAGGACATCTGTTTTCAAATAGAGGTCTGAGTACTGTCCCAGGGTTTGGATATGAAATGCATGCCAAACTCTCAGTGCGTGATTGTAGTCTTCATCAGTTATATCCTCTTCTGTTAAAAGGCTTCGAAAGTTCTCTTTTGGAGGTAGAGAGCATTCATCTAATCTCTCCCAGCAGTCAATATAATCATAAGGAAATACTCCCTTTCTATTCAACAGACTGAACTCTGTTGCGTTATGACAATTGGATTTTGTAATTAGCTTCTGTTCATCGCCTAGATTATTTGATAGCTTTTGAAGTGATTGTGACATGAATCGAAAAGAATCGATGAATCTAAAGCTGACCTTAGTTTTCGAGACGTATTTTGTGAATGCAATATACTTTTCTTTATTAAGTGGTAGTAATTTAATTGGGCCTTCCATAGAAGTTGATACAGCCCTGATAATGAAGTGAGCGTCATAGCCACTCAAATTGTGGAAAACAACAGGTATTGTAAAAACATCTTTATAATTCAAGTTGCAACTTTGGTGTGCAGCTCCACGAAACTGACCAGTTTGATGATTATGATCACGGACACGTACTTGTTCCGGTAAAAATGGTCTTCCACAAATATGACATTGCTGTGCATTGTTGTATTGCCCCACTTGTGCATTGTCAAATCCTTGAATCGGTACTTGATTTTTGTAAACGTTGTTACAGAATGCTGCTATAGATTTGAGCTCATCAACAAACCACTGGATACAATCTCGACCACGATATAGGCGAAACTTACAAAGACTCTCCTCGTAAGAACATTTAAAGTAATATGCTACACTATAGGCAACATGTTTTTGGTAGGTATTGGTTTTAGGTCCATTTTGGTTGACATCGGAACAGTTCTCTAAAATGCTTTCTAGATCGGCGTAAATAACAAACGGTAACTTCTCTTGATACCTATGGTTCTTGAAGTAGAGGTATTTGTTCGTCTCTTTAGGTAATCTTACAGAACACTTATTTTGCATATGACAAAGACTCTGATGTTTCCGAAGCAAATCCTCCGTTGAGAAATAGTTTAGACATCGTTCACATATAAACACTTTGTGCCCATTAGCCGAAACTTGTTTTGAAATCAGGCGTGACAAATCCTTTATCCACACAAAATGGTACAGCTGATGTTGGTCACTGATGTAAACAGGCTCATTTGTATCTATGTTATACACTGGCAACATTAGGAGATTTATGGTTCTATTATTGTTTAAGCCATTAGAACTTAGGTGACAAGGTAAAATCCTCTTTCCCTCAATGCAATACAAATTGATTGTAAGACCATTGAGGTCTTCAAATTTTCTGATTTCACTAATTGTCACAGGGAAGTTCATTCCATCATATTTAAGAACTTCCTTAAAATGAGGATAAGAAGTTGTCCGATTTGAATGACATTCTGCAGGGAACAGAGCAGAGACAACTGCCCATAGAAAGCAATATTTGTCATTGTTCTGCACATTAATCACTGCCTTCTTGTTCTTTATAAAGTTGGGAACTGCTGTATAGGTGGAATAACCAAATTTCAGTGGATCATACTCGTTAATATGCACTTTTAAACCCAATATTTCTAGTAATGCCCAACCTGAATCCTTCTCGGCAAACTCTTCCAATCTTTTCTTGAGTTTTTGGATAACATTTTCTTGATACCATTGCTTTATATTTGTAGCACGGTCAATAGGATTATTTTTTGTTGCGAATGTTTTCAAACTTACGTCACCTGTTTGAGGCTTAATAAAATTTGCAGAAAGGCACACGTTTACTTTCACTAATGATTTTTTCAGTTCTTTCTCAACTTTACACTTGAATGATCTGAAGGCTCGCTCCAAAAAATACAACGGTTCCTTTATATCCACGTTTGTAATAAATCCCGTACGAATTCTTCCATTAAAACAAGTTTCAGTGTCCTCCCATGACACCTTCGAATATCGATGTCTGTCTAAGCCGTGACCAGACTTCACATATGCACGCTTTCGAATACACTTTAGTTTATAGCGATAGCACTTCAAATATGACAGGCTGTATTCCAGCGAGAACGGATTCTCATGAACATTGTCTTCATAAATTTTGTTCTTTATTGCTTTCCGTATTATACTTATTGTATGATTGATATGTAATAGCAAACGATTTAATTCTTCTAAAGTTTTAATTTTTGTTATATATTGTTGAATTATCTTGAGCGCATCCTTGCAAGTGGCTGACACGGTTGCCATTGTACACACACACACTTTGATTTGCTAATGAACACGTTCGCTTAACAGATGGATGAGTTCATCGTGATGCATTGAGTTTATATACAGTTGAAAAGGTGAAATATGACCCCACGTTCTTACAACAACATCTCATTTATATTCAAAGTACTTGTCAGGTTCTGATTGTTTTGAATAAGAGAGAGACAACAATATACAGTTAAAATACGACTTTGCGTTTTATTATAAATACAAAGTTTTACTATTTTTCAAAATCTCTGTTAATTTCGCATTCGCTTCAAATAGGGAAACCACAATAATACAATTAGAATGAAATAATTTATTTAGATAAAAAATTATAAAGCCAATTATAAATGTGTTTAACATTATTCAAACTACACACTGCACGCGTGTTTGCATGAAATTTACATTCCAAATATTCATCAATCGGGAGCTTTGGGCACTCTTGCTGAACATCCAAGTCTATGATACATGGACACTTGTTTCCCAGCGCTGTCATCAGATAATTTTTTTTAATGGCTCCTTTAACGTAAACAATAACGTTGTTTGTTAGTTCTTGCACTAAATGCAGATCCAACAATTTCTGAACATATTCTTGTTCTATGTAACCAAAATCGTATGGTACACTATGATGATGTTTCTCCAAGTATCTAATTTGTCGCTGATAGTTCCAAGATACTTCAGAGAAAGGTCTATCCGCCTTGAAGCAGTAATGTGCACACTTTTTACCGTCAAATATTGTGAGCTCTTTTACCATAAAATTGGGCACGCTAAAGCCCTGCATATCAACAACTATGATTTTCATTTTTTACTTGCAAATTGTATGAGCGTGTGAAATTGTTAGCTGACCAACGTTGACTAAGATTATATATGAACACGAAAAGTATTTATAAAAGTCATACAGAGGGGCGTGTCAGTTTTTTGGGATGGCAGTGGGGGTGGTGAGATATTAATATCCAGAATAACAGATTTTATATTTACTTATTAAAATTACGTGAGGTTGTATAAATATATTTTCAATAATATTTTTGCCACTTTGAGGATACATGTAGTGGACCATCATCATCTTCATTGCACTTCTCACCACCTTCTTGGTGCTCCTCGGCTTTCCTTTTTGCTAATTCTAAAAGTTAACAAAAGCATGTAGTAGAAGTAACCGAATAAATTTGCTCTTACTTCTCAGGGCCTCCCTCCTATTGGATTCAATCCGTTCAAGAGACTCTAAAACAGAATGTATAAATACATTGAATGATTGAAATCTTCTTAATTTTACCCTGTGATAGGTACCATCCCTTCTTAATGTCGAAGCACCACGGCTCAAACACTTCATCCCAATTTTCTTCTATTTTAAAATATCAAGTTTATTAAGTGATTTAACAATATGAAGCTGCTATAATAAAAAAATTACCTGGGAAAGTTTTATTGTTGTTGTGGTTGTTGTTAACTTGAGCTGGGAAAAGAGTGAATTTGAATTTCAATAAGAGAAAATGCATTCATTTAATCACTTACCCATTTTATCAGTCTCGTTTGTTTGCATATTTTAGACTAAGCAATGCTCACGCTTATATACATTTGAAATTACCCCCACCACACGGCAGTGTAGTGGGGAAAATATTCTTGAAAGCAAAAATTTTCTAAGTTTTTGTAAAAAAAAAAAAAATTTTTTTATCACAGGTTTGTATTTAGAATTCAATGAGAATCCGAAATACATGAAAAATTTGATAAGGTCCTTTTGGACGTCTATGTTTAAAGTCTTGTAGCGGCTCAGGTATAGATCTGACAAAAAAAATTTACTTAGGTTTTCTGTAGAACACCAACTACAATGTAAATATTAAGAAAAAAAATTAGGGGTTGACGGGGTAGTTTTTACGTTAGGGGTGGAAAATTAACTGAGATGATTTTCGAGTGTAGAATTCAATTTCCAATAAAATTTCAAGAATAACTTTTTCTCACACCCCTAATAAAAAAATGTTTTTTTTTCTACCCCATTGAGGGGGTTGTTACGTACGTGTTAGTTTGAACCGCATCAAGTGGAGACTGTGATGCAAAATCGATAAAAATTTATTGCATCAAAATCGATCGATTGGTTTTCGAGTAAAACGCGTTTGTAATTTGACGCCCGGACTTATAAAAAAAAAAAAAAAAAAAAGGAGACAGAATGACTATCATAATATATATGGTTGAATAGGGCTTTTCAAGGGCAACAACATTTGCTTATAAAGTTTTCCTCTATGTTTCAAAATTATAGACGTCGACGTCGCGACGCATTTCTAATATCAGCAAACGGCGTCCTTGAGTACACAGCTTTAAAGAGCTTTTGAAAATATGTAAATTCATACTTATTGATATTTTTCCTATATGTCACCATTTAGTAGTTAATGGGGTTTGTAATTTGATACCAATAGTAAAGCATAGGGAATAACACTATATTATTGTATGTAAAGCTGGATATTTTTTTTTTTGTCAATGTATGTGTGTGTGTTATCACTTTTATTTATTCTAGTGAAAACTTATTTCCAGCACGTTTTGTTTACTCAGCAACTATCAAAGTTCTTATATTGTTCTGTGGTAATTTTACAAATTGATTTATTTCTTCGGCTTTTGCAACTTTTGTATAAAAATTTTTCTTTTTGATTAAACTAAAAAATTTCATTCACAATCGCTTACCATGCAAAATGTTCCCAGCATCCGTATTTTGCAAAACCAGTTCACAGTGAGAACCAAGTCGCTTTTATGTTTCCGTCAACTCTGCAAATTCCACGTCTTGAGATTTGTTTGGGACTTGTGACAATAACCGTACTATATTCATGTGTTAGAAAGAGATAGAAAGCATTTCTGCTGAATACGTGAAAAAAAATGTATAAAGCTGGAAGAATTCTCTATCCATTCATCATTTAGTATTTGTGATAGTTACAAGTGACAAGATGAATAAAGTGAATATTGTTGAAAATATTGATCTTCGAACCCTTCTAACACAATTTAATGGTGAAGATTTTGATACTTCGATACCGTAAGTAATTATTTCTCGCTTTAATTCAATTAGATGATAAATTATTGTTTATTGGTTTCAAACCTTAACTTAAAGGGTTTACTGAACTAAATAAGGTTGAGTTAATAAGCAATAAATTAGAGTCTACAATTTTGTCAATTGCTAAACAACTTTGTTTGATATAGCAATCAATTGAGCATGCCGGAAATAATTTCCCCATTGCCGAACACTCCCGAGCCACCACCTGCATCATCATCATCAATAGAACAACCACCTAGGAAAAAAAATAGGCTGAGCCTAATTAAGAATGGCAATGTAGAAGAGGAACATGTGTTTGAAGTTGACTTGCTTGGGTCAACATGTGTTCCTAAGAAGTAAGTAAATGACTTATAGCATTTTAATGACTTTTATCTAACCACTTTGCGCTGTTCAACACAGATGCAAAGACCCTAGAACAATAAAGAAAAGGGAAAAACAACAACCACAAAAGCAGCATCAGCCTCAAAAAAGGAAGCCCCAGATGCAACACAAACAGCAGCAACAGCAACAACAACAACAACAACATCCTCAACCACAATCCCAGTAAGTCTGATTGTACTGCACGTTTAATTTTTAACCCCTTCAACAAATAAATGTTATCTTTACAGAGGAAAAAACCTTGCTCTTATAAAGAAGCTGTTTGGGGATGAGGAGAACGAACCTCCAAATACACAAGCGAGAATTGTGGACGACATACTATCGGAAGTTTCTAATAAACTACTTCCCAGCCTCCAGCGGGAAATTGAGAAGCTGGAACGAGAGAATGTTGACGCCGAGGAGTGGTTCAAGAATATTCAGCAGAAGCACCTCGCTGAGCAAAAGCAGCGAGGGGAGCTTCTGCAAAATGTGAGAATGAAACTACAAAATATTAATGTAATCATTAAAAACTTGAACGAGTTGAAATAAATATTGTTTTAAAGATTTTGCGTAGTCTCATTTTACCCTTGCATTTATATTTGCAAACTAAAGTGAAATGACCAGACATTTTCTAGAAAAAACGTTTAAAGTTTTACACTATTTAGCATACTACTCAAGAGCTAATGACAGTCAACAATATTCAAAGTGGAAATTAGCTCAGCGGTTTGCCTGCTTACCTTTTATCCGATAAGTATGAGATTCAATTCTCTCACATAACCAATACATTTATTATTATTATTATTATTATTATTATTAATTCTTTATAAATATAAAATTTGTGTTTATGAGAAATTCAATTCAAATATTATTCATATGAGATCTATTTACATATAAGTGATAATTCAATTTTCAAATATTTGGACTCCAATATTTTGAAAATTTGAAACGTTTTTAACTGAATTTTTCATTCATACAATTCTTTTATTTAATAAAAATGAATAATTATAGAAACAAAGAAAAATGAAAAGAAGTCATTTGAACTGTGTGAAAATTGGACCCCATACTTCTCAGACAAAAGGCAAATAGGTAAACAACTGAGCCAACTTCCACTCCCAAAATTGTTGTTTTCTGTCATCAAAACTTAACTAATATGGTAAATAGTGTAAAACTTTAAACGTTTTTTCTAGAGTGATAATAGAGAGCTGAACACTGTATTTTAATCTTTGAATCAACATTAACAATGTAAATTCGTTTCCCTTATATATATATAGGTTACACTTAATATAAATCAATCCATTCAAGATGAATAAAACAGATAAATTACTCAGAATAAATATGTTTGTTTATTTGCAAGAATTATAAAATCATCCTTAAATACATATAACCAGAATGTATAAGTTAACAAAAAAAAATTTAGTCTTCAACAAATTTAACATTTGTAGTTTCACCAACGACTCCCTCGCTTAGCAAATAAATTATCCTTCCTTTGGCGATGTCATCATTTAAGTTGTCAATTGCTTCTTCAGAGAACTTTTCAGTGAACCGATGAGGCAATATGGTCTTGAAGTCCTTACTTTCAACAACCACTTTATCACCATATTTAGTAGGAATCCTCTCAAATGATACAATTTCAAACTTATCACCTTCTTTTAGTTTTTTTACGTTCACGAATGGTTTCAAATGTAAAGAGACGTTAATATCCTCTAAGAAAGATGACATTTTACTTCAAATATACTAATATAGTTGTTTAAATATATTGAAGTCTCAACGGAGAATGACTATTTCTATATTTCGCTGGAGTATATATAATATCAACATCCATGCAGACATGCGCACTAGCGATAAGCAGTATATAAACATACAAAAACATGTTTGATTATAGTGGAATAAAATTAGATTAGAATTAACTTTTCTAACTTTGTTGTGAAAATTATCAAGATTACAAGGACAGTCACATTTGTATTATCACTTTTCAGTTGGTATCACTGATATCCCCTAAATTTGAATTTCCCGCCTTTGCGCATGCGCACAACTGGCAAGTGGTCCAGAATCGGCATTACTATACTACTTTTGCTAACCTGGACTGGTTCAAATCGTATGTACAATAATTGGGACTTACACAGAAAATAGAGTTCTCCATTGCCCCAAATAGTCGAGAACTTGCGGTCCGTTTGATCGGTTCTGTCGAACTGCCGTCGGATAAATTTACATGGATTTAAAAATCGAATTTGCTAACCTGGACTGGTTCAAATCGTATGTACGATAATTGGGACTTACACAGAAAATAGAGTTCTCCATTGCCCCAAATAGTCGAGAACTTGCGGTCCGTTTGATCGGTTCTGTCGAACTGCCGTCGGATAAATTTACATGGATTTAAAAATCGAATTTGCTAACCTGGACTGGTTCAAATCGTATGTACAATAATTGGGACTTACACAGAAAATAGAGTTCTCCATTGCCCCAAATAGTCGAGAACTTGCGGTCCGTTTGATCGGTTCTGTCGAACTGCCGTCGGATAAATTTACATGGATTTAAAAATCGAATTTGCTAACCTGGACAGGTTCAAATCGTATGTACGATAATTGGGACTTACACAGAAAATAGAGTTCTCCATTGCCCCAAATAGTCGAGAACTTGCGGTCCGTTTGATCGGTTCTGTCGAACTGCCGTCGGATAAATTTACATGGATTTAAAAATCGAATTTGCTAACCTGGACTGGTTCAAATCGTATGTACGATAATTGGGACTTACACAGAAAATAGAGTTCTCCATTGCCCCAAATAGTCGAGAACTTGCGGTCCGTTTGATCGGTTCTGTCGAACTGCCGTCGGATAAATTTACATGGATTTAAAAATCGAATTTGCTAACCTGGACTGGTTCAAATCGTATGTACGATAATTGGGACTTACACAGAAAATAGAGTTCTCCATTGCCCCAAATAGTCGAGAACTTGCGGTCCGTTTGATCGGTTCTGTCGAACTGCCGTCGGATAAATTTACATGGATTTAAAAATCGAATTTGCTAACCTGGACTGGTTCAAATCGTATGTACGATAATTGGGACTTACACAGAAAATAGAGTTCTCCATTGCCCCAAATAGTCGAGAACTTGCGGTCCGTTTGATCGGTTCTGTCGAACTGCCGTCGGATAAATTTACATGGATTTAAAAATCGAATTTGCTAACCTGGACTGGTTCAAATCGTATGTACGATAATTGGGACTTACACAGAAAATAGAGTTCTCCATTGCCCCAAATAGTCGAGAACTTGCGGTCCGTTTGATCGGTTCTGTCGAACTGCCGTCGGATAAATTTACATGGATTTAAAAATCGAATTTGCTAACCTGGACTGGTTCAAATCGTATGTACGATAATTGGGACTTACACAGAAAATAGAGTTCTCCATTGCCCCAAATAGTCGAGAACTTGCGGTCCGTTTGATCGGTTCTGTCGAACTGCCGTCGGATAAATTTACATGGATTTAAAAATCGAATTTGCTAACCTGGACTGGTTCAAATCGTATGTACGATAATTGGGACTTACACAGAAAATAGAGTTCTCCATTGCCCCAAATAGTCGAGAACTTGCGGTCCGTTTGATCGGTTCTGTCGAACTGCCGTCGGATAAATTTACATGGATTTAAAAATCGAATTTGCTAACCTGGACTGGTTCAAATCGTATGTACGATAATTGGGACTTACACAGAAAATAGAGTTCTCCATTGCCCCAAATAGTCGAGAACTTGCGGTCCGTTTGATCGGTTCTGTCGAACTGCCGTCGGATAAATTTACATGGATTTAAAAATCGAATTTGCTAACCTGGACTGGTTCAAATCGTATGTACGATAATTGGGACTTACACAGAAAATAGAGTTCTCCATTGCCCCAAATAGTCGAGAACTTGCGGTCCGTTTGATCGGTTCTGTCGAACTGCCGTCGGATAAATTTACATGGATTTAAAAATCGAATTTGCTAACCTGGACAGGTTCAAATCGTATGTACGATAATTGGGACTTACACAGAAAATAGAGTTCTCCATTGCCCCAAATAGTCGAGAACTTGCGGTCCGTTTGATCGGTTCTGTCGAACTGCCGTCGGATAAATTTACATGGATTTAAAAATCGAATTTGCTAACCTGGACTGGTTCAAATCGTATGTACGATAATTGGGACTTACACAGAAAATAGAGTTCTCCATTGCCCCAAATAGTCGAGAACTTGCGGTCCGTTTGATCGGTTCTGTCGAACTGCCGTCGGATAAATTTACATGGATTTAAAAATCGAATTTGCTAACCTGGACTGGTTCAAATCGTATGTACGATAATTGGGACTTACACAGAAAATAGAGTTCTCCATTGCCCCAAATAGTCGAGAACTTGCGGTCCGTTTGATCGGTTCTGTCGAACTGCCGTCGGATAAATTTACATGGATTTAAAAATCGAATTTGCTAACCTGGACTGGTTCAAATCGTATGTACGATAATTGGGACTTACACAGAAAATAGAGTTCTCCATTGCCCCAAATAGTCGAGAACTTGCGGTCCGTTTGATCGGTTCTGTCGAACTGCCGTCGGATAAATTTACATGGATTTAAAAATCGAATTTGCTAACCTGGACTGGTTCAAATCGTATGTACGATAATTGGGACTTACACAGAAAATAGAGTTCTCCATTGCCCCAAATAGTCGAGAACTTGCGGTCCGTTTGATCGGTTCTGTCGAACTGCCGTCGGATAAATTTACATGGATTTAAAAATCGAATTTGCTAACCTGGACTGGTTCAAATCGTATGTACGATAATTGGGACTTACACAGAAAATAGAGTTCTCCATTGCCCCAAATAGTCGAGAACTTGCGGTCCGTTTGATCGGTTCTGTCGAACTGCCGTCGGATAAATTTACATGGATTTAAAAATCGAATTTGCTAACCTGGACTGGTTCAAATCGTATGTACGATAATTGGGACTTACACAGAAAATAGAGTTCTCCATTGCCCCAAATAGTCGAGAACTTGCGGTCCGTTTGATCGGTTCTGTCGAACTGCCGTCGGATAAATTTACATGGATTTAAAAATCGAATTTGCTAACCTGGACTGGTTCAAATCGTATGTACGATAATTGGGACTTACACAGAAAATAGAGTTCTCCATTGCCCCAAATAGTCGAGAACTTGCGGTCCGTTTGATCGGTTCTGTCGAACTGCCGTCGGATAAATTTACATGGATTTAAAAATCGAATTTGCTAACCTGGACTGGTTCAAATCGTGAGGACAATAATTGGGACTTACACAGAAAATAGAGTTCTCCATTGCCCAAATAGTCGAGAACTTGCGGTCCGTTTGATCGGTTCTGTCGAACTGCCGTCGGATAAATTTACATGGATTTAAAAATCGAATTTGCTAACCTGGACTGGTTCAAATCGTATGTACGATAATTGGGACTTACACAGAAAATAGAGTTCTCCATTGCCCCAAATAGTCGAGAACTTGCGGTCCGTTTGATCGGTTCTGTCGAACTGCCGTCGGATAAATTTACATGGATTTAAAAATCGAATTTGCTAACCTGGACTGGTTCAAATCGTATGTACGATAATTGGGACTTACACAGAAAATAGAGTTCTCCATTGCCCCAAATAGTCGAGAACTTGCGGTCCGTTTGATCGGTTCTGTCGAACTGCCGTCGGATAAATTTACATGGATTTAAAAATCGAATTTGCTAACCTGGACTGGTTCAAATCGTATGTACGATAATTGGGACTTACACAGAAAATAGAGTTCTCCATTGCCCCAAATAGTCGAGAACTTGCGGTCCGTTTGATCGGTTCTGTCGAACTGCCGTCGGATAAATTTACATGGATTTAAAAATCGAATTTGCTAACCTGGACTGGTTCAAATCGTATGTACGATAATTGGGACTTACACAGAAAATAGAGTTCTCCATTGCCCCAAATAGTCGAGAACTTGCGGTCCGTTTGATCGGTTCTGTCGAACTGCCGTCGGATAAATTTACATGGATTTAAAAATCGAATTTGCTAACCTGGACTGGTTCAAATCGTATGTACGATAATTGGGACTTACACAGAAAATAGAGTTCTCCATTGCCCCAAATAGTCGAGAACTTGCGGTCCGTTTGATCGGTTCTGTCGAACTGCCGTCGGATAAATTTACATGGATTTAAAAATCGAATTTGCTAACCTGGACTGGTTCAAATCGTATGTACGATAATTGGGACTTACACAGAAAATAGAGTTCTCCATTGCCCCAAATAGTCGAGAACTTGCGGTCCGTTTGATCGGTTCTGTCGAACTGCCGTCGGATAAATTTACATGGATTTAAAAATCGAATTTGCTAACCTGGACTGGTTCAAATCGTATGTACAATAATTGGGACTTACACAGAAAATAGAGTTCTCCATTGCCCCAAATAGTCGAGAACTTGCGGTCCGTTTGATCGGTTCTGTCGAACTGCCGTCGGATAAATTTACATGGATTTAAAAATCGAATTTGCTAACCTGGACTGGTTCAAATCGTATGTACGATAATTGGGACTTACACAGAAAATAGAGTTCTCCATTGCCCCAAATAGTCGAGAACTTGCGGTCCGTTTGATCGGTTCTGTCGAACTGCCGTCGGATAAATTTACATGGATTTAAAAATCGAATTTGCTAACCTGGACTGGTTCAAATCGTATGTACGATAATTGGGACTTACACAGAAAATAGAGTTCTCCATTGCCCCAAATAGTCGAGAACTTGCGGTCCGTTTGATCGGTTCTGTCGAACTGCCGTCGGATAAATTTACATGGATTTAAAAATCGAATTTGCTAACCTGGACTGGTTCAAATCGTATGTACGATAATTGGGACTTACACAGAAAATAGAGTTCTCCATTGCCCCAAATAGTCGAGAACTTGCGGTCCGTTTGATCGGTTCTGTCGAACTGCCGTCGGATAAATTTACATGGATTTAAAAATCGAATTTGCTAACCTGGACTGGTTCAAATCGTATGTACGATAATTGGGACTTACACAGAAAATAGAGTTCTCCATTGCCCCAAATAGTCGAGAACTTGCGGTCCGTTTGATCGGTTCTGTCGAACTGCCGTCGGATAAATTTACATGGATTTAAAAATCGAATTTGCTAACCTGGACTGGTTCAAATCGTATGTACGATAATTGGGACTTACACAGAAAATAGAGTTCTCCATTGCCCCAAATAGTCGAGAACTTGCGGTCCGTTTGATCGGTTCTGTCGAACTGCCGTCGGATAAATTTACATGGATTTAAAAATCGAATTTGCTAACCTGGACTGGTTCAAATCGTATGTACGATAATTGGGACTTACACAGAAAATAGAGTTCTCCATTGCCCCAAATAGTCGAGAACTTGCGGTCCGTTTGATCGGTTCTGTCGAACTGCCGTCGGATAAATTTACATGGATTTAAAAATCGAATTTGCTAACCTGGACTGGTTCAAATCGTATGTACAATAATTGGGACTTACACAGAAAATAGAGTTCTCCATTGCCCCAAATAGTCGAGAACTTGCGGTCCGTTTGATCGGTTCTGTCGAACTGCCGTCGGATAAATTTACATGGATTTAAAAATCGAATTTGCTAACCTGGACTGGTTCAAATCGTATGTACAATAATTGGGACTTACACAGAAAATAGAGTTCTCCATTGCCCAAATAGTCGAGAACTTGCGGTCCGTTTGATCGGTTCTGTCGAACTGCCGTCGGATAAATTTACATGGATTTAAAAATCGAATTTGCTAACCTGGACTGGTTCAAATCGTATGTACGATAATTGGGACTTACACAGAAAATAGAGTTCTCCATTGCCCCAAATAGTCGAGAACTTGCGGTCCGTTTGATCGGTTCTGTCGAACTGCCGTCGGATAAATTTACATGGATTTAAAAATCGAATTTGCTAACCTGGACAGGTTCAAATCGTATGTACGATAATTGGGACTTACACAGAAAATAGAGTTCTCCATTGCCCCAAATAGTCGAGAACTTGCGGTCCGTTTGATCGGTTCTGTCGAACTGCCGTCGGATAAATTTACATGGATTTAAAAATCGAATTTGCTAACCTGGACTGGTTCAAATCGTATGTACGATAATTGGGACTTACACAGAAAATAGAGTTCTCCATTGCCCCAAATAGTCGAGAACTTGCGGTCCGTTTGATCGGTTCTGTCGAACTGCCGTCGGATAAATTTACATGGATTTAAAAATCGAATTTGCTAACCTGGACTGGTTCAAATCGTATGTACGATAATTGGGACTTACACAGAAAATAGAGTTCTCCATTGCCCCAAATAGTCGAGAACTTGCGGTCCGTTTGATCGGTTCTGTCGAACTGCCGTCGGATAAATTTACATGGATTTAAAAATCGAATTTGCTAACCTGGACTGGTTCAAATCGTATGTACGATAATTGGGACTTACACAGAAAATAGAGTTCTCCATTGCCCCAAATAGTCGAGAACTTGCGGTCCGTTTGATCGGTTCTGTCGAACTGCCGTCGGATAAATTTACATGGATTTAAAAATCGAATTTGCTAACCTGGACTGGTTCAAATCGTATGTACGATAATTGGGACTTACACAGAAAATAGAGTTCTCCATTGCCCCAAATAGTCGAGAACTTGCGGTCCGTTTGATCGGTTCTGTCGAACTGCCGTCGGATAAATTTACATGGATTTAAAAATCGAATTTGCTAACCTGGACTGGTTCAAATCGTATGTACGATAATTGGGACTTACACAGAAAATAGAGTTCTCCATTGCCCCAAATAGTCGAGAACTTGCGGTCCGTTTGATCGGTTCTGTCGAACTGCCGTCGGATAAATTTACATGGATTTAAAAATCGAATTTGCTAACCTGGACTGGTTCAAATCGTATGTACGATAATTGGGACTTACACAGAAAATAGAGTTCTCCATTGCCCCAAATAGTCGAGAACTTGCGGTCCGTTTGATCGGTTCTGTCGAACTGCCGTCGGATAAATTTACATGGATTTAAAAATCGAATTTGCTAACCTGGACTGGTTCAAATCGTATGTACGATAATTGGGACTTACACAGAAAATAGAGTTCTCCATTGCCCCAAATAGTCGAGAACTTGCGGTCCGTTTGATCGGTTCTGTCGAACTGCCGTCGGATAAATTTACATGGATTTAAAAATCGAATTTGCTAACCTGGACTGGTTCAAATCGTATGTACGATAATTGGGACTTACACAGAAAATAGAGTTCTCCATTGCCCCAAATAGTCGAGAACTTGCGGTCCGTTTGATCGGTTCTGTCGAACTGCCGTCGGATAAATTTACATGGATTTAAAAATCGAATTTGCTAACCTGGACTGGTTCAAATCGTATGTACGATAATTGGGACTTACACAGAAAATAGAGTTCTCCATTGCCCCAAATAGTCGAGAACTTGCGGTCCGTTTGATCGGTTCTGTCGAACTGCCGTCGGATAAATTTACATGGATTTAAAAATCGAATTTGCTAACCTGGACTGGTTCAAATCGTATGTACAATAATTGGGACTTACACAGAAAATAGAGTTCTCCATTGCCCCAAATAGTCGAGAACTTGCGGTCCGTTTGATCGGTTCTGTCGAACTGCCGTCGGATAAATTTACATGGATTTAAAAATCGAATTTGCTAACCTGGACTGGTTCAAATCGTATGTACAATAATTGGGACTTACACAGAAAATAGAGTTCTCCATTGCCCCAAATAGTCGAGAACTTGCGGTCCGTTTGATCGGTTCTGTCGAACTGCCGTCGGATAAATTTACATGGATTTAAAAATCGAATTTGCTAACCTGGACTGGTTCAAATCGTATGTACGATAATTGGGACTTACACAGAAAATAGAGTTCTCCATTGCCCCAAATAGTCGAGAACTTGCGGTCCGTTTGATCGGTTCTGTCGAACTGCCGTCGGATAAATTTACATGGATTTAAAAATCGAATTTGCTAACCTGGACTGGTTCAAATCGTATGTACGATAATTGGGACTTACACAGAAAATAGAGTTCTCCATTGCCCCAAATAGTCGAGAACTTGCGGTCCGTTTGATCGGTTCTGTCGAACTGCCGTCGGATAAATTTACATGGATTTAAAAATCGAATTTGCTAACCTGGACTGGTTCAAATCGTATGTACGATAATTGGGACTTACACAGAAAATAGAGTTCTCCATTGCCCCAAATAGTCGAGAACTTGCGGTCCGTTTGATCGGTTCTGTCGAACTGCCGTCGGATAAATTTACATGGATTTAAAAATCGAATTTGCTAACCTGGACTGGTTCAAATCGTATGTACAATAATTGGGACTTACACAGAAAATAGAGTTCTCCATTGCCCCAAATAGTCGAGAACTTGCGGTCCGTTTGATCGGTTCTGTCGAACTGCCGTCGGATAAATTTACATGGATTTAAAAATCGAATTTGCTAACCTGGACTGGTTCAAATCGTATGTACAATAATTGGGACTTACACAGAAAATAGAGTTCTCCATTGCCCAAATAGTCGAGAACTTGCGGTCCGTTTGATCGGTTCTGTCGAACTGCCGTCGGATAAATTTACATGGATTTAAAAATCGAATTTGCTAACCTGGACTGGTTCAAATCGTATGTACGATAATTGGGACTTACACAGAAAATAGAGTTCTCCATTGCCCCAAATAGTCGAGAACTTGCGGTCCGTTTGATCGGTTCTGTCGAACTGCCGTCGGATAAATTTACATGGATTTAAAAATCGAATTTGCTAACCTGGACTGGTTCAAATCGTATGTACGATAATTGGGACTTACACAGAAAATAGAGTTCTCCATTGCCCCAAATAGTCGAGAACTTGCGGTCCGTTTGATCGGTTCTGTCGAACTGCCGTCGGATAAATTTACATGGATTTAAAAATCGAATTTGCTAACCTGGACTGGTTCAAATCGTATGTACGATAATTGGGACTTACACAGAAAATAGAGTTCTCCATTGCCCCAAATAGTCGAGAACTTGCGGTCCGTTTGATCGGTTCTGTCGAACTGCCGTCGGATAAATTTACATGGATTTAAAAATCGAATTTGCTAACCTGGACTGGTTCAAATCGTATGTACGATAATTGGGACTTACACAGAAAATAGAGTTCTCCATTGCCCCAAATAGTCGAGAACTTGCGGTCCGTTTGATCGGTTCTGTCGAACTGCCGTCGGATAAATTTACATGGATTTAAAAATCGAATTTGCTAACCTGGACTGGTTCAAATCGTATGTACGATAATTGGGACTTACACAGAAAATAGAGTTCTCCATTGCCCCAAATAGTCGAGAA
The DNA here is from genome assembly GCA_020740385.1 of Mylabris phalerata. Taxonomy (NCBI): domain Eukaryota; kingdom Metazoa; phylum Arthropoda; class Insecta; order Coleoptera; family Meloidae; genus Mylabris; species Mylabris phalerata. The sequence goes on from JAJEOX010000218.1 coordinate 343,514, forward strand.
CTTGCGGTCCGTTTGATCGGTTCTGTCGAACTGCCGTCGGATAAATTTACATGGATTTAAAAATCGAATTTGCTAACCTGGACTGGTTCAAATCGTATGTACGATAATTGGGACTTACACAGAAAATAGAGTTCTCCATTGCCCCAAATAGTCGAGAACTTGCGGTCCGTTTGATCGGTTCTGTCGAACTGCCGTCGGATAAATTTACATGGATTTAAAAATCGAATTTGCTAACCTGGACTGGTTCAAATCGTATGTACAATAATTGGGACTTACACAGAAAATAGAGTTCTCCATTGCCCCAAATAGTCGAGAACTTGCGGTCCGTTTGATCGGTTCTGTCGAACTGCCGTCGGATAAATTTACATGGATTTAAAAATCGAATTTGCTAACCTGGACTGGTTCAAATCGTATGTACGATAATTGGGACTTACACAGAAAATAGAGTTCTCCATTGCCCCAAATAGTCGAGAACTTGCGGTCCGTTTGATCGGTTCTGTCGAACTGCCGTCGGATAAATTTACATGGATTTAAAAATCGAATTTGCTAACCTGGACTGGTTCAAATCGTATGTACGATAATTGGGACTTACACAGAAAATAGAGTTCTCCATTGCCCCAAATAGTCGAGAACTTGCGGTCCGTTTGATCGGTTCTGTCGAACTGCCGTCGGATAAATTTACATGGATTTAAAAATCGAATTTGCTAACCTGGACTGGTTCAAATCGTATGTACGATAATTGGGACTTACACAGAAAATAGAGTTCTCCATTGCCCAAATAGTCGAGAACTTGCGGTCCGTTTGATCGGTTCTGTCGAACTGCCGTCGGATAAATTTACATGGATTTAAAAATCGAATTTGCTAACCTGGACTGGTTCAAATCGTATGTACGATAATTGGGACTTACACAGAAAATAGAGTTCTCCATTGCCCCAAATAGTCGAGAACTTGCGGTCCGTTTGATCGGTTCTGTCGAACTGCCGTCGGATAAATTTACATGGATTTAAAAATCGAATTTGCTAACCTGGACTGGTTCAAATCGTATGTACGATAATTGGGACTTACACAGAAAATAGAGTTCTCCATTGCCCCAAATAGTCGAGAACTTGCGGTCCGTTTGATCGGTTCTGTCGAACTGCCGTCGGATAAATTTACATGGATTTAAAAATCGAATTTGCTAACCTGGACTGGTTCAAATCGTGAGGACAATAATTGGGACTTACACAGAAAATAGAGTTCTCCATTGCCCCAAATAGTCGAGAACTTGCGGTCCGTTTGATCGGTTCTGTCGAACTGCCGTCGGATAAATTTACATGGATTTAAAAATCGAATTTGCTAACCTGGACTGGTTCAAATCGTATGTACGATAATTGGGACTTACACAGAAAATAGAGTTCTCCATTGCCCCAAATAGTCGAGAACTTGCGGTCCGTTTGATCGGTTCTGTCGAACTGCCGTCGGATAAATTTACATGGATTTAAAAATCGAATTTGCTAACCTGGACTGGTTCAAATCGTATGTACGATAATTGGGACTTACACAGAAAATAGAGTTCTCCATTGCCCCAAATAGTCGAGAACTTGCGGTCCGTTTGATCGGTTCTGTCGAACTGCCGTCGGATAAATTTACATGGATTTAAAAATCGAATTTGCTAACCTGGACTGGTTCAAATCGTATGTACGATAATTGGGACTTACACAGAAAATAGAGTTCTCCATTGCCCCAAATAGTCGAGAACTTGCGGTCCGTTTGATCGGTTCTGTCGAACTGCCGTCGGATAAATTTACATGGATTTAAAAATCGAATTTGCTAACCTGGACTGGTTCAAATCGTATGTACGATAATTGGGACTTACACAGAAAATAGAGTTCTCCATTGCCCCAAATAGTCGAGAACTTGCGGTCCGTTTGATCGGTTCTGTCGAACTGCCGTCGGATAAATTTACATGGATTTAAAAATCGAATTTGCTAACCTGGACTGGTTCAAATCGTATGTACAATAATTGGGACTTACACAGAAAATAGAGTTCTCCATTGCCCCAAATAGTCGAGAACTTGCGGTCCGTTTGATCGGTTCTGTCGAACTGCCGTCGGATAAATTTACATGGATTTAAAAATCGAATTTGCTAACCTGGACTGGTTCAAATCGTGAGGACAATAATTGGGACTTACACAGAAAATAGAGTTCTCCATTGCCCCAAATAGTCGAGAACTTGCGGTCCGTTTGATCGGTTCTGTCGAACTGCCGTCGGATAAATTTACATGGATTTAAAAATCGAATTTGCTAACCTGGACTGGTTCAAATCGTATGTACGATAATTGGGACTTACACAGAAAATAGAGTTCTCCATTGCCCCAAATAGTCGAGAACTTGCGGTCCGTTTGATCGGTTCTGTCGAACTGCCGTCGGATAAATTTACATGGATTTAAAAATCGAATTTGCTAACCTGGACTGGTTCAAATCGTATGTACGATAATTGGGACTTACACAGAAAATAGAGTTCTCCATTGCCCCAAATAGTCGAGAACTTGCGGTCCGTTTGATCGGTTCTGTCGAACTGCCGTCGGATAAATTTACATGGATTTAAAAATCGAATTTGCTAACCTGGACTGGTTCAAATCGTGAGGACGATAATTGGGACTTACACAGAAAATAGAGTTCTCCATTGCCCCAAATAGTCGAGAACTTGCGGTCCGTTTGATCGGTTCTGTCGAACTGCCGTCGGATAAATTTACATGGATTTAAAAATCGAATTTGCTAACCTGGACTGGTTCAAATCGTATGTACGATAATTGGGACTTACACAGAAAATAGAGTTCTCCATTGCCCCAAATAGTCGAGAACTTGCGGTCCGTTTGATCGGTTCTGTCGAACTGCCGTCGGATAAATTTACATGGATTTAAAAATCGAATTTGCTAACCTGGACTGGTTCAAATCGTATGTACGATAATTGGGACTTACACAGAAAATAGAGTTCTCCATTGCCCCAAATAGTCGAGAACTTGCGGTCCGTTTGATCGGTTCTGTCGAACTGCCGTCGGATAAATTTACATGGACTTAAAAACCGCAAGTTCTCGACTATTTGGGGCTATGGAGGACTCTATTTTCTGTGTAAGTCTTAATTATCGTACATACGATTTGAACCAGTCCGGGTTAGCAAATTCGATTTTTAAATCCATGTAAATTTATCCGACGGCAGCTCGACAGAACCGATCAAACGGACCGCAAGTTCTCGACTATTTGGGGCAATGGAGAATTCTATTTTCTGTGTAAGTCGCAATTATAGTCCTAACGATTTGAACCAGTCCAGGTTAGCAAATTCGATTTTCAAATCCATGTAAATTTATCCGACGGCAGTTCGACAGAACCGATCAAACGGACCGCAAGTTCTCGACTATTTGGTTCAATGGAGAACTCTATTTTCTGTGTAAGTCGCAATTATAGTCCTCACGATTTGAACCAGTCCAGGTTAGCAAATTCGATTTTCAAATCCATGTAAATTTATCCGACGGCAGTTCGACAGAACCGATCAAACGGACCGCAAGTTCTCGAATATTTGGGGCAATGGAGAACTCAATTTTCTGTGTAAGTCCCAATTATTGTCCTCACGATTTGAATCAGTCCAGGCTAGCAAATTCGATTTTTAAATCCATGTAAATTTATCGGACGGCAGCTCGACAGAACCGATCAAACGGACCGCAAGTTCTCGACTATTTGGGGCAATGGAGAACTCTATTTTTTGTGTAAGTCCCAATTGTTGTCCTCACGATTTGAACCATTCCAGGTTAGCAAATTCGATTTTTAAATCCATGTAAATTTATCCGACGGCAGTTCGACAGAACCGATCAAGCGGACCGCAAGTTCTCGTCAATTTGGAGCAATGGAGAACTCTATTTTCTAAGTAAGTCCCAATTATCGTACATACGATTTGAACCTGTACAGGTTAGTAAATTCGATTTTTAAATCCATGTAAATTTTTCCGACGGCTGTTCGACAGAACCGATCAAACGGACCGCAAGTTCTCGACTATTTGGGGCTATGGAGAACTTTATTTTCTGTGTAAGTCCCAATTATCGTACATACGATTTGAACCAGTCCAAGTTAGCAAATTCGATTTTTAAATCCATGTAAATTTATCCGACGGCAGTTCGACAGAACCGATCAAACGGACCGCAAGTTCTCGACTATTTGGGGCAATGGAGAACTCTATTTTCTGTGTAAGTCCCAATTATCGTACATACGATTTGAACCAGTCCAGGTTAGCAAATTCGATTTTTAAATCCATGTAAATTTATCCGACGGCAGTTCGACAGAACCGATCAAACGGACCGCAAGTTCTCGACTATTTGGGGCAATGGAGAACTCTATTTTCTGTGTAAGTCCCAATTATTGTCCTCACGATTTGAACCAGTCCAGGTTAGCAAATTCGATTTTTAAATCCATGTAAATTTATCCGACGGCAGTTCGACAGAACCGATCAAACGGACCGCAAGTTCTCGACTATTTGGGGCAATGGAGAACTCTATTTTCTGTGTAAGTCCCAATTATTGTCCTCACGATTTGAACCAGTCCAGTTAGCAAATTCGATTTTTAAATCCATGTAAATTTATCCGACGGCAGTTCGACAGAACCGATCAAACGGACCGCAAGTTCTCGACTATTTGGGGCAATGGAGAACTCTATTTTCTGTGTAAGTCCAATTATCATACATACGATTTGAACCAGTCCAGGTTAGCAAATTCGATTTTTAAATCCATGTAAATTTATCCGACGGCAGTTCGACAGAACCGATCAAACGGACCGCAAGTTCTCGACTATTTGGGCAATGGAGAACTCTATTTTCTGTGTAAGTCCCAATTATCGTACATACGATTTGAACCAGTCCAGGTTAGCAAATTCGATTTTTAAATCCATGTAAATTTATCCGACGGCAGTTCGACAGAACCGATCAAACGGACCGCAAGTTCTCGACTATTTGGGGCAATGGAGAACTCTATTTTCTGTGTAAGTCCCAATTATCGTACATACGATTTGAACCAGTCCAGGTTAGCAAATTCGATTTTTAAATCCATGTAAATTTATCCGACGGCAGTTCGACAGAACCGATCAAACGGACCGCAAGTTCTCGACTATTTGGGGCAATGGAGAACTCTATTTTCTGTGTAAGTCCCAATTATCGTACATACGATTTGAACCAGTCCAGGTTAGCAAATTCGATTTTTAAATCCATGTAAATTTATCCGACGGCAGTTCGACAGAACCGATCAAACGGACCGCAAGTTCTCGACTATTTGGGGCAATGGAGAACTCTATTTTCTGTGTAAGTCCCAATTATTGTCCACACGATTTGAACCAGTCCAGGTTAGCAAATTCGATTTTTAAATCCATGTAAATTTATCCGACGGCAGTTCGACAGAACCGATCAAACGGACCGCAAGTTCTCGACTATTTGGGGCAATGGAGAACTCTATTTTCTGTGTAAGTCCCAATTATTGTACATACGATTTGAACCAGTCCGGGTTAGCAAATTCGATTTTTAAATCCATGTAAATTTATCCGACGGCAGTTCGACAGAACCGATCAAACGGACCGCAAGTTCTCGACTATTTGGGGCAATGGAGAACTCTATTTTCTGTGTAAGTCCAATTATTGTCCTCACGATTTGAACCAGTCCAGGTTAGCAAATTCGATTTTTAAATCCATGTAAATTTATCCGACGGCAGTTCGACAGAACCGATCAAACGGACCGCAAGTTCTCGACTATTTGGGGCAATGGAGAACTCTATTTTCTGTGTAAGTCCCAATTATCGTACTCACGATTTGAACCAGTCCAGGTTAGCAAATTCGATTTTAAAATCCATGTAAATTTATCCGACGGCAGTTCGACAGAACCGATCAAACGGACCGCAAGTTCTCGACTATTTGGGGCAATGGAGAACTCTATTTTCTGTGTAAGTCCCAATTATTGTCCTCACGATTTGAACCAGTCCAGGTTAGCAAATTCGATTTTTAAATCCATGTAAATTTATCCGACGGCAGTTCGACAGAACCGATCAAACGGACCGCAAGTTCTCGACTATTTGGGGCAATGGAGAACTCTATTTTCTGTGTAAGTCCCAATTATCGTCCATACGATTTGAACCAGTCCAGGTTAGCAAATTCGATTTTTAAATCCATGTAAATTTATCCGACGGCAGTTCGACAGAACCGATCAAACGGACCGCAAGTTCTCGACTATTTGGGGCAATGGAGAACTCTATTTTCTGTGTAAGTCCCAATTATCGTACATACGATTTGAACCTGTCCAGGTTAGCAAATTCGATTTTTAAATCCATGTAAATTTATCCGACGGCAGTTCGACAGAACCGATCAAACGGACCGCAAGTTCTCGACTATTTGGGGCAATGGAGAACTCTATTTTCTGTGTAAGTCCCAATTATTGTCCTCACGATTTGAACCAGTCCAGGTTAGCAAATTCGATTTTTAAATCCATGTAAATTTATCCGACGGCAGTTCGACAGAACCGATCAAACGGACCGCAAGTTCTCGACTATTTGGGGCAATGGAGAACTCTATTTTCTGTGTAAGTCCCAATTATCGTCCATACGATTTGAACCAGTCCAGGTTAGCAAATTCGATTTTTAAATCCATGTAAATTTATCCGACGGCAGTTCGACAGAACCGATCAAACGGACCGCAAGTTCTCGACTATTTGGGGCAATGGAGAACTCTATTTTCTGTGTAAGTCCCAATTATCGTACATACGATTTGAACCAGTCCAGGTTAGCAAATTCGATTTTTAAATCCATGTAAATTTATCCGACGGCAGTTCGACAGAACCGATCAAACGGACCGCAAGTTCTCGACTATTTGGGGCAATGGAGAACTCTATTTTCTGTGTAAGTCCCAATTATTGTCCTCACGATTTGAACCAGTCCTGGTTAGCAAATTCGATTTTAAATCCATGTAAATTTATCCGACGGCAGTTCGACAGAACCGATCAAACGGACCGCAAGTTCTCGACTATTTGGGGCAATGGAGAACTCTATTTTCTGTGTAAGTCCCAATTATTGTCCTCACGATTTGAACCAGTCCAGGTTAGCAAATTCGATTTTTAAATCCATGTAAATTTATCCGACGGCAGTTCGACAGAACCGATCAAACGGACCGCAAGTTCTCGACTATTTGGGGCAATGGAGAACTCTATTTTCTGTGTAAGTCCCAATTATCGTACATACGATTTGAACCAGTCCAGGTTAGCAAATTCGATTTTTAAATCCATGTAAATTTATCCGACGGCAGTTCGACAGAACCGATCAAACGGACCGCAAGTTCTCGACTATTTGGGGCAATGGAGAACTCTATTTTCTGTGTAAGTCCCAATTATCGTACATACGATTTGAACCAGTCCAGGTTAGCAAATTCGATTTTTAAATCCATGTAAATTTATCCGACGGCAGTTCGACAGAACCGATCAAACGGACCGCAAGTTCTCGACTATTTGGGGCAATGGAGAACTCTATTTTCTGTGTAAGTCCCAATTATTGTCCTCACGATTTGAACCAGTCCAGGTTAGCAAATTCGATTTTTAAATCCATGTAAATTTATCCGACGGCAGTTCGACAGAACCGATCAAACGGACCGCAAGTTCTCGACTATTTGGGGCAATGGAGAACTCTATTTTCTGTGTAAGTCCCAATTATCGTACATACGATTTGAACCAGTCCGGTTAGCAAATTCGATTTTTAAATCCATGTAAATTTATCCGACGGCAGTTCGACAGAACCGATCAAACGGACCGCAAGTTCTCGACTATTTGGGGCAATGGAGAACTCTATTTTCTGTGTAAGTCCCAATTATTGTCCTCACGATTTGAACCAGTCCAGGTTAGCAAATTCGATTTTTAAATCCATGTAAATTTATCCGACGGCAGTTCGACAGAACCGATCAAACGGACCGCAAGTTCTCGACTATTTGGGGCAATGGAGAACTCTATTTTCTGTGTAAGTCCCAATTATCGTACATACGATTTGAACCAGTCCAGGTTAGTAAATTCGATTTTTAAATCCATGTAAATTTATCCGACGGCAGTTCGACAGAACCGATCAAACGGACCGCAAGTTCTCGACTATTTGGGGCAATGGAGAACTCTATTTTCTGTGTAAGTCCCAATTATTGTACATACGATTTGAACCAGTCCGGTTAGCAAATTCGATTTTTAAATCCATGTAAATTTATCCGACGGCAGTTCGACAGAACCGATCAAACGGACCGCAAGTTCTCGACTATTTGGGGCAATGGAGAACTCTATTTTCTGTGTAAGTCCCAATTATCGTCCTCACGATTTGAACCAGTCCAGGTTAGCAAATTCGATTTTTAAATCCATGTAAATTTATCCGACGGCAGTTCGACAGAACCGATCAAACGGACCGCAAGTTCTCGACTATTTGGGGCAATGGAGAACTCTATTTTCTGTGTAAGTCCCAATTATTGTCCACACGATTTGAACCAGTCCAGGTTAGCAAATTCGATTTTTAAATCCATGTAAATTTATCCGACGGCAGTTCGACAGAACCGATCAAACGGACCGCAAGTTCTCGACTATTTGGGCAATGGAGAACTCTATTTTCTGTGTAAGTCCCAATTATTGTACATACGATTTGAACCAGTCCAGGTTAGCAAATTCGATTTTTAAATCCATGTAAATTTATCCGACGGCAGTTCGACAGAACCGATCAAACGGACCGCAAGTTCTCGACTATTTGGGGCAATGGAGAACTCTATTTTCTGTGTAAGTCCCAATTATCGTCCATACGATTTGAACCAGTCCAGGTTAGCAAATTCGATTTTTAAATCCATGTAAATTTATCCGACGGCAGTTCGACAGAACCGATCAAACGGACCGCAAGTTCTCGACTATTTGGGGCAATGGAGAACTCTATTTTCTGTGTAAGTCCCAATTATCGTACATACGATTTGAACCAGTCCAGGTTAGCAAATTCGATTTTTAAATCCATGTAAATTTATCCGACGGCAGTTCGACAGAACCGATCAAACGGACCGCAAGTTCTCGACTATTTGGGGCAATGGAGAACTCTATTTTCTGTGTAAGTCCCAATTATCGTACATACGATTTGAACCAGTCCAGGTTAGTAAATTCGATTTTTAAATCCATGTAAATTTATCCGACGGCAGTTCGACAGAACCGATCAAACGGACCGCAAGTTCTCGACTATTTGGGGCAATGGAGAACTCTATTTTCTGTGTAAGTCCCAATTATCGTACATACGATTTGAACCAGTCCAGGTTAGCAAATTCGATTTTTAAATCCATGTAAATTTATCCGACGGCAGTTCGACAGAACCGATCAAACGGACCGCAAGTTCTCGACTATTTGGGGCAATGGAGAACTCTATTTTCTGTGTAAGTCCCAATTATCGTACATACGATTTGAACCAGTCCAGGTTAGCAAATTCGATTTTTAAATCCATGTAAATTTATCCGACGGCAGTTCGACAGAACCGATCAAACGGACCGCAAGTTCTCGACTATTTGGGGCAATGGAGAACTCTATTTTCTGTGTAAGTCCCAATTATCGTACATACGATTTGAACCAGTCCAGGTTAGCAAATTCGATTTTTAAATCCATGTAAATTTATCCGACGGCAGTTCGACAGAACCGATCAAACGGACCGCAAGTTCTCGACTATTTGGGGCAATGGAGAACTCTATTTTCTGTGTAAGTCCCAATTATCGTACATACGATTTGAACCAGTCCAGGTTAGCAAATTCGATTTTTAAATCCATGTAAATTTATCCGACGGCAGTTCGACAGAACCGATCAAACGGACCGCAAGTTCTCGACTATTTGGGGCAATGGAGAACTCTATTTTCTGTGTAAGTCCCAATTATCGTACATACGATTTGAACCAGTCCAGGTTAGCAAATTCGATTTTTAAATCCATGTAAATTTATCCGACGGCAGTTCGACAGAACCGATCAAACGGACCGCAAGTTCTCGACTATTTGGGGCAATGGAGAACTCTATTTTCTGTGTAAGTCCCAATTATTGTCCTCACGATTTGAACCAGTCCAGGTTAGCAAATTCGATTTTTAAATCCATGTAAATTTATCCGACGGCAGTTCGACAGAACCGATCAAACGGACCGCAAGTTCTCGACTATTTGGGGCAATGGAGAACTCTATTTTCTGTGTAAGTCCCAATTATTGTACTCACGATTTGAACCAGTCCGGTTAGCAAATTCGATTTTTAATCCATGTAAATTTATCCGACGGCAGTTCGA